>OZ023263.1:50715990-51315990 GCA_964006375.1 Tillus elongatus | reverse complement strand
AATTAGAAAAAATCAAACTGTCGCCTCAATTGTTTCAAATAGAACAGTCTGTATTTTGTGTTTCAGAAGTAAAGAGCATAATAATAAATGTTAAGTTGTTTAAAAAAAGTTTTCGGATTTTCGTGAAAAGAATGTTTGTAAATGTTTATGCAAAAAACCTTTCTGGGAGTTTTGTCGAACAAAATTAATGAAATATTTGATACCTGCTTTCATTAAAAAAAGACATATTTGCTATTAAAAACATTTTTATGAAAATTTGCTCCCATAACGCATTTGCTGCTTCCAGACTTTTTTATCAATCATTTTATTTAATAAGGATAAACACATTATATATAAAAAGTCTGGACGCAACATGTGCGTTATGGTAGCGAATTTTCGTAAAAATGTTTTTAATGTCAAATATGTATTGTTTTTAAAAGAACATTTTCTTAGCAGTATAACCTATATAGTAGTAACAAAGTACCACATTTCATTAAAATAGCTTTGTTGTTTCAAAAAGTACAAACATTTTCCGAAAATAAACTTAAAAAGTTATATATTATTTTTGTCATAAAAATTCGACAACTATTATTTACAATAACTTACTAAACATTTATTATGAATTACCAACAGTACACAAAAATGTTACACTAAATTATTTCTAGGAAAACATTTCTGCCAAAACTTTTAAAATTCAGCCACTACTTGAGAGTGCCTGTATACGGCAGCTCGATTTTTTCGACGAGTAATATAAACCAAAACCTCTGAATGCGTCATTTTCATGGGGCTCACCCATCTTGGTGTATATTTGTACAAACGTATTTTTACAATTTGTGATGTGTGTTTGTGCAATGTACCAAAGACGTGAAAAGTTGCAAAACAATTGAAATAACTCGAGAACGATGAACGATATCAATTTTTTTCCTTACAAACACGCATTATAATTCAATGGAAAATGCAAACATGCAATAACATAAGGGTTATTCTATTTAAAAAAGAAAGTGTGTATCACCAACGACTTAAGGGCCAGCCTGTGATTATCAAAATAATATTATAAGATGCAGCTCAAAACACCCAGTAATTAACGTATCCAATTTTAGCTCGTATCTTGTATATAAACAAATACACTTTTAAATATTGAGTTTTACCGTAGAAATGCGTCACCCTGTATATATGTAAACAGACAAAAACTGAAATTTACCCTGATATAGGTTTTAGCGGTCCTAGTTCACACTTATTTGAAGAAATCTTTTCAAAATTCATAAGTCTACGCAAATTTGCTAAAATATAGACTATTAAACCATAAACTCTATAGCTGAAACTACTGCCAAAGCATCAGAAAGAGGGTCTATTTGAAATTGATTTTCCGATAACATGTTAGTAAAATGAAGGACAATTATGGTTGAAGTTGAAACTTAAGGCTTTGTAAAACACACTTATTACGACATTTCTTCTACACAATCCGTATTTGTTTCAGACTATTTTACTGCAAATTGCAAATTTTGACGTTTCAAATCGCGACTTTGACGTTTGAAGAAAAAAAGTATTAAAATGCTCAAAATATTTTTTTCTACTACTTGACCTTTTTGCGTCAAGAAAACTTAACCGTTGTATGTAATATTTAATCGGTTTTGTTAACCACACAAAATATTTTGTTCTTGTGTTTTCCTTTCATCACCAGTGGCACCCAAAATGTTATTCTTTAAATGTATATAACTTTTTTTTCTTTTACCGTAAAGATCTAAATTTCGGCATTTAGGGTAAGTTTGACAGTAGAAACGCATATACCAAAGTTGGTTGTCATCGCTCTGTTATTTTCGGAGATATAATAATTTCCCGAAAGTAAACCCAACATTTTCCCGGAAAAACTATTCCAAAATTCCTGGCTAACGAACTTGCCCAAGCCACTTACAAAAGGAAGGTACTTACCAAATTTTATCAAAATCGGCCCATAATTTTTTGAATTTTTGGTTTTACGAAACATTGCTAAAACAATATAATTGACGACCAAAAGTGAAGGCGTAGAAATTACATGAACGGACCTTCTTTGCTGTAAAAAAGCGAAAACGGTTACAGAGAAGTGAACAACCACTTGTGGAGCCAGAGAAGAAATCTCTACATCTGTATTTTGAACTAGAGCACTTTCCTTGTATAGTTTTTAACAAGGAATCAAAATCTGTATAATTTTTATAAATTCCGTTTTTAGCGAATTTTTCGTAAAACGTAAAATTCACTAATAGGGAGATCTGTGTTTATATATATATATATATATATATATATATATATATATATATATATATATATATATATATATATATATATATATATCGTATCGATAACTCAAAAAATAATAGGCCGATTTTAATGATATTTGGTACATACCTTCCTTTTGTAACTGGCTTGGATAAGTTCGTTAACCAGAAAAATCGGACCAGTTTTTCCGGAAAAATTTTGGGTTTACTTTCCGAAAATTTCCGTATCTCCGAAAATAACAGAGCTGTGACAACCAAATTTGGCATATAGGTTTCTACAATCCAACTTATCCTACAACAAAATTCAGATCTCTAACTTTAAAGTAAAAAAGTAGGCATTTTAAGAAAAAAAATTTGGGTGCCACTGGTGATCAGAGGAAAGCACAAGAACAAAATATTTTGTGTGATTTACAAAACCACTTGAATATTACATCCAATGGTTAAGTTTCAATTTTCAGACAACGAATTTGGAACAAATACGGATTATGTAGACGATGTGTCATAAGAAGTGTGTTTTGCAAAGTCTTAAGATTCAGCTTCAACCATCATTGTCCGTCATTTTACTAAAATATTTTCAGAAAATCCATTTCAAATAGACCCTCTTTCTGATGCTTCGGCAGTAGTTTTAGCTATAGAGTTTATGGTTTAATAGTCTATATTTTAGTAAATCTTCGTAGAAAATATTCGTTATTGAGAAGACCGCGACTTATGAATTTTAAAAAGATTTCTTCAAAGAAGCGCGAACTAGAACCCCAAAAACCCATACACGGGGTCAGTTTCAGTTTTTGTCTACATATATACAGGGTGACGCTCTTCTACGGCAAAGCTCAATATATCCGTTATTATACAAGATATGTCAAAAAAGTATATAGGTTAATTATAGGGTATCTCGAGCTTCATCTTATAAACTTATTTTGACAAGCACAGGGTGGCCCATAAGTCGTTGGTGATACACAGATTCTTTTTTTAATAGAACACCCTCTTCTTTTATTGCATTTTCGTGTTTTCCGCGAATTAAAATGCATGTTTGTAAGAAAAAATAGATATATCGTTTTTGCAACTTTTCACGTTTTTGGCACATATTTAAAACACATATCACAAATTATGAAACGGCGTTTTTATCAATAGATAGCGGAGCCCCATGGAAATGACGCATTTATAGAGCTTTTTGTTTGTATTACTCGTCGAAAAAATCAAGCTGCCGTATACGGGCACGCTCAAATAGTGGCTGAATTTTAAAAGTTTTCGTAGAAATGTTTTTAGTGTTTCTGTGGAACTTATCTTTGTAAGATTATGATAAAAAGAAGGTGTCGAATTTTTGTGAAAAATATAATTTAGTGTAACATTACTGAAGGCAATTTCTGTATAAAAAAAAACAGTGATTTTCTGTAAAAGAAATTTTTGCAAATTTTCATACATTTGTTTCAATTTTGATCCTAAAGCTGTTCGTGAATAATTATATCCTGGCAGGTGTGTAAACAGCTTAAAGAGGTTCGTTGTCCAGGAAAATCGGGCCAGTTTTTTTCTGCAACTTTTAAAGTTTGTTTTCGGAAAATGTTTGTACGTTTTATAACAACAAAGCTATTTAATGAAATATTGTTACTAATATATAGGTTATACTGCCAACCAAATATCCTTTGTTTGAAAACAAGGCATATTTACCATTAAAAACATTTTTACGAAAATTCGCTACCATAACGCACTTGCTGCGTCCAGACTTTTTATATATAGTATCTTCTAAAAATGGAAAACTATTGAGAAATATTCTGTATTTTTGAAATAATAATTATAAAACAAATTTGTCTAATCTGCCTAGATTTCAAACCCGCTACTGATTTTCAGTGGGTTTTGACATAAATTTTCATAGATGTCGACCTACTAATTATCACAACAGTTCGCAAACAGATCGTTCGTCCACTATACGCTGAAAGTCAGCTGCATAAACAAGTGTAAAAAAAATACTTTCACGTTATTTAAACCCTTGAACATTTAAAGTAAGTGTTTCAATTTTTTGTTACACTCAATAACAACCAATTATATCGATTAAATTATTTTTATAGTTTACAGGTAATGAATATGTCTTATATTTATTTCGTAGTTGCATATCGTGTTTTTACAGCTTTTATAATTGAACACCATTTAATTTTAGAATTCTTTAATGTTTCTCTAGTATTTTATACTTTTTTAGATTAATTATCGCATCTTTCATTGTTGACATTTAATTTGTACATGGTTCAACTTATTTAGATTATACAGATGTTTCATTAATAAGGACAAAAAATGTGGTGAAAAGTTCTCTAATGAGTTTTAAGGGGAGCTTTCATGTAAAATGGTCTTACTATTGAATTTTTGTAGAAAAAAAAACAGTAATGAGCAGATCGCGACTTTTGAATTTTGAAAACGGTAAATTTGCACGCAACCTCCCGAAGGCATTCTTTTATTTTTTGAAACGTGCTTTGAATCCCCCCTGGATGCACAAACCATAAGAATTTTTTTCTGTTCACATGCCCCAAGAAAGTTATGGGACCACGTTTGTCGCAAGTCGAAGGAAAACCCATGTTACAATATAAGTACCCTAGTTTTTACAGCTAAAAGAGAACATAGCATAGCAAATACCGACAAATAATCGAAAGAACGGTAAATTTACATAACACTTACCTTTTTTCATTTCAAGCAGATGAGGTAGGTCCGGCCCTTGGTAAGTAACCTGCGACCTCGCATTTTCCTCATTACAACAACAACGTAAGAAACAAATAATGTCACAGATCACTAACTCGCGGCACATGCACCCTGAAACCACTACAACACTAGGACACTAAGTAGAAGGTGAAGAATGCACAATTTTAGAAGAAGGCCTTGAAACACATGAATAATTAAGATCCCGATGACAGCGATACGTGTAGCGCACTAAAAGCGATCTGGTAGGAGTAATAGCAGATACAAGAGGCATTATGGCTCAAACTGTCGGGTCTGGAATATTCCTGTAAATCCCATAATAGACTCATTGTTAACTTTACGTTAAATATTAAGGTAATGGAGGATAAGCGGTCTCACAAGGTTCCCACTCGTCTGGAAAACAGGGAAAACCGGGAAAAGTCAGGGAATTTGTGGAAGGGAAAATTTTGTCAGGGAAATCATAGAAAAATTGTGATAATTGACCAAGAGTCGGAGAATTTTTGCCCCTGTCAGGGAAAAAATATTTGTTTCCGTTTTATGATAAATAATTAAAACACAATGATTGGTGCATATTTGTATAATAAGCTTTTCGTTTATTTGTCAGGAAACTTGTGTATATTTTATTGATGTAATTTTGGGGAAGTGATTTACGCCATGAGGCGAAGATCTACTGTAATCTGTAGTAGTGTGTTACACTTCATTGATTGTTGTTGCCCTTACTTGGTGAAACTGGTCCATACTACATACAGACTTGGAGACTACTTCTCTGGCTTCACTGTTGGGTTTCGTTTTTGTATGTGAAGGACGTAGCCAGCGCGTAAGCTAACTGGGGCCAGTGGTCCTTATGAATTCTGGATGTTCTAGGATGTTCTTCAAAATTTCTGTGACTAGATTCGCTGCTTGAGAGCATTCTCAGACAGATAAAAATTGAATTAGTACAAAATCATGACAACTACAAATAAAGATCTGTTGCTATGTTATGATATGATGTTTTGATCAAAAAATTTTACCAAATTGAAAATAAAATGAAACACAGATGACAGATGAGGCTTTTAAAATGTCTACGTGATGTATGTCAATATTTAACATAAAAATAGAACTAGCCTATAATAACTATGATAACAGTTACAACAATATAATAACTAAACAATAACAGTATAAAAGCAGTCTCTATACAACGAAATTATTGACATACATCAACTCATTATCTTATTACAAGTTTTTTGGAAGCATGGTTAAATTTATCTTCTTTGACTTATTTAATTAGAAAGAAGAATATTCAAGAAAGGGGAATTCATTAAATGAGTTTGCTCGTTTAAAACAAGGTAGCTAGTGTCGTGTGTGTGCTTTTTGATTTCTAAAGCTTCAAAAAAGTCTGGTTTACGTTTGTCATTATAAAAATGTTGTGGTTATATGCGATTATTTACTGTAGGTCTATGTTCGGTATCAATAATATATTTTGCAAATGTAGATTTGTCAGCGTGGTTATTTCTAAATGCAGAAATATGTTCTTTGTATCGGGTGTTAAAATTTCTAGAAGGTTGACCTATGTAGATTGCGTTACAATGTGTACAAGCTAATTTATAAACTCCAGCTTTTGTCAGGAAACAAGATTTATCTTTCGCGTTAAATAGTAAACCACGCGAGTTTGGATAGTGCCCTTTTGGCACTTCAAAACAAAAAACTTTATTTCGAAATTACAACAAGTTTAATTATAATTTTAAAACAAAGGAGAAATACACGATGTTTAATGTTGAAACACTCGTAATAAATTCTAACATAATATTGTCTCTTACTTGTATATATAAAGTCAAATATGCTTAGCTAACATTATAAAATAAAACAACTTAAACTAAATAATTATGATGACTATGATTATTCAGCGGTTTCAGTACTTCCGCGTTGAACGACTGCTTCGATCCTATTACTCTACTGACACGGGATATCAGTATAGCATTATACAGGGTGCTGTAACTCCTCCCTTGCCAGATGAGATTTAGGGTACCTAAATCTTGAAATTGATGTCCTCCAGAGGAACTTCGTGGGTCTTCTTAAGTTCGTTGACGATTTCGGACTCGACGGCGGAACAGGTTATTCTGTCTTTAAATTTCCAAAAATAGAAACATGCTACTGTTAATAAAAGAACACAAACAGTTAAAGTAAAAACACTAATCGAAGTATGAATTACAGGAACACTTATTGTTTGTAGTAACTCCTTCTGATGCTGTAGTTGGGATTTCACTAAATTCAATTCATCTAAATTTATAGATTCTAGATGTAAAGGCACAATGTTAAGTTTTGAGTTCATGGACAGTTCACTAAATTTGAGTTCGGGTAACGGTACATAGAAAAGTTTTTTAATTTCAGATTGATGAGAACTTACTGTTTGTCCTTTGATTTTTACCTCACAGCCTTCTTCTATTTTTACCAGATAACTACCATCTATGGCCATGATTTTACGGTCATCGCTGCATCTGTAGTTGACTATATTTTCTACTGGAGAGATGATAATCCATTTACTTTCGCTGATCTTCTGAATCTTCACATCTTCTATTAACATTTGGTGATGCTCACAATTGTTATACTGGGTGGAGAACTTTATTAATTGTATTTCACAAGGGCTGTTTGGACTGATGTGATTCATTGTTTGAGCTTGACACAGGAATTCAGTTGGTCGGACCTCTCGACATGGTCCATCATGGAGTTTGTAATTTTCATCATTCAAGGAAAGGTATTTTGAATGGGGAATTAATGTTAGGAATGTGTGGGTCAAACTATTACGGATGGGAAAGGCATATAAATGATAGTAATCGTAATATGCTGACTCAACCAAAGGTACATCTAAAATGAATGTTAACTGAGTGGTTTTGTAATAGCTTTTAATAGTAATTATTTCTTCATAAAGGGCCATATTATCTATATTTACCTTATATGGCAAATTTACTTTATGTCTTTGAATTTTATTAAGCTCTATCAATAAATCATCTGTTTCTAAAATAGAGGGATGCATTGTCTTTAATTTAGCAAACGTTATTGCATTAACTAAAGTCTCCAAAATATTTTTAATTCCCGTTATTTCGGTAATTAACTGAACAAAGAGCATTTGAGCTATGATTACTATGTCCATGTAATCCTGTCTTAAGTCTTCAGCTTCAAAATTTTTCGTTAGAAATTCAATACGGTCTGCTATCTTTTTTTGATTGTTAGTCAAAATGTAAACTGTTTGATTAAATTTGGTAATAGCGGTTTCTGTTAGTGACATTTGATTTTTTTGAATTATTTCTAATTTATTTTGGTTACTAGTTAGCTCTAAAATTGTTGAGTCATAACGTTTAGCATCATTATCATCTAAATTTCCTGTGATTGACTTAATTACTGTTCCGAGTCCGTTTATTAAACCTCTCTTTTTTCGATTTAAACTTGATGGTATAATTTGTTTGAAAATTTTGTTAGTTTCACTTATTTCATGGAATAACACATTTTGAGAGTTTCGTAGTTCTTCATAATAGGATTAATTATAAGGGGAGTTTTGTATAGAGATGTTAAGGTGATAGGATGTGTTTTGTAAAAAGTTAAAGTCTTGTAAAAGTGGTTGTAGTTCAATCGTTCTACTCAATGTCCATTTATCGATTGCGTTTTGCATAGTTCCTATTTTTAGGGGTAGCAGTCCAGGGTTGTCTTTCAGTCTGTTAAACTCTACCTGTCCAAGGACATGGGTGAGGAAGAGGATTGACCTGAAACATTAGGTCGTTTTAGATTTCGTAGGTGTCGTTTAGCTATTTGTTTATTTTTTCTAATTAATGCAACATTTTTATCTGTAACTTTTATCAATTCAAATGGACCTTCGAATTTTGGATTATTTTTATTTCGTTTATCTACTTTAGTATAGACATGCGTTTCCTTATCAAATAAAGCGGTATCATCTTTGGAATTTCTGCCGGACACAACTATTAATTTATTTTTTTCTAAATTCTCTTTAATTTTTTCGTACATTAAATTTAGTTTATTTTTATGTTGTAATAGGTACTCTTGCAAGAGTTTTTGTTGATCGTTTATATCATACACATCTTTACTAGAAGTATGACCTAAGACAATATCAAACGGGGTAAAATTTGTGGCTGAATGAATGCTATGATTGTATGCCATAATCGCATAACACATAATTTTTGTTATCGGGTCTTTTGGATAAATTTGACGTAATATGCGTATGTGTTCTAATAAAGTTGAATGCAAGCGTTCTATGAGACCGTTAGAATTTGGATTTCTGGGGGTGGTGAAATGAACTTTTATCTTGTGCAAATTAAATAATTGTTTTACAGTTTCTGAGCATAGCTCGGAACCATTGTCACTTACTATTTGCTCGGGTGTTCCGTAGTAAGAAAAATACTGAATTAAAGCATTACATGTTTCGATTGGATTTTTACTACTAATAGCTACTGCTTGCCCTAATTTGGAAAATGAATCAATTAAAGTTAAATAAATTTGATTTTCAATTATAAATGTATCTATATGTAAAATTTGGAAAGGTCTACTTGGAGTTTCTGTAAGCATTAAAGGTATATTAGGTGGGTTACGGTCATATTTTGCTCTTTTACATATTTCACAATTATTTATAAATTCAGTAACTTTTTCTTTCATGTGTAAAAAATAATATTTATTAGCTATTTCTTTAAGTGTCTCATTAATACCACGATGATTAGTTTTAGAGGTGTGATAACTTTGTATTACTTCTAGAATATCAGCTGTGTCAGCCAAAGGTATTCTACGTTTCGGACAGCTTATTATTTCAGGGCCATTATCATTAAATAGTTCAGTGTAAATATTACTAAAGTCCTTATATAATTGATCGGTTTCAAAATTAAAATAATAACGTTTATTTGAAACGGTATAATCTCGTAAAAATTTAACAATATGGTCTCTATTATTTTGTCGAGGAATTTGCACTAAGTATTTAGTTTGATTATAAATTTTTACCTGTTTTACTGGTCTGGGGTTATAATTTACTGGGGAAATATAATATTGATTCGGTTGTTTTTCAATGGGATTTTCAGATATTTGTATACTTTTTTTCGGTTCAACATTTACTTGAGAATGATCACTTTCGTCCGAGTTTTCAGTTGGTTTTTGTGCGAGTAAATTACGTCTTAGTTCACTTAAAGGGATATCTTCTGAATTTGGACTATTAGGAATTTCGATTGGGATAAAAGGCATTTCCGGTGGAGTCATAGGTGGTATATATTCATTTGTCGGCTGTGGTAATATCATACTTAAAGGAGGTGTATTTAGTTCACGGTCAAAGTCCTGTAAACGTCTCTCATTACTGTCTACATTATTAAACGTAGATGAAATCTCATCATCTAGAGCATTTACCTGTATGCGAGATAATGCGTCAGCGTTTGTATTATATTTTCCTTTTTTATATATAATTTCATAGTCGTACTCTTCCAATTTTAGTCTCCACCTAGTTAATTTTGAATTTGGTTCTTTTAATTTCATTAACCAAACTAATGGTCTATGATCGGTGTAAATGTAAAATTTACGTCCGTATAAATATGGCCTAAAATATTTAGTCGCCCAAACTATAGCTAAAAGCTCTTTTTCTATAGTCGAATATTTTTGTTCACTATTATTTAGGGTGCGAGATGCATAACTTATTGGTTTATCACTACCTAAAGGTCCTTGCGATAACACTGCCCCTAAAGCTACATTTGAAGCGTCTGTCGTTAAAATAAAAGGTTTTGTAAAGTCGGGATATTGTAAAATAGGGTCATTCATCAAAATGTTTTTACAAGTTTCAAAAGACTCAAGGAAATCTTTGTCATGATTTATATTGGCATTTTTCTTAAGGCATTTAGTTAGTGGTTTAGTCAATTTTCCAAAATCGCGTATAAATTTTCGATAATACCCTACAAGACCTAAAAAGCCTTTGATTTCTTTACGGGTCTTGGGAAGTGGATACTGTTTTATGGCCTTAATCTTATCTGGATTAGGTTTCACCCCCTGATCTGTGATTATATGCCCAAGATACATTACTTCCTTCTTTAGAAATTCGCTTTTATCGAGCTGAATTTTTAGGTTGGCCTGTCTTAATCTTTCAAATACGTCTTTTAGTCTTTCAATATGTTCCTGAAGGGAAGTTGAAAATACTATGATATCATCTAAGTAGGAAAAACATTTTTCGTTTTGTATACCCCTCAGAATATTTTGCATTAGGCGCTAAAAACAGGGTGGCCCATTGATAACTCCAAAAGGTAGGCGCATATGTTCAAAATGGCCGAACTGCGTGGAGAAGGCCGTTTTTTCAATATCTTCTGGTGCCATTTCAATTTGATGGTAACCAGAAGCTAAGTCAAGAGTGGTGTAATATTGGCTTCGTCCGAGTTTGTCTAAGATGTCGGAAATATTAGGAAGAGGATATTTGTCCGGGATAGTTTTGGCATTTAATTTACGATAATCTATTACCATACGAAATTTTTGTTTACCACTGCTGTCCTTTTTTTTTTGGAATCACTAATACAGGGCTGGACCATGGGGAACAGGATGGTCGAATTATACCTTGTCTTAGTAAGTCGTCTACTTGTCGTTTAACTTCTTGTTGTTGAACATGGGGTAAGCGATACGGTCTTACATAAACTGGATCTGGGTCAGATAATCTAATATGATGTTTTATTTGATGTGAAAATGTGAGAGGGACTCCTTCACAATAAAATATATCTTTATATTCCCTACATAAAGCTTCAATTGCTGTTTTTTCTTCAATATTTAAATGATCAAGTCTAAGTTTTTCTAAATTTTGATTTTGAAGATATTCTAATTCTATCCCTGAGAAATCTACGTCCATGTGTTCGTCAATGTGTTCAGTGAAATTTAATTCTGTTTCCGTAATTGGGTCAAGTTTCAATGGCGAGTTTAATATTACTTGTACATGTTTATCTGTACTATTCAAGACACTCACATATGAAAAACCCTGATCTACGTTAACTAATGACTCTGGTATTTCTACTCCAGGTCGCAATGTTAATTTCGATAAAACGCCAGTATTTGTGGAACAAGAAACTGGAATTTTAATAATTTTCTCTGTTCTTGCTTCTATTTCGATTTTAAAATTTTGATACGTCCTTTTATAAGTATTATGTCGTTCAGACGGCAAATAAATTGGAATTACTGCTTTATCTGTAATTAATTTTCTATTTTTAAAATCTATTCTGGCTCCTAACCTTTGTAATAAGTCAGAGCCAATTAGACCATGATATTGGTTACTAATATCAAACATGTAAAATTTATATTTTGCTTTTCCTGTGTTAAACATTAATGGTAAGGGAATTTTTGCAATTTCGTTATGTGTACTTGTCTGATGGACGGATTTGATTTGAAAATATTCATTTTCTATAAAATTTTTGTAATAAGTATAAGGTAAAGATGGGCACAATAAAGATTTCGTACTACCACTGTCCAACATGAATTTTAAATTTATACCAGGCACGATTACATAGGGTAGTTTTGGGCAATTATCTAAATTAACCTGCATTATCTGTTCTGATCTAAATTCAGGCTCGAATGAAAATTTTCTTCATGTTCGGTATAATCATTAAAATTATCTCTAGGTTCATAATAATTTCCAGGGTAAGGTTCTGAAAAGTTATCAGGTTCATAATATTCAGAATTTGTTTCATTATATTCATAATTTCCTTGACTAAAATTTGTGTCGTTGTAGTCATTGTTTTGTATAGGTCTGTCAGATTGTACTTCGTGATGATAAAGTTCCTCACTCGTATATCGTCTGTTTTGTGTATTAGGTATGGTATTTGTTGGTCTATGATTTCTGGTCGACGTTTCCATAGGGTTAGGCTTGTAAGTCGGAACAAAATTAGGGTTGGGTCGGAAAACATTTCTATTAGAATTTCTTGCGAAATTTTGTGAAGCAGTTTGATAATGAGGTCTCTGTTGTTGAATGTTTTGTTTTCTCTCAAAAGGATTTAGTTGTGGAAAATTATTTCTCGAAAATTGTGAATTAGACGGTCTTTGATTAAATGGTTGATTATTAGAAAATGGTTTATGAAAATTACCTAGATTTTGAGAAGTAAAACTATTTTGGAATGATTTATTTTGGAAATTGTTACTATTACTGTTTTTATTATGTGTGTTAGTATGCATATATTTCATTTGTTTTTCGCCATATTGGAAATTTTCTTCCTCTACGACTAATGCCATAGCTTGCTCCAAATGTATCGCTTTTTGTAATCTAATTGCAAGTCCTAATTGTCCGTGCAGTCCATGTAAAAAGGTCTGCAAGGCCATTTTGTCATAAATTTCATTTTTTACTAAACGAATATTGTTATCATCTATAGTTAATCTTAATTTACTTTGTAGCAAACTTCTAGCATCTTGTATTCGCATACCAAATTGATAGGGCGTTTCATTTTGATTCGGTTTAAGTAACATTAAGTCTCTAGCTAAACAATCTTCATCTCTCTGGTCTGAAAAATATTGTTGTAAGAGAAGTTTTATTCGGGGCCAATTTGTGGCATCTTCTCTACTAGCTATTAAAGATTTTGCTCTTCCCTCTAGTTTATTAACTATTATCCTAAGAATCCAATTATTTCGGTCATTATTTAAATTTTGTGTATCAACAAAAGATGATAAGAAATTTTCACAAGCTCCAATAAATAATGCCAAAGTGGCTTGATCCCCGTCATAACTGGGAATTGCATTAATATGATAAGATTCAATTTTGGTTTGTGCAGTAACGTTTTGTTCAGTCATTTTAATATTTGTATTTTCCAACGTAAAATTATTTTCTAAATTTAACACTAATTTGGCTGGTTTAATAATATTTTGTCTAGAAATATTCTTAAAAATTTTATCTGAGTCAGACATACACAATTATAAAATTTATGGAATAAATATATATAAAGGATAATGAAAATTACTCACAATAATTTTTCCATATGCTTAATTATGAAGTCGGCAATGTTGTCCTTCTTCGCTGACGGTTTTTGGTCACTTCTATCTATACTTGACTTGGCCCTTCGAGGTTGGCGATGATGTCCTTCCTTTTGTGGCTGTGTTGTCTTATGCTAGTGGTGGCTTCTGCTGTTGAGGTTGGCGATGATGTCCTTCCTCGTTGACGATGTTGGTCACTTTAAATTTTGTAGGTTGCAGGTTTTTAACGATAAAAATCGAAGTGTAGCTTTGCGATTTTTGTCCAAAATACACTTAAACCTATACTAACGACTGCGCCAGTTTGGATAGTGCCCTTTTGGCACTTCAAAACAAAAAACCTTATTTCGAAATTACAACAAGTTTCATTATAATTTTAAAACAAAGGAGAAATACACGATGTTTAATGTTGAAACACTCGTAATAAATTCTAACATAATATTGTCTCTTACTTGTATATATAAAGTCAAATATGCTTAGCTAACATTATAAAATAAAACAACTTAAACTAAATAATTATGATGACTATGATTATTCAGCGGTTTCAGTACTTCCGCGTTGAACGACTGCTTCGATCCTATTACTCTACTGACACGGGATATCAGTATAGCATTATACAGGGTGCTGTAACTCGCGTCGTGTTGTAAGATTTAAAAGCTACCTTTGTATTTGTACAGGTATTTATAATTTTTGAAATGTTTTCTGAAATAAGAAAAGAACACAAATTAGTGATTAATTTAATTTATCCAAATATTAGAGACAAAGAAGAAAACAGATACGTTTCGATAACTTATTTGGGAACCATTTCAGATGTCCACAACTCTAAGGAGTAGGCATATTGAGGCCTTAGAGTGTCCTTATATATTTCCCTTACCTCTTGAAAATGGCTCCAAAACAGGAGCCGAAACGTCGAGTTTTCATATATTCTGGACGCGGTTCAACTCGCGAACCAAATATGTCTCATATATATATATATATATATATATATATATATATATATATATATATATATATATATATATATATATATATATATATATATATATATATAGCAATATGTCAAAAAATAATAGACCGATCTTGATCAAATTTGGTGAGTACCTTCCTTTTGCAAGTGGCTTGGAAAAGTTCGTTAGCCAGGAAATTCGGACCAGGTTTTCCCGGAAAATTTTGTGTTTTCTTTATAAAAAAATTCAAATCTCCTGAAATAACAAAGTGAGGGCAACCAAATTTGTATTATAAAGAGTGAACGATGTACCAAAATTTAGGTCTCTAAGTTTAAGGACAAAAAAGTTACGGGCAGCTAAAGAACAAAATTGTTTTCCTCAAAACGTTAAACTCGCAATTTAAAACGTCAAACTCGCAATTTAAAACGTCAAAAGTGGCAATGTTTAGGCAAAGAACGTGATACAAATACGGATTGTGAAAAGTCAATGTTGCAAGAAGCATGTTCTGCGAACCCTTAAGTTTCAGATTCAACTGTCATTGCCCTTCATTTTACTAAAATATTTACAGAAAATTCATTTCAAATAGACCATTTCTCTGATGCTTTGGCTGTCGGTTTAATTGAGTTGATGCTTTCGCTGTATGTTTAGTGAAGTTTGTGGTTTAACGGTCTATAATTTTTAGCTAATTTTCGTAGAACAAATTCATTACTGCATTTTAGCATTTTTTATCCAAATATGATGCATGTTTGTAAGAAAAAATCTGGACGCAGTTTTGGTAGCAAATTTTCACTAAATCCTTCAAATTTCAATAACTCAATTTGCTATTAACGTAAGTTTTGTTGGTTAGGAAACCAACATTTAACTTTATTTTCGGAAAATTTTTGTTTGAACGCAGCAAGGGTGTTTTGGTTGCGAATTTTCATTAAATGTTTCAAATGTACATAACTCTATTGGCTATTAACCTAAGGTTCATTGGCTAGGAGACCAGTTTTCTCGGAAACATTTGAAGTTTATTTCCGGAAAATTGTTGTACATTTTCAAATAATTATTTTGATAAAATATGGTACATTGTTCCTACTATATAGGTTATACCGGTAACCAAATTGATGCCTGCTCGCATTAGAGCGATAGATTTGTAATTAAAAACATTTTAATGAAAATTCACTTCCATAACGCACTTGCTGCGTTCAGAGTTTTTATTTATATTTAAATTTCCAAAATAATTGTTTGTTATCCATTTTGCATAAATATTTGGACTTTTCCTTCCTCACTGTAAACCATTTTGATTATTTCGTTAAACAAACGTCACTTATCAAACACAATAGCTATCAGTTTCAGAGCTGACTTTAACAATGTTAACTTTTCCATATGACTAAATGAATTCACCTCGAGGCCAGAACATACAAAAAAAAAACTTCTCCGTATTTACAGTAACTAGCTTTACTAACATATTGGACGTTTAATATCTCAAAACGGGTATGAGTTAGGGGTAACATAGGGTATACTTTTGAAATCAGGAAAAAAGATCATTCCAAAAATTTAATAATATACAGGTATTCTATTTAAAAAATATATAATTTTTGTGTGTCCCATGAAATCTCCACGCCACTATACTTTTGATGGCATTTTAACAAAATTCAGTCATAACCACGTTATTTATTTTTTCTATATGCAATAATAACCAACATGGGGGGTGGGTAAATTATAATGAATAATCCTGTACTTTTTCAAGTAATAAAGTTATTTTGATGAAATATGGTACATTGTTTCTACTATATACTGGGAACCAAATGTGATGTCTGCTTTCATTAAAAAAAGTCTGGACGCAGCGAATGCGTTATGGTAGCGCTTCAAATTTGTATAACTCAATTCTCTATAAACCTAGAAAATTGTGTTTTGGTGGAGTAAGGTATTTACAAGGGCAACATACCAACAACATTTCATTAAAATAAGTTGGTTATTTTTTTGAGATGCAATTCTTTTTCGGAAAAATTATTGTTTTAATTTTTGCAGTCTCACCATCCATACCTCTCTATTAGCAATTTTTTTAAACATAAAACTTAATTTTTTTAAAATAAAAATTCGCTAATAAGAACAAAACAGGAATGTCACTACTTAAAAAATAGGCAACAGCAAACCGTGTTACTAGGCGGTCGCCCATCCAGGCACTGACCACGTCCGAGGTTGCTTAACTTCGGTGATCGCACGAGAATCGGTTTTTACAACGTGCAATAGCTGTTTGCTTGAAATGATTATTTATCCAAGGTTCTTTATTAATATTTAAGTTTCGATTTTAAACAAAGAAATAGTTATTTTCAAGTTGGGCAATATTTACACAATGTTTAACAGTCCTAATTGCATACGTACTGTGCCTGCGTAAAAGAATTTAACATAACTTATTTTAAAGGTAAGGGTCTTGGACCATTCACTCATTTGCAATATGATCAAACGAATCAATGATTTAGTTCACCAGCTTTTCATATAAACTAAAATTATTAATCGAAAAACAACCTATTCTCTCATTAACCTAAAATTAAAAAACTCTAGACGCAGCAAGTGCGTTATGGAAGTGAATTTTCATAAAAATCCATTTGGTTACCGGTATAACCTATATAGTAGGAACAATGTACCATATTTTATCAAAATAATTATTTGAAAATGTACAAGAATGTTCCTAAAATAAACTTTAAATGTTTCTGAGAAAACTGGTCTCCTATACAATGAACCTTAGGTTAATAGCAAATTGAGTTATAGAAATTTGAAATATTTAATGAAAATTCGCTACCCAAACGCCATTTCCGTGTTGATACAAAAATTTTCCGAAAAACAAAACTTATGTTAATAGCAAATTAAGTTATTGAAATTTGAAGGATTTAATGAAAATTCGCTACCAAAATGCACTTACTGCGTCAAGATTTATTTCTTACAAACATGCATCATATTTCGGTAAAAAATGCTGAAATGCAGTAACGAATTTGTTCTACAAAAATTAGCTAAAAATTATAGACCGTTTAACCATAAACTTCACTAAACCTACAGCGAAAGCATCAACTTAACTAAACCGACAGCCAAAGCACCAGAGAAAAGATCTATTTGAAATGAATTTTCTGTAAATATTTTACTAAAATGAGGGTCAATGACGGTTGAATCTGAAACTTAAGGGTTCGCAGAACACTCTTCTTGCAACATTTTCTTTTCACAATCCGTATTTGTTTCACGTTCTTTGCCTAAACATTGCCAATTTTGATGTTTTAAATTGCAAGTTTGAGGAAAACTCCAAAATTTGTTTCTTTAGCTGCCCGTAACTTTATGTCCTTAAACTTAGAAATCTAAATTTTTGTACATGGTTCACCCCTTATAATACAAATACGCGTACCTGATCACCTGACCTGACCTGACCTGACCTGACCACATAACCAAGCATTGTATTGTTGGCAATTTCAGAATGCCAAATCTATAAATAAATCTCCCTGGACTAAATTCACAAAAAATGTTATAATTGTAAAAGTTTTATTCAACTTATAAGGTTTTTATTTAGTTATTGTTTGGATCACAATTTAAAATCAGTCTTACACTCTTTAGTTGCCGATTTTATTATATATCTTTTTGAATAACAAATCAATTCTAGAACTAAATATTACCGCTAATTTTCGTAACGAAGGAGACTTCCCAACTTTGTGTAATATAATGTTGAAACTGACAACTCTGGCTGTTTCAATTTACTAGGCAAATTTTGAAGCTTTCCATCATTCAAAAAAAAACAAACTAAGACATCCGTTATGTCAACCTCTTCCACACACATTACACAACGCCGTAATAAGCTTTTAGGAGCGTGTCGTGGCTTCTAAATATGTTTAATTCAGGATAACTTAAATTTTGCAGAGAGAAACGCCTCAAAATTAATATACGAGAAGATCTTTGAATGCTCTATATATATATATATATATATATATATATATATATATATATATATATATATATATATATATATATATATATATATATATATATATATATATATATATATATATATAAGAATTTTAACGGACCTTGGTTTTGGGTTCTAGGGGCCCGAATTCGCGCTCATTTGCAGAAATTTTTTCAGAAGCTTTTCATCGTGACCTCTCTATTAGCGAATTTTTCTTAATGAAAATTCGCTACAATTGTTATCAAAAACGTTCTTATGACAATATATCTAAATTATTCCACTTATTTTAGAAACTATTTAGTTACGAGGTAACCATAACTTCATATTTTATTATTAACTTATTATTTTTAAATATCTGCAGTACTACCTTGTATGTGTTTTAGAAATGCCACCAAACAGTTCTTGTCAAATCTGCCGGGCCCAAGCCGATCAGAGCTGTTCTTCATGTGGCAAAACATATTACTGCTGCGAGGAACATCAAAAAATGGACTGGGATTCGCACAGGGAGAACTGCGCCCCCTACGAGATCGTCACCAATGAAACACTGGGTCGCCACATGGTCGCTATCAGAGATATCTTACCTGGAGAGATCATCATTGAGAAAAATCCCATTATACTCGGGCCTAAGATGTTATCCATGCCCACCTGTTTAGGATGTCACAAGACACTGGACGTAAGTAAGCCTCAATACACCTGCACTAGCTGCAGATGGCCTCTTTGCAGCGAGGAATGTGAAAAAGCCAAAATTCACAAGGACGAATGTGAGCTTTTCACTAAGCGAAAATACGCACCCGATATTAAACACGAAAATGTTAAACAATCTGCATACTCTCTTATTTTACCTTTAAGGGCGCTACTGATGAAAGAACATCAACAAGACAAGTTCCAGGTCATTTTAGGTCTTCAGTCGCATCTGGAAGAACACAAAAATACACCTATTTATCAAGTACTGAAGTTAAGTCTGGTAAATTTACTGATGATGGGGTTAAAAATGGATACCAGTGAAGATGAGATACTCAACCTTTGTTCAATCTTCGATACAAACTGTTTTGAGGTGGGAGACAGAAAAGATGGCTTGGTAAACGTCAGGGCGATATACCCCGTGGTCTCATACGTGTCGCACAGCTGCAGGCATAACACTAAGCACGTTTTTGTAGACTCTAATCACAAAATGGCGTTGATCGCTACTACACATATAAAGAAAGGCGAACTGATCACCACGACATATACGCATACTCTCTGGGGCACCATGATGCGCAGGGAGCACCTGAGGTACGCCAAGCACTTTGAATGTGTCTGCGAGAGATGTGAGGATCCCACAGAATTAGAAACTTTCACAGGTTCATTCTGCTGCACCAACTGTGATGACAAAGAATCTAAACTATTATCCATAAATCCGCTTGATTCCACGTCGTCATGGAGATGTACAAATTGTGAGGATGAAACCGACTGGAATGACATTTGTCTTATGAATAACTATTTCAGGAGGATGATAAATGGCTTGGACAAAAGTCATCCTCAATATTTGGAAGATTTCCTGATTGAGTATGAAAATGTCCTGCACCCCACGAATTCTTATGCGTTGCAAGTAAAGTATGCACTCATGCAACTTTATGGTCATATGGATGGTTTTAGACTTCAAGGTACGTATGTTTGTTTTTATTTAAAATGCATAAAAGTCCGTATCATTATTGGCACTTGGTTATGATAAGAGACACACACATACCTTTTAATATACAGGATGTTTTCAAAAGTTCTCCGCAAAATATACCCACATTTATTTATTTAACGTTCAAGTAAAATTACCTTACTACAAAGTTACTTAGTTTATGTACAGGGTGATTCTTTATAATGTCGCCCCCCTTTAACTTTGTTATTTTAAGTGTCCCAAAAAAATTAAAAGTGTGGTTATGTTGGTGCTAAAAAATACTTTTTTCTACGTATAAAAAAAATTTGAAAAATGATCAGTATACAGGGAAAACCAAAAAGTTTATTTTTTTTCAATGGATCACCCTATATATGAATTTATTTTTCGATTCCTCGTAAAATTCTAAGCATAATTTATATAATATACCGTATACTTAAAATGAATAGTTTTTGAAATATTCGCATTTGAAACGTTATCATCACAAATTTTATTAAACCAAAACAACTGTTACAAATAAAGAAACCTAACAATAAATAATATAAGAAAAACAGTTTCAAATTAAATATAAAGATGCTCTACCGGGCTTCGATTTTCTTCAACACATTGTATAAGGGTTCTTCGCATTTTCTCTAATGAATCTGTTATGAATGCTGGGTTATTTTCATTTAAATTAATAAGTTCATTCCGTATCAAATCTTTAAGATGATCGAGGTTTTCAATTTGGTGGTCGTATACACGGTTTTTAATATAACCCCAAAGAAACGAATCCATAGGTGTCAAATCGGGGCTGTTTGCAAGCCATTTAATTGGCGCTTTTCTTTCGATCCATTCAGGAAACCTTTAATTTAGGTAATTAAGCACAGCACGAATGTTGTGAGGGGGTGCTCCATCCTGTTGAAAAATTATATTTTGTAATATATTTAATGCAAATCGTCTAAATATTTTTCGAACTCGTTTTCCAAGAAATCTAAATAGCGGCCTCCATTTAAAACAGTATCAAAACAATACGGACCGATAACTCGATCTCCCATGATACCACACCACACATTTGCGGATTGTCTCCCTTGGAACTTAAATTCCCTATAAGAATGTGGATTCTCTCTTACCCATTGTCTGGTATTTTTTCGTTTAAACAGGCCACTAGTAAAAAAGGTAAACTCGTTAGTCCATCGAACTGTTTTCAAAAAATTGTTATATATGTTTATTCTGTCTAGAATCAGTTGACAAAATGCGACCAGATCATCTTTTTACATTTGGGTAAGCTTTGTGGTGGGTTTAATCTTATATGGCTTTAGATTCCATTTTCTTAACGTTCTTTGGACTTTACTGTATGAAGTTCGCTGAATATTTTCTTGTGTTGCTTGTAATGTCTTTGAAATGTTTCTTATGGAATTGTTTTGATTCTCTTCTATAGCAAGTAAAATATTCAATTCTGCATTTTCATCTACGTTCACAGCAGTTCTTTTTCTCCTTTGTAAATTTGACGTTTCTAGAAACTTCCTATATAGAGATGTGAACGTTTTTCGAGTTGGGACATGCATACCGGGATTATCTTCTATCATATTTCTAATGGAAGCACGACAATTTAAATTATTTTTAATATAATAACTTAAAATAACTCTTCTTTCTCTGTCTGAGTACGGCATTTTTACTTACTAAACAATACAACTACAACAATATTGACAGAATGTCACTGTCAGTTATTTGTTTTCAATTGAAAGCGTGGTATCCTAGGACTTCTTGATTTGTAACAGTTGTTTAATAAAATATTTGATGATAACGTTTCAAATGAGAATATTTCAAAAACTATTCATTTTAAGTATACGGTATATTATATAAATTATGCTTAGAATTTTGCAAGGAATCAAAAAATAAATTCATATATAGGGTGATCCATTGAAAAAAAAAATGAACCTTTTGGTTTTCCCTGTATACTGATCATTTTTCCATTTTTTTTATACGTAGAAAAAAATTATTTTTTAGCACCTACATAACCATTCTTTCAATTTTTTTGGGACACTTAAAAAAACAAAGTTAAAGGGGGGCGACATTATAAAGAATCACCCGGTACTATACGGTCCTATAGTTACAATTTTAAAATCGTTTCTGTTTGTTATAAATTTAACACGGTATGCGATTTTGCTAAAAGTTGGTACGTTAACGTACTTTTATCCAAAAACAAATTCACAATTATGATTAATAGCAATCCATGGACGTAGAACTTGGGATTTTTTTAGTACATTTCAAATTTCGATGCTAATGGAAGAAAAGGGTTTTGAGTATAAAATTAAGTAACCTGTTTCGAACAATATATATATATATATATATATATATATATATATATATATATATATATATATATATATATATATATATATATATATATAAAGGGTGATTCACGGAACCCGTTAGTTAAAAGTTATCGTGTTTATGGCTAAAATTGGTTTCTGAAAATTTGGCTGTAGCCATTATTCCTGAAGTCCCACCCAAATGAAATAGTTTTAAAATGACTGCTCTTCCGGTTATACCGGAGGTCGCCATCAACTCTGTTATTTTTAATGAAACGTCCTATATATTATTACATTTTTGAATTGTACGTAAAATTCTAGTCTAAATTCCTTTGGGACATTATTGGTGAAAAACGGGATTTTTTCAGTTATTCAAGTTTCTTCAAAAAATTTGACAGTTGAGGTCACTTAGAATAAAAATTTGTATCTCGGTAATTTAGCAACAAATCCTTACATAAATTGATACATACAAACCGTTAACAATGTTCTTTGGCTATTTTAAATCGGAATTTCATTTATTGACACAGGCTGTTCGTAAATTGTACACTGTTTTTAAAAACTGAAAGCACATTAAGTCAACAATTTTAAATGAAACAGCCCCTATGTTATCTCCTCATTGTGTCTTGGATTGAATAACCTTTCCAGTGATATATCAGTTGTCTCTGCCCGTCTCTTCTAATTTTGATGATATTTAAGATTTTAACTGAAATTAAATTCACGTAAATATTTCTAGTGTTTTGTTTAGTAGCCTATTGAAATGACGGCTTCTGACATTAGTGTCAACTACAGTTGTTATAATAGCTTACAAACTATCTATTTTTAGTGAATTTTCTTTAAAAAAAATCACTAATGAGGAGATCCCGACTTTTGAATTTTGAAAAAATTTCTTCAAATGAGCGCGATCTTTCCCACCTAGAACCCATACCCAGGGTCAATTTCAATTTTTATATGTTATATATATATATATATATATATATATATATATATATATATATATATATATATATATATATATATATATATATATATATATATATATATATACTGTTCCTAAACGTCAAAATGTTTGGGGTTAACATCTTTGGGTGATGAATAAAAGGCCTTTTCTTTCTAAACAAATACTTTATTCCTTGTCCCGACGCGTTTCGACCTTACCTAACAGGTTATCCTCAGGGGAATCTATAATTTATAAAAGGCTTGTCAGAAAAACTGAGTTTTCCGGTAGGCTACTTCTGTGAGGGTACAACGCAGGAATATAAGATAAAATGAGGTAACAACAGCTAACCCCAACACTAAGTCAAAAAGGTTAATGGTTAACATGTCAAGCTACAAAGCTATAAGAACACAAGTATACAGTCACTAAGTACTACATGCAATAAAAATGAAAAACAACTACAACTCAAATTGAAATACAAGAAAAGCTAATCTGTCTCTAGATCTTCAAAAAATTACAATACGTCTAATAATGAGTTTTAGTATTATAATTTTTAGTCTAATAATGAGTTTTAGTATTAGACGTATTGTAATTTTTTGAAGATCTAGAGACAGATTAGCTTTTCTTGTATTTCAATTTGACTTGTAGTTGTTTTTCATTTTTATTGCATGTAGTACTTAGTGACTGTATACTTGTGTTCTTATAGCTTTGTAGCTTGACATGTTAACCATTAACCTTTTTGACTTAGTGTTGGGGTTAGCTGTTGTTACCTCATTTTATCTTATATTCCTGCGTTGTACCCTCGCAGAAGTCGCCTACCGGAAAACTCAGTTTTTCTGACAAGCCTTTTATAAATTATAGATTCCCCTGAGGATGACCTGTTAGGTAAGGTCGAAACGCGTCGGGACAAGGAATAAAGTATTTGTTTAGAAAGAAAAGGCCTTTTATTCATCACCCAAAGATATATATATATATATATATATATATATTATATATATATATATATATATTTTTATATATATATATATATATATATATATATATATATATATATATATATATATATATATATATATATAATGGGCCGATTTTGATCATTTTTTTTAATACCTTCCTTATGCAAGTGGCTTGGATAAGTTCGTTAGTCAGGAAAATCACGAGCCTCTCGCGACAGTAAAAACTCGGTTGGATTGATCATGCGTACTTCGCAGAATATTTTAGGTAACGAGATAAAAGACCTCCCTGGCGTGCTGTTTACACACAATCCTCCCAACTGACCTCCCTAATCAAAATCTAAAAGAAGGAAAATGGAGAAGGAAAAGTACATTATGCTAACAGGAACGGCAGGGTTGATTTTCCTTCCCCTTTTAGCTTTTAATTCAGCAAACTGATGTCAAGGCAGGTCAGTTGCGAGGATTGTGTATAAACAGCACGTCAGGGAAGTGTTTTATTTCGTTACCTAAAGTATTCCGCGCAGTGCGCATGATCAATGCAACCGAGTTTTTAGTGGCGCAAGACGCTTGCGGGCTATAGGCACAGGTTTTCCCGGAAAAGTTTGTGTTTTCTTTCGGAAAAAATTATATCTCCGGAAATAACAAAGTAAGGACAACAAAGTTGGTACCCGTGTTTGTAATTTAAATAGTGAACCATGTACCAAAATTTAGGTCTAAAAGTTTAAAGACAAAAAAGTTACGAGCATTTGAAGAAAAAAACTTGGGCTTTCTTCAAAACGTCAAAGTCGCGATTTGAAACCTCAAAATTGGCAACATTTTGGCAAGGAACCTGAAACAAATACGGACTATGTAAAGCAAATGTCGCAAGAAGAGTGTTCTGCAAACCTTTAAGTTTTAGCTTCAACCGTCATTGTCCTTCATTTTATTAAAATATTTCCAGAAATTTAATTTCAAATAGACCCTTTCTCTTATGCTTTGGCGGTAGTTTTAGTTGTTCATCGTTTAACTGTCTATAATTTTTAGCTAATTTTCGTAGAAAAAATTCCTTCATGAGGAGACCGCGACTTTTGAATTTTAAAAAGATTTCTTCAAATGAGAGCACACTAGGCCCCCTTAAATCCATATCCGGGTTTTGTATAATTTTATATCTGTTTACATATACAAGGGTGACGCATTTCTACAGTCAAGCTCAATAAAATTGTTAGTATACATCATACGAAAAAAAGTTGTATACGTTAATTATAGGGTGTCTTGAACTATCTTATAAAATTATTTTGACAATCACACGGTGGCCCATAAGTCGTTAGTGATACCTATAATTTTTTTGAACACCCTTCTATTATTGCTTTTTTGCATTTTTTATCGAAATATGGTGCATCTTTGTAAGAAAAAAATCGAAACGCAGTAAGTGCGTTTTGGTAGCGAATTTTCAATAAATGCTTCAAATTTCAATAACTCAATTTGTTATTAACCCAAGGTTTGTTGACTAGGAAACCAGTTTTCTCGGAAACATTTTAAGTTTATTTTCGGAAAATTTTTGTAGATTTTCAAACAATAAGTTATTTTGATAGAATATGGTACATTGTTTCTACTACATAGGTGATCACGGTAACCAGATTGATGCCTGCTTGCCTTAGAGAGAGCTATTTGCTATTAAAAGCATTTTTATGAAAATTCACTTCCATAACGCACTTGTTGCGTCCAGATTTTTATTATTTTTGACGGTTGTAGATCGTTGCAAAATAAGTACATACCTAGTACTCTTTAATATAATTCTGAGCATCATGGAAAACAATGGAAACTATTTAAATACAGATATTTTGAACTTGTTTTACTTGCATGGAGAATGTGGTAAGATGGCAGAAAGAACTTGTTGATTATCCAATAAAAGATATCCTTATTTGCCTCGAATGAACGTAACAAAATTTAAAAAGTTGAATCAAATTTTATACGCTATGGACAGACAATCACTGTAAAAGTTCACAATAAATTAATGACATTACAGAATTCTAAACAAATTAGTGAATTAAAGCTTATAACTAACTTATAAACATTTATAAATATAACAACACCTTGTTTATAAATGTTCTATGTGACCTCCGTTCTGCTCCAAGCATCTAATGCTTCTTGAAAGAACTCCATTAGCTGTAGCGTTCCATTCAGCTCTGCAAAAGCATTAATTTTTTTGGTTTAATTCTTTATTTATTTATCGATCTTTTCTTTAATTTAATACATAATGGCAAAAGTGATCATAGGTTTCTATCTTTTTTTCTACACCTCTTACTCAAACATTCTTTTTAACACATTACTGTCAATACTAATCACTTTTTATGCAAATTGTATACCCAGTCTGATGCTGTACCTCTTTTCGATATACTTGAACCAATGTTCATATTTACCCACTTTGGTAAAGATCCCGGGCCGGTTTCTTTCACAATCCCCTCTGTAAGAGACAATTGCCACCAGCACATTTCTTTGCACAACGGGACCGGTGAAGTCGAATACACACGATGGTCTCCGATTGTAATTTCCAGCGCAAAACAACACTTCGTTTAAAATATCCACTTGATAATACCGCCCCTTGCAAAACTTCTCAGAGAAGACCTGCAAATCCAAGCCATAGAAGACGCCTTTTCCAGGACCCCAGCCAATCACTGTCACGTCAGAATTCTCCATGTACCTGTATCTAGAAGACGCTACGGGAACAGGTGCTTCAAACACACCAGTAAATGGATCAGTCACGCTCACTAGAGAGATATCATTAGTCAGTGAAAAACCGTCGTATTGCTCATGCATGACCACCCTCTTGACCTTATGCCAGACTCCATTTTGCCAGAGAGAAGAATTGGCAGAAACTCTTACACTGTCTATGGGCACCTCTATCAACAACTCGGTGCAATGAGCTGCTGTGATAACCCAGTACCTGCTGACAATGGTGGCAGCGCATATAACAGTGTCTGCTTCATAACGCTCTCCGTGATGCAGCACCACTATCGCTGCCACGTATTTGTAGTTGACCAAAGGAACCTTCCTTCCGTTCATCACCCTATCATAAGTGTTGTCTTTAGTGAACCTCTCCACGATGTCAACGTGTTCCTTGTTATTTGCCTCACCTACCAACATCTCTTTTACGGTGCGGTAGAGAACGTGACCCAGTATGATCAAATTGGCCAAGAGTAAAAACACTAATAGCACTATTAGTACACATGAAGTATTGGCCATATTACTTAAAAATATATGTAAAGTAATTGCTTTTAGATGGGGTTAATATAATATCTGTTCTATATTGATTTAGCATTAAACCCGCACTTGTTTAATTCAATAATTACATCTAAAGCTGGTAATATTTGCTAACGTCAACACACACGAAAAGTCTCTGTTTAGTAAGATATTTGTTTCTGGAACTATTCATATACCACTAGCCAACTCTTTTCAGAACTCTTTTATAATAAGACTATTAAATTGTACACAACGTTCATTATTCTCGTAATACAATCTGCAGTAATACACATATATAGTTATTTAAAAATAAAGCTTAGTATGAAACCGTTTCACTTAACGGTGACAGGAAACTAATGACCCATTAACTGTGGTGTCACTAACACAACTGAGGCCTAACTGCGTTTATAAAACTTTATTTTGTTTCTCATGCAAGTTCAATGCACTGAGTTTAAAATTGCATGTAGATAAAGAGGTCTCATGCACGACAAACTGATAATCTATCTAGATTAAAACTGTGGTAATTGTATACTTGGCGTAAAGTTACTCTTTGTTAGTGGAACTGCTCTGTGGTAATGTAATTATAAGATAATACTTCAATTTCCAAATGTAACTATAAATCAGGTAAAGAAGCAGATCCTTACAACTCTCCCCTTTTAAATTCAGTTGTGGTAACATTGTTTTCTTCAGCTGTTGAGCAACATATTAGCGTCAACGTGAGATATTTTGCTCGGTATCTTATTTAAAACGTATAAGTAAACCACGTGACTTTTTACAACTTTTTCGTATACCGTAAGCTGGAATTACATTGCAACCATTTTTTACGGTTCTAGTAAATCTTCGTTTAGAATATTTACTAATAGATTGGTCATGTTGGTAAGACTTTCGAAAAAGTTCTTCAAGTAAACGCGAATTAGAGCGACCCATTTTTACGGCCTGTTAAAACTTTTATACTTTTTTATACAGGGTGTTAACGTTAACTCTGGCATAATTTTAACGGTGAGTTATGGGGTCAAAATAATACGGTTTTGTAATATAATATATATTATATAATATGTATGATATATACCTTTTGGTTACCGAGATAGAGGGTGTTAAAATTTAGGCAAAATTAAATATAATAATTAAATAATGCCATCGATCCACTATTTTGCAAGTTGTTTCACATAACTGGTAGTTATATTTTGGTATTACTATTGCTTAATTTATCCATTCAGTGGCGTAGACACAGTGGTACCAATTACCTTCGAATCTATTATTTCCGACGTCACTGGATTTATTATAAATTTGATAGGCAGCCCTTAATTTTCTTACTGATTTGAAAGAAAAAAAGTAATTTTGACACTTTTTATACAATTATAGATTTCGTGTGATTTTGCCTTTCAGCGTATTTTTATTTAAAAAAAATTTGCTAATAGAGTTGTCGATGGTGAGACTTTGAAAAAATGTTTTCAAATGAGCGTAATATGGGCCCCTAGAACCAGAAACCAAGGTTCGTTGAATTTATATATATAAATATATATATATATATATATATATATATATATATATATATATATATATATATATATATATATATATATATATATATATATCCACACGATAACTCAAAAAGTTATTAACCCATTTTGATGAAACTTCGCAAGAATCTTTTTTTTTCTTGGTAGCTTGGACGAGTTCATTAGGCAACCATATCGGACCAGTTTTTCTAGAAATAAAAGGAATTTTTCCGAAAAAATTTGTATCTTAAAAAATAACAAATTTATGTTGATGACATTGGGTTGTTATGTTGCCCTTACCTTATACCACATATGAAAATGCAACGTTCTAGGTTTATAGAAAATTGAGTTATATAAATTTGAAGCATTTAATGAAAATTCGCTACCATAACGCACTTGCTGCGTCCTAAACATTTTTCTCTCTTGGGTATGCCAAGCTAAGTTGACTGGGCGGAAAAATAAATGCCAAAAATGCCTTTTCCAGTATTGTCAATTTAAGTTCAGTTATTAACAGACTCACGTTACTGATGTTTATTAGTAAATTTTTATTTAAAAAATGTTACTAGTAGAGAGGCATAGATGGTGAAACTTTGCAAACATTTTTTCAAATGAACGTGAACTAAGACCACTAGAACCCATATCCGGGGTCAGTTTCAATTTTTATGTTTATATATATTTATATATTTATATATATATATATATATATATATATATATATATATATATATATATATATATATATATATATATATATATATATATATATATATATATATATGTATGTATATATCTAACCAATACCTCAGAAAGTAATCAATCAATTTTAATGAACTGGGCAAGTACCTTTTTATTAATACCTTGGACGAGTTCGTTAGCCAAGAAAATTTAACAAGGTTTTCTGGGAAAATTTTGAGTTTCCTTTCGAACAAACTTTTTTCTCCGAAAATTACAAAGACATTTTGATCAAGTTTTGTGAATATGTTGCCTTGGGAAAGGCGTTAGAACACACCAAAATTCAACTTGCTGGGTTTATAGAAAATTGAGTTATTAAAATTTCAAACATTTAATGAAAATTCGATACCATAACGCACTTGCTGCGTCCCGAACTTTTTATTATTTTATGTCCCTACAACAATTATATTTTTTTGCGGAGACAAAATATATTTGATAGTTGCATCAAAATTTTTATAGACCGTTACAATTTCTTATTATTATATTATAATTATAAATTATTTCTTTATTTACTACATTGTTAAAGAGCATACATTTAGTTAATAGTCCTAAATCAGTAAGAACTGTTGAAACTCATATTCTGTGCCTATGGTTCCTCTCATAAATTTATCTACATAGAGACACCTACTGTGTTTGCCTTTTTACCTTTTGGCAAGTAATGACAACATAATAACTATTATTGTATTGTCATTGTTGTTAAGTGCTAACTAAATAAAATATTACTTAAATAGTGTGATTATGTATTGAATTTTTGGTCCAATAGTTACTTAATTAACCTTAAATTACTTGAAAATGGTCATATTCACCTTTGTTGAACTGGCAGAAATCCATTTGACATACGGAAAGCTAACTGCAATGCAGCTGAAGCTCAAAGCCTTTATTAACATGCTTTTTCGGATCAACGATGTCCAGATTGCGCCACTTTTGTTAAGGGTTCATTGCCGGAATTGGTAAATTGTTACCTCAAGATTTACGAGTAAAACATAGACCAGTTAGAACAATTGCACGGGAAGTACACGTTTTAGAAGTCATAAATTCTAATCCTGGCGTCAGTACAAGAAAAATTGTAAAGGAGTTGAATATTTCGCATGTAACATTCTGGAAAATTTTACGTGAACAACTACAACCATATCAAATTCAACAAGTCCAGGGTCTGACTGATGATGATGCTAATTTTCGGCCTAGCTCTGAATTTTGCAGATGGTTTTTACGAAAATACAATAATCAAACAAGCTTTCTTCCGAGGGTACTTTTTACAGATAAGGCAAAATTTTCACAGGAGGCATTTATAAATTTTCATACTGGTCTGAAGAAAGTCCACACACTGTTACTCAGGCTGGACATCAACGGCAATTTTCTTGGAACGGTTGGTCAGAAATGGTAGGGTGTTTCTTTGATAGGGACATATTGCTTATCTCCAATACTTAATGGCAATACGTACCACAATTTCTTAGAAGAATTACTACCTACACTCTAGAAGAATTGCCCTTGGAAGCACGTACCACGTTCATGCACGGTGGCGCTCCTGCTCACTGCAGCATTATGGTACGCAATCATTTGAACAATAAATTTGATAATCGCCAAAGAGGAAGTGAAGGACCTGTATCATGGTCAGCTCGTTCCCCAGAGTGTAGTCCTTTGGATTATTAGCGAATTTTCATTATGAAAAATTCGCTAATAGAGAGGTCACGATAAAAAGCTTTTGAAAAAATTTCTTCAGTTGAACGCGAATTTGGGCCCCTAGAACCAAAAACCAAGGTCCGTTTAAATTTATATATATATATATATATATATATATATATATATATATATATATATATATATATATATATATATATATATATATATAGGGCTTTCATTAATTCCCGAACCCCACGTGACCGCTTAAGTTAGGCAACCTGGCATACACGGTTGTACAACCTGAATTAATGAAACCCCTGAGATGCCAGTGTTGTCTCATATTTCCTTTGGGGTTTTATAAAAAATATACAAATTATAATAAATTGAAACAGTAAATTTTTTCAGATGAACGCGAATTTGGGCCCCTAGAACCAAAAACCAAGGTCCGTTTAAATTATATATATATATATATATATATATATATATATATATATATATATATATATATATATATATATATATATATATATATATATATATATATATATACATCTGAGCGATAACTTAAAAAATACTAAACTGATTTCAATCAAACTTGGCAAGAATATTGTTTGGGCGAAAACCGAGTCGAGTTTGTTAATCAGCCTTTATGCTCAAGTTTTTCCGGTAGAAAATCGGGGAAAACTTTTTGTAACGCTATATTTTTGTAAGTATCAGAGTAACTGGAATGAGACTTTACATGTGGCTAAAAATGGCGCAAATAAACCTATGTTGTGAATTTTAAGTAATTTGGTACACAATATTTAGAGTTTTTTCCAAATTAAACCTAAAATCTCAAAGACATGCGTTGAGACGACTTAGCGGTTAAAGTCCAATGCCCGACAGACAGAGTAGTTAACTGCCGCGCGTAGATTAATTCATACAACAGGTATACACCATACATCAACGGCACCAAACTAAATATATACCAGGCATAAACATGCCACCCGAACTCCGAATCAACAATCGTGAAATCTCACCGCAGTTAAGGAAAATGACAGACGACATGAAATTAAAAAAATGGCCAGTGATTGTTTTTATTTTAGGTTAATGAGAGAATTGGTGGTTTTTCGATTCATAATTTTAGTTTATATGAAAAGCTTGAATCATTGCCGAAAACATCAAAGTGTTTGATCATATTAGTTGTCCAAGGCCTTAACCCTAAAAAGCGACGATAGCATGTTGATAAAACCGATTGTCGTACGATCACCGAGGTTAAGCAACCTCGGGCATGGTCATTTATTGGATGGGTAACCACCTGGGAGCATCGTGTACTGTTACCCCTTTTTTAGTGAAGTTTTATTTTAAAAAAATTCACTAATAGAGTGGTATCGATGGTGAGACTTTGCAACATTTTTTTCCAACGAGCGCGAACTAGGACCCCTAGAACCCATATCCGGGCTGAGTTTCAATTTTTATATGTTTATATATATATATATATATATATATATATATATATATATATATATATATATATATATATATATATATATAAAAACATATAAAAATTGAAACTGAGCCCGGATATGGGTTCTAGGGGTCCTAGTTCGCGCTCGTTGGAAAAAAATGTTGCAAAGTCTCACCATCGATACCACTCTATTAGTGAATTTATATATATATATATATATATATATATATATATATATATATATATATATATATATATATATATATATATATATATATATATATATATATATATATGTGTGTGTGTGTGTGTGTGTATCCAACCAATAACTCAAAAAATAATTAACCGATTTTGATGAAACTCGGCAAGTGCCTTTCTTTAATTAATGGCTTGGATAGGTTCTTTAGTCATGAAAATCGGACAAGGTTTTCCGGGTAAATTTTGAGTTTTCTTTCGAAAAAAAAATTTTTCTCCGAAAATTTCAAAGCTATTTTAATGAAATTTGGTGGATATGTTGCCTTGAGACATTGGGTTGTTATAAGACTTTACTACATACCAAAATTCAACTTTCTAAGTTTATAGAAAATTGAGTTTTTCAGATTTTGAATTTTCTTTCGAAAACAAATTTTTCCTCCAAAAATTACAAAGTTATTTTAATGACATTTGGCGGATATGTTGCCTTGTGAAAGTTTTTACTACATACCAAAATTCAACTTTCTAAGTTTATCGAAAATTAAGTTATCCAATTTTGAAGCATTTAATAAAAATTCACTACCATAACGCACTTGCTGCGTCCCGAACTTCTTTTTTTTTGATATTGATATTTCTGTTTTGTTCTTATTAGCGAATTTTTATTTAAAAAATTAAGCGTATTTTATTTATAAAAGTTCGCTAATAGAGAGGTATCGATGGTGAGACTCCAAAAATTTTAGATACCATGCTTTAAAATTGTACATTTAATACAGCCACAAGCCTAAGCTTATTTGTATTGTACCCTGTAAAAGTTCGGGACGCAGTAAGTGCGTTATAATAGTTAATTTTCATTAAATGCTTCCAATTTGAATAACTTAATTTTGTATAAACTTAGAAAGATGAATTTTCGCATGTAGTAAGGCCTTTCCCAAGGCAACATATCTACCAAATTTCATTAAAATAGTTTAATAACTTTCGGAGAATAAAATATTTTTCTTTTATTTTGACACTTGAAGAAACAATAGTGCACAGATTTCATACGTTTTGAACAAGATTTCATTTTTGTTTTAACCGCCTGAATAAGTTTATCACCTTTAAGTCTGAAATTATAATTTTGTTATTGTTGATATTGAAAAAATTTATTAGGTTGACTCAAATGAAATCATACTAGCGATTATTAAGGAAAAATAACTGCTACGTTTATAATTTGGTAGATACTTTACTTTTCTAAATATGAATGTAGTTTCCTTCTGGAAATCTTTTGTATAACTTTAATGAAATTTGTAATACAAGTTTATTTTAAAGAGACTTACACTATCTATAGATATAGGAAAATTTAATTTTTTAGCTTCATAGACAATAAATTAATTGGACCATATATTTTACCACAGACATTGACTGGCGAAGTTTACTTAGATTTTCTTCAAAATATTTTGCCAATTTTATTAGACGATGCATTTGTAGGCGTAGCCGGGATTTATTTCCAACATGATGGTACGTCCCCGCATTACAGGCTAATTGTGAGGGAATTTTTAAACGAAACTTTTTCTAATGCTTAGATAGGCACAGGTGGCTCTATACATTGGCCTTCAAGAGCACCGGACTTTAATCATGTGGATACCACATTTGGGGACATCTGAAGTCCAAAGTTTTAAAAAAGTTTCGAAAAATTCTAGAAATTCAAATATTCAGGGTGTTGTTTTTGAGCACAAAGAATTTATAAATTTTAAGTGAAGCCGGACCTGGCTTTTCTTTATTATTAATACCTCAATCGATTTGACGGGACAGGATTAGTACGTGTACCAAATATCAAAAATATATACAGGGTGGTACAAAGTGATGAGGCAATAAATAAATGGGCAAAATTGGTAAAACACCCTGTATCTCGGTTATAAGGGGCCAAATACTAACTAATTATGGGTTATTTATAATCACCTCAGTGACCCCTATCAAAAGTTAAAGTATTTACCTTTCCGAATGAAACACCCTATATATATATATATATATATATATATATATATATATATATATATATATATATATATATATATATATATATATATATATATATATATATATATCATCTTGACCCATCGCAAGGCAAGAAATAAATGTTTAGTTTGTCACAATTAAATATACCAAATTGGCTATTTTTAAACAAAGATTCTGGGGTAGATGCAGTTTGTAAAGAATAAATATTGAACCTAATTCGCCTCAATATATTTTTAAAGACCCGGCGACCGTTTTGCTAACAAAGTTAACGTCACCAGTGGATGAAATATTCCAAACGCTTAACAACTAAACTTGTGTTAATGTAAGGTGCCCGGTAATTAACCGCAGAGGGAGGATCACAAACATACTTTCTCCGCCTATGTTTACGGGAAGTAACTTTAGTAAAATTCTATTATACTTGTTCTTAAGTAGTTTCGGCATCTTTTGTATAAAAAAAAACATTATGCGAACACAGAACTGTATATAGGTGGCGGGGCTCTATTCATGTAAAATTGGCTGTTTATATCTTTAGACATATATACTTTCATATGCGTCCAATTGCGCCGATTGTCTAGTATTTTTAATAGGGTTGAGGTTTTCTTTATCTACGTGGTGATTATTATCCCAAACAATGTCGGGCAATGAATGACCTGTACAGTACCGTATCTGGGTTGTGTTAAATGTTCCTTAAATTTAGTTTCAATAGGCCTTTTTGTTTGCCTGACGTATTTAATATCACAATCTTTACAACTGTTTCATAGATCCCTGACATTTCCGTAGGTGTATCCTTATCTTTTAGGTTAACTAACAATTTTTAAAGTATTTTTTGTCAAAAAAGTTAGCTACAATTTAGCTTTCTTAAAATTTCTATCGAGACTCCTCGTGATTCACGATTCAGATGTTAAGCAGACAAACTCTTTGTCTGCTTTTTCTTTTATGAAGGTCGTGAATTCCACTAACATTTGTTTTATGTTTATTAATTATTTTTGGCACTACGCAACAGATAAAATTACTAATTATGTTTTTGGTAGGAAAGGCAACCAACACAAAGACTTCTACAGCTGACCTTTTTGATACCAAGTCTCCTTCAGCTTCTTTGCCACTATATTATTCTCGTCGATTAGTTTTAATTTTCTTTAAAAAAAAAAATCACTAATGGGGAAATCTCGACTTTTGAATTTTGAAAAAATTTCTTCAAATGAGCGCTATTTAGGACCCCTGGAACCCAAATCCGAGGTCGGTTTCATACTTTATATGTTTATATATATATATATATATATATATATATATATATATATATATATATATATATATATATATATATATATATATATATATATATATATATATATATATATATATATGTGTGTGTGTGTGTGTGTGTGTGTGTGTGTGTGTCACACCTATAACTAAAAAAATATTGGACCGATTTTGATAAAACTTGGTGAGTACCTTTTGCAGGTGGCTTTGATAAGTCGTTAGCCAGGCAAATCCGCCAAGGTTTTCCCGGAAAAGTTTGTTTTCTTTCGAAAAAAATCGAAAAAAAATATATATCTCCGGAATTAACAAAGTAAAGGCAACCAAATTTCATACGCTGGTTTATATCATTATAGGCAAGTTACCTACCAAAATTTAGCTCTGTAGGTTGAAGGACAAAAAAGGTTGCAGGCATTTAAAAAAAATTGGGTTTTCCTCAAAACGTCAAAAGCCGCGATTTTAGACGTCAAAATTGGTAATATTTAGGCAATGAACCTGAAACTAATATGAGCTATGGAAGGAAAATGTCTCAAGAATAATGTTTTACAAAGCCTGAAGTCTTAGTTTCGATCGTCATTGTCCTTCATTTTACTAAAATGTTCCCAGAAAATTTATTTCAAATAGACCCTTTCTCTGGTTCTTTGGCAATAGTGTTGGCTATACAGTTTATCGGTTAATGGTATATAATTTTTGTCGAATTTTCGTAAAAAATCTTGAAAGCTCAATATATCCGTTATTATGCAAGATACGAAAAAATTGTATACATTAATTATAGGGTGTCTTGAGCTACATCTTAAAAAAAAGTCGTTGGTGGTTCAAAATTTTTTTTAGTGAATTTTCTTTAAAAAATTCACTAATCGTGAGATCCGTGTTCATATATATATATATATATATATATATATATATATATATATATATATATATATATATATATATATATATATATATATATATATATATATATCGTACCGATAACTCAAAAAATTATAGACCGATCTTAATCAAATTTGGTGAGCACCTTCCTTTTGAAAGTGGTTTGGATAAGTTCGTTAGCCAGGAAAATCGGACCAGGTTTTCCCGGAAAATGTTGTATTTTCTTTCTAAAAAAATTCATATTTCCGGAAATAACAAAGTGAGGGCAACCAAATTTGTTACGCGTATTTTTATTATAAAGAGTGAACCACGTACCAAAATTTAGGTCTCTAAGTTTAAGAACAAAAAAGTTACGGGCAGCTAAAGCAACAAATTTTGGAGTTATTTTCAAAACGCCAAACTCGCAATTTAAAACGTCAAACTCGCAATTTAAAATGTCAAAATTGGCAATGTTTACGCAAAGAACGTGAAACAAATACGGATTGTGAAAAGAAAATGTTGCAAGAAGAGTGTTCTGCGAACCCTTAAGTTTCAGATTCAACCGTCATTGCCCTTCATTTTACTAAAATATTTAGAGAAAATTCATTTCATTCTCTGATGCTTTCCCTGTCGGTTTAGTTAAGTTGATGCTTTCGCCGTAGGTTTAGTGAAGTTTATGGTTTAACGGTCTATAATTTTTAGCTAATTTTCGTAGAACAAATTCGTTACTGCATTTTAGCATTTTTTATCGAAATATGATGCATGTTTGTAAGAAAAAATCTGGACGCAGTAAGTGCGTTTTGGTAGCAAAATTTCATTAAATCCTCCAAATTTCAATAACTCATTTGCTATTAACGTAAGTTTTGTTGGTTAGGAAACCAACATTCAACTGTATTTTCGGAAAATTTTTGTATGAACGCAGCAAGGGCGTTTTGGTTGCGAATTTTCATTAAATGTTTCAAATTTCAATAACTCAATTTGCTATTAACCTAAGGTTCATTGGCTAGGATAACAGTTTTCTCAGAAACATATTTTTTAAAGTTTATTTTCGGAAAATGTTTGTACATTTTCAAATAATTATTTTGATAAAATATGGTACATTGTTCCTACTATATAGGTTATACCGGTAACCAATTTGATGCCTGCTCGCATTAGAGCAATATATTTGTAATTAAAAACATTTTAATGAAAATTCACTTCCATAACGCACTTGCTGGGTCCAGAGTTTTTATTCTCTCTCCATGTAGAAATCTTTGAACAAAATACGCCAACGTGGCAACGGATTTTTATTCGTAGTTGCCAAGGGTGTGTGAGGTGTATAAATTAATTAATCTTTTTTCTGCTTGACGATACCATAAAAATCTAAGCCGGTTGCATCTGTATTAAGTAATGGAACAGTTTCATCAAATAAGAGCAACAACAATTACTAAATTCAAGATTTTATATTTTAATTTACAGATTTGACAGATGAATTGTTGAATAGAAAAATTGAAATATGTCGTGAGCTGTTAGCAGTGGCCGATGTATTGGAATGTGGTTATTCAAGATTTAGGGGTACCATTCTCAATGATCTCCAGGAGGCAGAAACAGTAAGAATTAAAAGAAGTTTCAGCACTGGCGAAATCACTAGAGCTCAGGCAATTGTATGTTGAGTTTGCCTAAGAAATCTGGCATTTGAGACTTCAAAGTATATTTATATTTTCAGGAAATGCTGCAGCGGCCTCTTAAAATGCTTGAGGAAAGTACTAAGATCTTGGAAATCGAGCCAGACTTTGAAGATATGGTAAAAGAAAAATCAAAAGCTTTAGAAGAAATTTTAAATATATAAACGTTTCTAATTAAAATTTTAGGGTGGGTTAGGAAAATTATGATAAAATTAGAAAACCAAAAACCTTTTAATCAGTAATTTAGTTAAGTTTATATTAAAAATATAAATATATGTATAAGTAATGCATATAGGTGAGGCTAAAAAGGAATAGATCTCTAAAAAGCTTGAACTTCCTATCTTTGTGTGTATTTTGAGAAAAAGGTTATTAATAAAAGAAAATTTATCACACAAATATGTTTATTAACTACTATTATAGGAATTCGAAAGCAGTAGTTGAAGAAATATCCGCGTGGGAACTGGCCTACGAGTTCTTGAATACTCTTCACGATAGTAGCATATAATAATAATCGATAGCATCCTAGGAGGATTCAAACAAACTTTCTCCGCTTATGTTTACCGGAAGTCCCTCTATTAAAATTCCGTTGTCTTTATTCCCACACAGGATAGGCACCTTTTGTTTGAAAAGAACTTTGGATGAACAATGAATTGTACATAGACGGAGGTGCTGAATTCATACAAATTGTACTACTTCTACATTTAGTGATTGATATACATAAATATATATATATATATATATATATATATATATATATATATATATATATATATATATATATATATATATGTATATATATATATATATATATATATATATATATATATATATATATATATATATATATATATATATATATATATATATATATATGTATCTAGAGGAGGATTAAGAGGGTCACCGGCAATTGTTGAGGGAGATAATGACGCAACAAAATTGTCTGTGGAATTCATTTCCCTTTTGTGTGTTTGCAAAGAAGATATAATAGATAATGCCAAAACAATAGCACCGGTTTACAATTTCAAAACGATAATTATCCGCGAAGCAATCGAGATTGAAAAACGTCCCGATTGTTTAAATAAGAGAGATGATGGTCTTCGCCTTCCGACTACTTGGAAACCTATTATATCTTCTTTGCAAACACACAAAAGGGAAATTAATTCCACAGACAATTTTGTTGCATCATTATCTGCCTCAACAATTGCTGTGACCCTCTTAATCCTCCTTTAGATACCGTGACCAAAGCCCCCCACTTAATTGACGGTGACCCCACTACTTTCACTGATGACGCAACAGGTAGACGGAACGACCTATATAAGACAAGACTTGCAACAAACTGCCAGATCTCTCTGAGGCCTAGGGTTGAACACACTGACACCTCACAGACGATCTCCGGCGAGATTTGGGGAGTAGGCAGATTGAGGCCCCGTAATCGAGCTACAACAACCCAACTTACCTTTATCCACCGCTCTAAGGAGTAGGCAGATTGAGGCCTTAGAGTGTCCTTACATATTTCCTTTACCTACCTTTGTCCACCACTCTAAGGAGAAGGCAGATTGAGGCCTTAGAGTGTCCTTACATATTTCCTTTACCCACCTTTGTCCATCACTCTAAGGAGTAGGCAGATTGAGCCCTTAGAGTGTCCTTACATATTTCCTTTACCCACCTTTGTCCATCACTCTAAGGAGTAGGCAGATTGAGGCCTTAGAGTGTCCTTACATATTTCCTTTACCCACCTTTGTCCATCACTCTAAGGAGTAGGCAGATTGAGGCCTTAGAGTGTCCTTATATATTTCCTTTACCTCTTGAAAATGGCTCCAAAACAGGAGCCGAAACGTCGAGTTTCCATAAATTCTGGACGCGGTATAACCCGAGAACCAAGCATGTCATATATATATATATATATATATATATATATATATATATATATATATATATATATATATATATATATATAATTTTTAATTTGGGGATGCTGATTGAAGGGGTCCTTATTGTATATTTTAATACGTATAGTGTATATATAATGTATTTATGTGTGTGAGTGTACATATGAACACCCTGTATGTTAAATTTTATGTATGTAGTGTATGTATGGATATGTATTGAATGTTTAAATTTTCTATTAGGTATAAGTTTTGTTCTTAATATTTATAAATGTAATAATAATGATGTGTATTTCCTAATCAGTGTTTTTTGAAATAATTGAATACATAAATATTGTTTATTTCTGTGCATGAACTGTGTTTTGTTTTCTGTTTACCTATGTTGGGAAATTGTACTGTAGGTTCTGCTATATATATATATATATATATATATATATATATATATATATATATATATATATATATATATATATATATATATATATATATATATATATATATATATATATATATATATATATATATATATATATATATATATATATATATATATATATATATATATATATATATATATATATATATATATATATATATATATATATATATATATATATATATATATATATATATATATATATATATATATATATATATATATATATATATAGTTTCTATTGGTCTGTGGTACAAAACGCATAATTACTAAGTAAGTAATTATCTAAATAGAAAATAATTGAATACAAACTATATAAATATTTACTAAAATATTTTTCACCATGAAATATTTTATTATGTCATCCGGCTGTGATAAGGTGATTAGATTCCAAGCATCGCGGAGATTTTTGGCCGGCTGTGAAATTCATATAAAAGAAGATGCAACACGGGGCAGGGACAGTATTGGTAATTCCGCTAGTAAGCCGACAACAGTGAGCCGTCACCAGCCCGTAAGAAACCGTACCGATACTGATTCCGTTTTCCATCCGAACGCACCTGGCTTGGCTGATTTCGGTATACAAAAATATTGTCATAGGCGAGAAATTATCCGTTGTATTTAATTCATATTTTGTGACGAATTTTCATATCTTTAATTATCACTGTTCTCAGGCCAAATCTCCGCAAGCGAATTATGTCTGCTTTTCCTCACCTGCCGCCGTCCATTTAGACAATTACCGGATGTTATATTGCCTAGCATTATTTTTATGCGGATTCTGAGGATTCACGGCTCACTTAAATAATCGAGATATGTTCATCTTGGTTTGATCCCAATAGGGGCGCTGAGGATTCACAGCCTATCTAGGTCACTCCGAGTGATACGTTCCTTTCCAATTGGCCCTGTACACTTCATCTGGCTCCAGGCTTTCCGCCCCATACAGTATAAGCTCTTGTGTTATTTTAGTGAGGACGCTGAGGATTCACACCTCGCTAAAATAGGCAAGATGTTTGTGTCCCGATTTGACCCTAGCGGAGATGCTGCTCTTGTCGTTTTAGTGAAAGCAAACCCACATATTTGATTTGTACATAGTTTGTAAATATTGTTTTGTATATATATTTTGTAAATAGTTTCTAATCTAAAATATAGGGTTGGGTAAATAAAAGACCTTAATTAACTCGTATCCAACCCCTTTACCTATACTTACCAAATCTGCTACACCTTTCGATAAAACAGAAGTGGTCGGATCACGCCGAGTCAGCGATTAAAGCCCGCTCACTCGGAGGTCACTAAATTTAGCCTGTATCACCTAATGGCTACCGAACCCTTCTCCACGGAGTTACCTAGGTACTTTGATCGTTATATCGGTCAGAGTTTAGTGAAGAGGACGCAGACATCTTCAACAGGGAGTAAACCCTTTAAAATCTGGCGCCCGAGATCCTCCGATAGTAATCATCAATTCGTGCCACCTAAAAACGGTCTGCAAGCCAACATCTCGTCATGGGACACATGGCCGTCAATAAACACCTGCATAAAATGGAGCGGTTCGAGGGGGACCTCGCATGCAGACTCTGCGGCGAGGGGGAGGAATCAGCCCAGCACATCTTGTGCGAGTGTAAAGCTCTGGACCGCAGAAGACAACTGATCTACGGTCAGTCTAGACCCGAGACAGAGCATTATAAAACGTCACCCTACCAATCGCTGTGCAGACTAGTTCAAGGCACAGTGATTTTGGAGTGGGTGGAGTAAAAAGACTAAGGGGATGCACAATAAACCAAGCGTTGCGGTGCTGTCGGGGCGGTGAGGCCGCGGACGAGCTCTGAGTGAAAAGAAAGATCTCGTCATAATTTGGCGCCCGAGCAGGGACAATAGGTTGTCATTCGTTGGCAGGCCCCGCCGAAGTCAAGCAGCCAGCGATGGAAGCCGTCCACCAACATCGGTATGCAGTACCACATGAAGGAGACCATAAAGTGGTTGATTGCCCCCCCATTTATGAAAGACCTGCTAAAGAGACAGTGTTAAGTGTAGTGTAGTGTCGTGATAGACGTAGGATTAGGTTAGGTTAGAATAAGATATGGAGACGTTCATGGGACAATGGTAAGTTGTGTAAGGATTAAGTTAAGTTTGTGGACAATTATATTGCAGTTCGGTCAAAAAAAAGAAAACAATATCTTTATATATTTTTTGTAAAGTGAGGAGAGTGACCACAGAAAAATACTGTGAACACCATATAAACAATTTCAGAGGTACGCCGCCACCCACCGGCCATATGAGAAGTCAGTGTCAGTTACCGACGGCCCGCATCTTCTGCTCACGCTGTGGTTCACAGGACATCCTGTCCAGAGATTGTCCATGTCCATCGAGGCAGGAAAACTAGAAATAAGCTGTGAGGGACCGAGGCCCTAGCAGTTTCCCTCCGTCGAGTCCTCGGAAACAACTACGAAAGATGACAACCGCCCTTTTGTCCAGGCAATTATTGAAGACCAGGCCTTTAAGGTACTAATGGATACCGGCGCGACTCGCTCATTTATGAGGAATAAAGTCGCCATGTACTGTTTGGCGTTAGGCATTTCTCCAACGACCGTTCTTAATGTAATCACCCGTGTTGCAGATGGCAACTCCATGAATATCCAACAGACGTACGACCTCGAATTAAAAATTGGGTCACATATAATAAAACGCAGATTGCTATACTTACCATCCTTACCAGTCGACCTTCTGTTTGGAATAGACACTTTAAAAGAGTATGCATTTAAGATCGACTTCCATTCCATTCTGTGTTTTCTAGACAGCGAACCGATTACGCCGCCTTTCGCGCTATGTCACCAGCTCACTGATCCGAAACCGCCTACCACCGATACAAATCATCTGCCTGAAATATCTCCCGAAGAAGAGAGACGTCTCGATCAATTTCTCTCCGCCGAACTGCCTGCGTTTGAACAGATAAAGGGAACAACGCATCTGATTGAACACCATATACGGCTAACTAGATCAGAGCCCATTAAGCAAAGATACCGCCCTAGAAACCCGAAAATGCAGCAAATAATTAACGAACAAGTGGACCACATGTTAGAAGAGGGTATTATCGAACCATCGTCTAGTCCCTGGAGTTCTCCGATAGTAATAGTAAAAAAAAAGGATGGGACGCCCCGTTTCTGTATAGACTTCAGGAAGTCGAATGAAATATCTGTCGGCACCCAAATGTTTACCCGCTGCTGTATATCTTCGCCATATTAGATAAACTAAGACGCGCTAAATATGTGTCCACCCTTGACCTGCGCCAAGGATATTGGCAAATTCCGTTGACTCTTGAAATCAAGCCCATTACCGATTTTACTGTCCGGGAAGGAGGTTGTTCTAGTTTCGAGTCATGAGTTTTGGGTTGCATTCAGCGAGCGCAACGTTCCAACGCCTATTAGATGCTGTCATAACACCAGATATGGGTGATGTAGCGTTTTCATACTTGGACGACGAGATCGTACTGGGTGAAACTTGCACTTGGAGAACCTCAAGGAGGTATTCCGTCGGTTACGAGAGGCCTACCTTCAATTAAATCCCGAAAACTGCCATTTCTGTCGCCGCTCTCTAAAATATTTAGGACACGTAGTCAACGCCCGGAGCATACATACTGACCCCAATAAAGTAGCGGCAATTACGGCCATGCTGCCACCTCACAACGTCCGAAGTCTGCGACGATTTTTGGGAGTGTGTTCTTGGTACAGAAGATTTATAAGGGACTTTTCTCGAGTGACTACTCCTCTAACCAAACTCCTAAAAAATAAGGGGAAAGGGAGGTGGAATGAAAGTCACCAACAGGCGTTCGAAGAACTGAAAACTGGCCTTACGGAAGCACCGGTGTTGGCGTGTCCTGATTTTGCAAGCCGTTTCACCTTACAAACGGATGCCTCTAATGATGGTCTGGCTGATGCAGCAAATGGAGGATAGCCAGCGTGTAATTGCCTACGCACGCCGCACATTGACTTCTCCTGAGATGAAATATTCTAACGGAGAAAAAATGTCTGACCATAATATGGGGTATAAACAAGATGAGACCATAGCTGGAGGGTTACCAGTTCACAGTCCTGACTAACCACATGTCTCTACAGTGGCTACAGTCAATCCGTAATCCCCCGGGAAGATTGGCTCGCTGGAGTGTTTTCCTCCAGCAGTACGATTTTGATATCAAGTACAGACAGGGTTCTTTGAATCGGGTGACGACACGCTGTCTCGAAATCCGTTACCGATAAGTGAAGAACCAGGAAAATACGCGAACTTCACCCGTGCAGACGCCCGGTGTCCCTGGTATACAAATAAACTGACAGCAGTACAGAAAAATCCCGCATTGTTTTCAGACTATGCGATTCGGGTGGGCAAACTGTCCAATGACTTCACCTAGCCCGACGTCTACAATCCGTGGAAGCTATGCGTTCCCAAAAACTTTAGACAAGAAGTGCTACAGCAAAACCACGACGTGTCAACCGCTGGACATTTTGGTGTAGCTAAGACCATTAGCAGGATAGCCCGCACTTACTACTGGCCGAGGATGTTCAGTGACAGCTCAATACGTACGTCAATGTGATCGGTGTCAATAGTGCAGCCCTTCGTCACGAAAGGACCGTGGAAAATTGTCAGTGTAGACCTGGTTGGACCATTAACACGATCTAAAAAAGGACACTGTTATATGGTGGTAATGTTGGATAGGTTTACCAAATAGGTAGAAGTTAGGCCAGTAAGGAGGGCATCCGCCAAAGCCGTGTCTGATGCTTTATTCAAGCAAGTAATTACACGATTTGGGTGCCCAAAAACCGTCATAAGTGACAACGGTACTCAATTTGATAGTCGAATTTTTAAAGGGATGTCAAAAAAGCTGAGCATCAAACATCGCCTAACTCCTCCACATACACCCCAGGCAAATCCGGTAGAGAGAAGCACTCGTACGGTCAAAACTATGATATCCCAGTTCTGCGACCAGGACCAGAGTCGATGGGATGAGCGTTTACCAGAACTTGTGTTTGCTATGAATACTGTGAAACACGAGTCCACGTACTTCTCTCCAGCATTTCTTAACTTTGGGCATAAGTTAGAAGTTCCCAACATGCTACCTGCAGTAGATCCGAATGTCGAAGGCGACGCCAAAATTGCTACCCTAACGGTCGCCCAGCATTTAAGCCGCCTCATAAAGTTACGCGAGACATTTGAGTTGGTACCACTTAACCTAGCCAGGGCCTTCTCACACAAAGTCATCATTACAACCTGAGAAGACGTGACAGGCAATGCGCTTTAGGCGACCGCATGTTAAGAGTTGACCGCCCACTTTCTTCCGCAGCTCGTGGCTTTCTAGCCAAGCTAGCCCCAAAATATGCGGGACCTTACACTGTCAGTAAGATCGTCTCACCAGTGGTATATGATCTCAAAGATGCGAACGGTAAGTGGCTTTGCCATGTTCACATTAAGGACTTGAAGCCATACCACGCGCCATCCGAACCAGCACCGGGCAGCAACAATAGGTTGTCATTCGTTGGCAGGCCCTGCCGAAGTCAAGCAGCCAGTGACGGAAGCCGTGCACCAACGTTGGTATGCAGTGCCACACAATGGAGACCATAAAGTGGTTGATTGCCCCACCATTTATGAAAGACCTGCTAAAGACACACATCAAATTTGTTGGTTAGTAGCTCTTTACACAACTGGGCCCATTTAACCCTAGAATTTAAAAAGCTTGTTGTCTAATAAAACAGGTACATACATGGCGTTAATATTTTTCACTTAGTAATTGAGTAAGTTAGTACAATAAGAAGTTGTATTTTATTTACAATGCAGAAGATAAAAATAAAGCTCTTAAGTTATTTTTCTTTATTTTGGAAATACTTTCGTGACCACGCCAGTTCTTTAACACACACTTTGGGAACCATTGATTTAAATAATAAGTCAACATGTTTTAAGACAGTCGATATCTTGTGAATTGACAAACTTAAACTCACCCTGTAAATAACAATAAAACAAACTTTAATTTTAACATTTTATTGACATATAATCAAAGCATCGATAACAAGTTATAACATTAACGAGGTCATTATAAATCATTAAGAGGTGTATTGACTTCTTTGATTGTATAGTAATTATGCTTTGAATAATGGAAAATGTTAATAGTATAAAATGTATAAAAATTAAGTTATGTTCAAAAATCACTATAAAACTATAATGTTATTTTGGAGACATATTATGAAGGATTAAGCAGATATATATTGACTTAGCGAAGGCACTTTTAACAATCTTATAGTTATATTCATTTCATTCAAATATCACCAGAGTCCTAAAATATGTTATTTGCTTATAACTAAAAATAAACTCTAAACAGAAAACACTTCTAATACATGATAACGCAAAAATTCGAGAGTAAGTAATTGATGCCTCATTCGATGATTAATAAAGAATAACTTTATTCATTAATTTTTTTTAGGCACGACTTTTTTGGATTCCTCCACAAACAGCATAAGATTTTTTGTCATAAAGTAAGGGTGGCTTGTGCCGTCATTCATGCAGGAGTCCTCACAGTAACACATAAAAAGAGTATCTATAGCCATCTGAAATTAAAATTAAAACAAAGATAAGTATTTTATAACTTACAAGAACAAATAAAGTAAACAACTACAAATAAGTAACCAAATTATTTAAATTATTTAATAATCTCAAGTTAAATAGAACTGGATTTTTTTAATACAACCTACTGCATTCTGATTAGTTATGATTAAAATGACTGTATAAAGACAGTGTGGTCATATGTTCGTCATTGTTTTGATTGGTCAAAGATCACATGGGATCAGCACTCCATGTTTCATCATATTTTGTACAAAGCCTTATGGGAGAAACAGGGAAATCGAGACATTTCCGTATTAAACGATGAATCAGTGAGAAAAAATGGACATAATGAGAAAATGTAAATTAAAATCCCTCCAGAGTAACCCGCCTTGCACCACACAGGAGGTTCTGATGGTGTGGTGCAAATTATTTCCCCCATTCTCACGGGAACAACATGGAGAAGCACAAAATACCTCGCGGGAGTCGCGGCGGGGTGCCCGCAGGGGAGCGTTTTATCTCCCCTGCTCTAGTGCCTAGTCGTGGAAGGCCTGCTAAGGAGGCTCTCGGAAGGGGGTACGATGTACAGGGTTATGCAGATGACATTGTCATCATAGTCTGAGGAAAGGTTAGATAGTCGGTGAGGGTGGTGGACGGTTAGCCAACGGCTCGGGGTGAGCCCTGAGAAAGCCACTGTCTTACCATTTACGAGGAGGAGGAAGTAAGAGGCCGACAGAACTCTCACTCTATATGGTAGAAACGTCCCAATGGCCAGGGAGGTAAAATATCTTGGGGTCGGTCGTATTGGACTCTAAGCTAACCTGGAATGGCCACGTTGAAAAAATACTGCACAATGCAGTTATGACCCTAGCCGTCACTAGGCGACTGTATGGAAAAATGTGGGGACTGAAACCTAGTATGGCCCATCGGCTGTACACAATCCAGTGCCAAACTAAAACTGGGCAAGATCCAAAGGATGGCTAGCCTCGGCATCACAGGGGCCATGACCTCAACCCCAACAGTTGCCATGGAGGTGTTGCTGGATCTTAACCACCCCCCTCCCCCCTCCATACACTTAGTTATTATGGGGGAGGCTAGGATACGACTATACAACCTAGCCTGCAATGGTACATTGAATGCCGGAGGGGCCACTGCAAGATTCAGGAGATTATGATGGAGCCCATGCTTGAAATAAGGTCAGACTTCGCAAGCCCGCGAATCTGTAGGGAAAGTAGTTTACAGTGTTAAACCCCGACCGCGAGGCATGACAGGGGGAGACGCCGCGCCTACCATGGGACGTGCTCGGCTGGTTCACGGAAGGATCCAGCGGGAAGCGTGGGACGGGGGGGAGGCGTTTATTCGGAAGGACCGAAGGTAAGTCACAGTATTTCCCTCTGGGCTCATGTAAGCCTTTCAGGCCGAAATGTACGCAATCTTGCACTGCGTACGTGAGAACAAGAGGAGGGGCTACACCAACAAGCGGATCCTCATAGCCACAGACAACCAGGCAGCCCTTAAGGCCCTAAGTAGCCCACAGGTAAATTCCAGGCTGATTAGTGAATGCCGAGATGAGACGAGCTACCTGGCTGGGCAGAATGAGGTCAGCATCATCTGGGAGCCGGGTCACTCGGAGGTCAAATGCAATGAAGAAGCTGACCATCTCGCGAAGAGAAGATCAGCAGAACCGCTTATTAGACTAGAACCGGTCCAGGGCACATCGAAAGGCACGGCCAGGGAACCATGAAGTGCTGGGTCCGGGACCAGCATAAGGCATACTGGGGAGATTGTCCAGGACTCAAACATGGGAAGACACTAATTGGGGATCTCAGTTCAAAGAGAGCTGTGAAGCTGCTAAATATTAGCAGAGGGCAGCTCAGGAACTTAACAGGACTCTTGACAGGACACATGGCTGTCAAGAAACACCTGCATAAAATGGGGCGGTTGGAGGGAGACCTGGCATGCAGACTCTGCAGCGAGGGGGAGGAATCAGCTCAGCACATCTTGTGCGAGTGTAAATCTCTGGACCGCAAAAGAGAACTGATCTGCGGACAGCCTAGACCAGAGACAGAGCAATATAAAACTTCACTCTACCAATTGCTGTGCAGACTAGGTCAAGGCATAGTGATTTTGGAATGGGTGAAGTAGAAAAGGCAAAGGGCATGTACAATAAGCCAAAGGCTGCGGTGCTATCGGTGCGGCAAAGACGCGGACGAGCCCTAAGGGAAAAAGAAATTAAAATCTCGTTCTCGATCCCTGCAAAATGTCGAATCGACTGTAATCTCAAATCTCATGTTAGTTTGAGAGTTTACATCACCTGAAAAGTAATCGGTAAAAGGAACCCTACCAGAATTATTGTAAATTGCCTGGAGAACTCTATGCAATTGGGAATATTTCATAGAATATTGACGAGAACATTGTTTGAAGTTTTTTTGAGCTCAGAATCGTTCATTAGTGTTCCATATTTATGTCATTTCATTTGAATAATTAGGTACCTGCTCAAATTTGAAAACCTTTTCAACTATATGAAGTATCAAGAAGCCATGTTTATATGCGTGGACAAGGAAAGTCAGCTAGCATTATTATACATATTTGTGACTGAATAATTATTACTACTCGTTACAAGTTTGAGACAGACATGGGTTTTCTGAGCTATGGATTTTCAACTACTCACTACCGAATGCTACTTTCATCCACACAGTGAGGAGAAGAGCAACTTTCCTTGTGTTTAAAATCTTCTCTTTGGCTATTTCCCAAGGATGTTTCATTTCATAAACCACACGACAAATTTCTGGGGAATAACCCCCACGAAAGTTACGGGACCTGCAGCGAATAGGGGTTCTGTGCAATAGAATGGCCATCTCAATCCCTTGATATGACTCCACTGGACTTCGTCGTGTGGGGACATTTGAAGAACCATGTCTACAAAAAGCGTCCAGAAAATTTGGACAAACTCTACAAAAGATTCTGCACCGAAGCTGCACTTATAACACCAAATATGTTGAACGACACACTGCGAGAGTTTTATCATCGACTTGGATACTGTCTGGCAAATAATGGGGCCCACTTTGATCATTTAATTAAAAATTAGTGTTATATCTACTATATTACAATAAACTAGAGGTGTGCAAAGCGTCGAAATTTCGAACCGAACCCGAACTCGAACCGAATCGTTGGTTCGAAAATATGTTCACACTAGCAATGTTAAAGTAGTTCGAAGTTCGAAATATGTAATTCTCCCAAGTAGTTCGAATTTCGTTGCTCAAAAATACTTCGAAATTTAACTTTACAGGCATTGAATGCTGCCAAAGGTAGCGAATTGCGGCCCCATTAACTTGGTAGTGACGCTTTAAACTCGTTATCAGTCTCATTGAGTCGATAGCGTAATTTCAGGAGATTTCACTCATACATATTTTTGACAGTTGGTGGGACACATCGAGACATGACGGAGCCATTTAACAATCACAGAATTATTTCTTATATATCCTAGCCTGCTAACACCTTTTTCAGTAACAACATTATGATGGCGGTGTTCGAAGGCGATCAGTAACGTAAATTTATGAGGATACTATTCCTAAACGTCAAAATGTTTGGGGTTGACATCTTTGGGTGATGAATAAAAGGCCTTTTCTTTCCAAACAAATACTTTATTCCTTGTCCCGACGCGTTTCGACCTTACCTAACAGGTCATCCTCAGGGGAATTTGTCTTGCTAAACAGGACTAAAAAACTATACTTGGGCATTCAACTGTATAGTTTTTTAGTCCTGTTTAGCAAGACAAATTCCCCTGAGGATGACCTGTTGGTAAGGTCGAAACGCGTCGGGACAAGGAATAAAGTATTTGTTTGGAAAGAAAAGGCCTTTTATTCATCACCCAAAGATAAATTTATGAGGATAATTGCAGATTGCCTTTGGAAAACACTGGTTTCAACATGCTTTATTTCAAATTTCACGTCATAAAATATCAGTGGGTAAATCATTCTTAAACTATGTTTTACAATTCTGATTCTCAATACTTAGTTCGTCGGTAGGCACTTGGTAAAATTTTACATCGTAAAATAAGTGGGAGATTAATTTTCAGAATCAGCGACCTCATTGTCCTCATTAACTGTTAATTCTGTATTTCATAGTTTTAGTAGAAACAAATAGCACTTTGCAAGATGCATTTATAATTATCGCTTGCTGCCAGTCCGCTCTAACCTCAAATAATGAAGCAAGTTGCCAGGATTTTAAGTTGTATTTAAACGATCCTGACTGTCAGTATTTTAAGTGGAATTTCCACATCCCGGCTGCTGGGATTTGATCCACTGCCTGCATAATATGTATAAAAACATATAAAAATTGAAGCTGACCATGAATATGTGTCCATGGGTTCCAGAGGCCCTAGTTCGTGCTCATTTAAAATTTAAAAGTCGCTATCTTATAAAAAAATCGTGTGATTGCCAAACGACTCAGTGACATCCCACTGTCCCAACTCACTGTCAAAAATACACCAAAGTGAAATACCCTGAAAGTTTGCTACCATCCTACTAGGCCACTACTCCACAACTGGTGTAACGGGGCCACTACCGATTTAAAATTCTGCTACCTTTGCCAGCACTGAGTGCCACTAATTAACCTTGAGCCTTCGCTACTTTCAAACAAACTTTAAACTATTGTGGGGTACATTGTTTCGAACTTCGAAGTATTTTAACATTGCCCAACGGGTACAAATATCTAACTGAAGGTTCGGTTCAGAACTTCAAAGCTTCGCACAGCCCTAATTAATGTACCTAAAAACATCGTTTGAAGTAATCAAACAAAAATTAAAGAAAATTAAAGTAAACAAAAAACTTATTACCTCATACACAGTGAAGATGCAATATGCCATTATACTAGCAACGAAAGCAGCAAGTGCAATAGCTGCATAGAAATGTTTGATGTTATAATCCTGCAAAAGAAAAAAAAGAACATTAACAATTATTCTATTAATGTGAGTAGTAAGGTAACAGAAGTTGTAATGTTCACCTTTAATTATTACTATTTAATAATTTTTTTATTAAATTTGTCACAATTTTTCTGGACAAAAATTGGCTACCAATGAGTCTAAGCTTTTAAAATAGGCAACCTCAAAAACAAGAAAAGCGATACATAAACCATAAAATCCGCATGCTTAAATGCGTTTATGTCAAGAACAATAACAAAGTGATTTATTGTCATAAAGTCATAAACAAAAAGTAATTTCTATCATTAGAACAGATGACTTCACAATATCCGCAAACTAGAATCCGTTCACAGGCCTAGTGCTGCGGAAGCTTCCGCCAATGAGAAACGGAATACCAGACACATGATCTGTAATAGCCAATCAACGCTACATGCATGGAACGCAAGCAGCGTGGCACTACGAACGCACAGAGCACTTTGCACTTTTGTGGTAACCTTTCGAAGAATAACATGTGGCAGAAATCTGTTGATCTACGCTCTTAAGTAACTGATGTAGTTACTGATACCGGGCATATTGTCTCGGCGTTTATAGAATAGAATAGAATAACTTTATTAGCCACAAGATCACACAAAAAATGAAATTGGCCAGTCAAGATAAAAAATTATACATAAAGTACATGTAAATGTGAAACTAAAAATTAACAAAAATACATACACATCTAAAACACACAATATCTGTTTATCACTAAAACAGTGGATCACCTGGCCATCGAGAATCTCAACTGCGGCACTACATTAAAATATTCATATGTTCTGTATAGACAAGTCTGTATTAAAAAATCTCTATAACAGTTATCTCTACTGTGAAACTTTAACTACAGTCCGTAAGATATTTGTTGATAGAATTCCAAGAAGACCCCGGCGTCACTTTGTTGGAATTAACCGAATTATACAGCGAAGTTCAACAAAAGACAGTGTCGGGATGGTGTTGACCATAGCAGTGTGCATACCGTGTTTTGCAGTATAAAGGCGTGTTTCTTCGTAGGTGTATCATATATGTTTTAATATTCTGAAAATAATGCGGAAAATTTCCAGGAACGCCCCTGCCGCGGTAAATTGTTACAGTAGTTCTGATAATAGAACTTTATTGGCTTATCCGTTTCTTGGAATCCTATCTCAACATATATCGTACGGACTGTAACTGAAGCAAATTATTTTTCTCTGTGCCAAGTGCCGTGCCGATTGTAGCGAATACACCTTTACCTCTGTAATTTAATTAATTATGGTGCCATACAAAAATCAAAGCACTAATGGATAGGAAATCTAAGGTGAAATAAAAGAAGATGTATCACTGGCAACGGCAACACCACGTTGAAAATATCGGTGTGATCACCGAAGTTAGGCAACATCGGGCATGGTCAGTACTTGGTGATCACCTGGTAACATATCTTTAATCTCTGCATCACGTAGGGTTGTTTCCCTGCGTTGATGAAGTGTGCCAAGGTACTTGTGTTTTTCAAGAAGGGGGACTGCAATGATCCTGGCAATTTTAGACATGTTTCAGTTTTGCTGATACTCTCAAAAATCTTTGAATTCCTTATTTTCCAACAACTTTATAGTTACTTTGAAGATAACCATATATTCTATGAACATCAGTATGGTTTCCGCAAGAGATGCAGCACCATGGATGCGATATTGTATCTTCTAGAGATCATAAATTGTGTTTTTGAACGGAGAAAACAGTGCTGTGCAGTTTTTGCAGACTTAACAAATGCATTTGATTGTGTTTCGCACGATATATGTTTGGCAAAGTTGGGTCATTATGGTATTAGGGGAGCCTATCTGGAGTTGCTGCGGTCATACCTTGATAATAGAACACAGAGAGTTTTTCATGGTGGGAAGTACAGTGAAGTGGGATACATTCATAGAGGGGTGCCTCAGGGACTTATACTAGGGCCACTTCTCTTTCTCATATATATATAAATGATCTTCCTCCTAATGTTCCTGATGGCACCCAACAGAGCAGGATAGCAACAGCCCTCTTTGCAGATGACACAACTTTTATTATCACTGGTAATGCTGGTAGTGATGTCAATAAGACTGTGTTTATAACAATGTTCTTCATGACGTGAGAGCTTGGTTTAATGATAATTAACTGTTCCTCAATGAGGATAAGACAGCTTTAATCAGTTTTCATGCCAGGGTCACTTCTAATGAGTCGAACACTGCTAGGAATTTTCTCGGTCTCAACATCAACCCTGCTATTGTATGGGAGAAGCCAAATAGACTCATTGGCTCGTAGGCTAGCCTCATCAGTGTATGCAGTGTGTAAGAATTCTGCAATGGCTGGACATGAGGCAGCTTTGATCACCTATTATGGGTTGTTTTACTCACGTCTGAATTACTGTTTGCTTGCATGGGGAAATGCAGCGGCCCTCATTTTAGGATATCATATTCTGAAAGCCCTTTTTATTCCAAATTCGGCGATGTGTCACACTTTGGGGTCTTTCGACCTTAATCAAGAAAATTCCTATTACGCACCTGTACATAGCTTTTAAACTTAAGTACTAAACAACTACCTATCTATATCAATTAAAACTTTATATCATTTAGGCCATTAATAATAATTCAATGGATGAATAAAGGCAATAACTTAATGGAATAAACACAGAATAAATAAAGATACTTTACCGGAAGACCTGAACATTAAAAAAAAAAAACGAATACGAACAAAACAACTAAATTCAGAGCATATGTTCATATAAACTTCCACTATTTTCCAAGCACAAATAGCACTAACTGTCGATTCTAAAATCCTAGTCAACATTTGTGGAGTAATACTGGCAAATGCTTCCAGAACTAACCTCCTCAGATCTTGTTCTGTAGAAAAATTTGCTGATATACATTACTCTTAACGTATCCCCACACGAATAAATCAAGCAGGGTTATATCTGGTGAAGAGGCTGGCCAGGGTGTTTCCAAATACATGCTCATTACCTCATTTGAAAATCTCCCTGAAAGATATTCCAGAACAGCTCTGGAATTATGTGCAAGTGCTCCATTCTGCTGTATCCATCACTTGCGAACACTCTCCAGAGGTATGTTACTGAGAGCATCCTCTAAATCGTTTTGTAGCAAATGTAGGTAGAGTTCTGATGTTAAGGTATGGTGGTAAATAAACTGTCCTACAATCCTTGTAGCGAAGATACCAGCCTACATATGGAAAGCACAACTGTGTTGATACCTCGACGTTTTATTTGAGCATTGATTGGTTTCAGGCTAATAATGAACATTTCTTCTATTGAAAATAGTATTATTCGTAATCATGCTTTCATCAGACCGTATTATCTGACAAGGAAGGTTAAAATTGTCCTGGCATTTTCTTGTTTACCACTCTCAGAATGGGCGACCTTCTAAATCACCTGATCTGAGTTCTTGACAAATTTTGTAGTTGTACGGATGTAATTTTTGTTTTCGTAAAATAAAATGTGCCGTTGATTTTGATATACAAACGTTTCATCCAATCCGTCAGACTGATGTACCGGGATCCTCAGTAACTGGTAACAAAACATTATGTACTACTTCCTCATTTCTGGACTTTTGCCGAGAAACTGCAGGTTTTTTAAACAACCATATGCTTTAAGGTTTGTCACTAATTTTCTATAAGTCCTTTTTGTTGGCTGTTTTCTTTCCAGACTTTTCGCAAATACATATACTCTGCAAGAGAACAATCTTGGTTGGATGAAATGAAACATGCCAACATGTCTGTTTCTTCGTTAGAAAACATATTTACTAGAAACAGTTACTAATTATTACACAATAAATCAAACAAGAAACTAATGTTTCAAAAATTAAAGTTACTGTCAATCGAAATACGGCGGCACATGTTTTTCCTTCTCCCCCGAACCTCCAAACCTTCAAGTCCAGAATTAACAAGTTGCCTCTTTCCTCCTTGTCGACACACACGGTACGATAGTATTTAGGCTGTAAGCCCTCGTGGTGTGTTGTTGAAATAAAATAAAAAGATTGTCACATCCATTTATTTTCCAAAGCATACTTTTGTCTTTTTAATTCAAGTTTATTTGTTCTGTGTTTATTTCATTAGGTTATTGCCTCATTTCATCCATTGGATTTTTACTAAACACCTAAATGACATAAAGTGTTAATTGATGTAGCTGGTTGTTTAGTACTTAAGTTTAAAAGCTATGTACAGGTCTGTAATAGGAATTTTCTTAATTAAGGTTGAAAACAAAAAGACTAAAATGGTACTAAACCACAAAAGTGTGTAACATTGCTGAATCTGGATTAAAAAGAGCTTTCAGAATATATATATAATAATAATAATAATAATATTTATTTGCTCACTCCTCTGTACAAAATAGTAAAGATATCACAAAACAACTTTTTAGACTAAGCATACATCAGAAAATGGACAAATAAATAAATTACAAAACTGTGCTGAGTCTGTGACTTGTGCACACATTAAACAAAGAACACATTAAAACAAAACAAAAAACTACGTGTGATGCGAAGAAGGTATGCCATATATACACACACATATAAAACCAGACGCATAATCCTGGCATGTAGTATAATCCCCGGGATTGAAGGTCTTATAAAGCAATGCTTGTATACCCCCCATCCCCAGGACCACAATTCACCTTTCTCCCTCTCTTTCTTGCGAGACAGTCGCCTACACTGCCCCAGGACTAGCGAAGCACAGTTTATCACCACCAAAAGGACGTATTAAGCCTAATTCCAAACTTATAACTACAAGACTAGTACATTTTATAAATTAACATCCCGAACACACATCCATACGTATATACTCACCCATATACTTGCACGCCTCACTTACTCTCTCACAAACACGCCCGCGCATGCACGCACACACACATCTACAAACGCATTCACTCGTCCAATTGTAAACTTATATTCCACACACTAATATACACACACACACGATCAGTCATATTCACCGGCCATTCACACACATATATCCAAATACTGATGCGTAATCATTTATTAACCGTAGGCAAACTGATTTTCCCAATAAAATACACCAATATATCTATTTTTCCTGAGAATAATAAACATTTTTTATATCTATGATACTGTGAATCTCCATTCTGGATTTAGCCTTGATCCACTCTGTGATTTTTGCCTTAAACAAGTTAATTCCATTTATTCTCTTATATTCGCTAGGTATTGTATTATAAATCTTTGAGCCAAGATAAGAAAACGCTCGTTGACATAGCGTCTTCCTGACTCTAGGCACACAAACCGCCTGAAGACTTCCTCTAGTAAAATACTCATGGCTAATACCCAATCTTTGATTTACGTTTCTATGCTGCCAACTTAAAAGCGAAAAGCAAAACAACTGTCTAATATCGAACACACTGGACTCAGTATATAAACTCTCCGTTGGATATGTAATATTCTTTTTAAGTATTATTTTGAGGATCCATTTTTGCACCTTTTCCAGCATGCATATATAATTGTTTGTAGCACCACCCCAAAGAAGTATCCCATGTTAAATGTGGTTTAACCAGAGCGTTATACAAAAGAAACAGCTGTTGTACAGAAAATATCTGGCGAAAGGTCTTGAACCTCCAGGTCAGGAATCGTACCTTCTTTGTCAAATTATATATTTGACTATCCCATCTTAAATGCTGATCCAAGTATATACCCAAGTATTTATATGTAGTTGTCATCTTTATTTTCGTCTTTTGACACTGACAATTATTCTCCACTCTTAGTTCACAGTAATCTGGCATACTATTAGTATACGACGCAAATGGTAAGAAATATGTTTTTTCAATGTTTACAGTCAACCTCCTGTCAGCAAAAAAATGCATTATTTTAGAAAGTTCCTTTTCTACTTTAGTTTTTAAACTTGACCAAGTATTGTCCTTAAAAAATATAGTTGTATCAGCAAAACTTATGATAATACCATCAAGGTCAGGCAGAAGCAATTCGTTTAGATAAATAATGAATAACAGGGGCCCTAACACAGTACCTTGCGGAACGCCAAAACTCACAGATTTATACTCCCTAAACGCATCACCGATCCGTACCCTTTGTGTTCTGTCATACAGGTAGTCCTTCAATAATTCGTATGGAATGCCTCGAATGCCTATTGCATCCAGACAATCTAGCAGCATTGAATGATCCACGGTATCGAATGCTTTTTTTAGATCTATAAAGACACCCATGCATGGTTCCCGGTTATCTATCGTGTTGTATATATGCTGAGTCAGGGTAGCCATGGCATTCTCAGCTGACCTACCTTCTCTGAATCCAAACTGACTGTCCGACAAAACGCTGTATTTAGTCAAGTAATCTGTTAACCTTGTCTTTATATTTTTGTCAATTATTTTTGCGAAATTTGTTGTTAATGATAAAGGCCTATAATTGGTCAGTTCGAGTATATCACCACTCTTGAATAATGGCTTTATGATTATTTCTTTAAATATCTTTGAGAAGGTACCAACCTCAAAGTACTTATTGACAATATACGTTAGCGGGTAAGCTATATATACCGCTATTTCCTTCAATAATTCTCCTGTTATTTGATCGTAACCTGGGGCCTTACCATTCCTGAGTTGCATTATTACCTGGACTACCTCCTCCTCATTTGTCTGCTGCAGAAAAAATGAATTTCGTGAAATCTTCCTCCTACGGTACCCGTTTACTATGTTACATTTGTTAATCTGTTTAGCTAGATTACCACCTATATTAGTGAAAAAGTTTACAAAAGCATTCGAGACCCCTTCACAATCCTTCAATATTACGCCCTGTTCACTTCTAATTTCTTTAATTTCAGCACTTTTGTCTTCCGAATATATATCCCTCAAACTATTCCACATGGCCTTCGAATTGCTTATGTTATTATTTATCTTCTCTTGGTAATAATTGTATTTACATCTTTTAATCATCGTATTTAAAAGGTTTCTATGTTTTCTATAATTTGCTGTGTTATAATCTGTGGGATCATGTTTCATAGTTCTGTATAGTTGATTGTTTGTTTGAATCGATCTAATTATGCCTGCTGTAACCCACTTTGTCTTTTTAAGCTTCTTTTGTCCTGTTTAATTGTGTATGTGCTCTCACTTATATACTCTTTCAAAATTTCTACAAAAGTTTGAGCCGTGTCGTTAACACCACTCTGATTATAGACACCATACCATCCCTCCACCCGAAGTTTGTTGACTAATTTGTGTTTATTTGGTACAGGCTTTCTTATCTTAATATACTTTTTACTTTCTTCTTCAAGGAAAGCAACCTGTAAAATTTGTGAGTAATGATCAGTTATGTCTGTTTCAATTATAATTATGATATCAGAAAATGGGGGCCGTTTTTAAAAATAAAAAGAAAGGTTGATGATGGTCCCGCAAAGACAAAACGTCGGATTCAAAAATCAGCAATGATATGTTAAAGAAAATAAAAAGTTGCTGTGGAGATGTGTTATCAGTATTGGTATAGGTTCTGTTCGAAATGTGCTGGCTCAAAATTGTACTTGAAAATAATAGACTTGTTAATTTTAAAATAGATGTGGACTGTATTTAAACTTAATAGATGTATATGCAAGAACTTATAAAACAAGAAATGCTCACAATGGGCTGCTATATTTAGGTGAAAAGTATTTGACATAACTGCACATGGCAGTGCTGCCAGGTTGACTTCATTGTCACAGAGTTGGTGATAAATATAAAATATCTAAAATAAGTTTCAACAGGTTCACCACTAAGGCCAGAAAAAATATGTAACCTCGAAAAATCGAAATATCAACAACAACAAAATTGGAGATGTCTAACCCCCATTTTGTTGGGCTTTTGAGTGTGCAACTCTTCTCCCATTTAATCAAGTCTGTATCTACTACCGCTTTGGAGACCCCCATAGTGGTCGTCCTTATCTTGGAGACACTGTATAAACATATAAAACTTGAAACTGACCCCAGGTATGGCTTTTAAGAGACCTAGTTCGCGCTCATTTAAAAGAATTTTTTCAATATTCAAAAGTTGGAATCTCCTCATTAGGGGATTTGTTGTATGAAAATTCACTAAAAATCAAACTATGAAGCACTAGCTGAGTCAAGATAGACATGGAACAAGTACAAAGTTGGGCTATTTCGACCCGAGTTGTTTCTTTAACTTACTTCATTGATGTATTTTTTTTTTATATTTCAACAACACACCACGAGGGCTTACAGCCTAAATACTATCGTACCGTGGGTGTCAACAAGGAGGAAAGAGGCAACTTGTTAATTATGGACTTGAAGGTTTGGAGGTTCGGAGGAGAAGGAAAAACATGTGCCGGCAAGGAATTCCACAACTTGGAAGTCCTCGGGACAAAAGAGCGGGCATAACAAGATGTTATATGTCTGGTGATCTGGACAGTAAAAGGGTGCATTCGCTCTGTTCCCCTGGTAGATCTGTTGGGGGCAGCAGGTGGAGGAACTATGGAAGAAAGCTCCTCTGAGCAGTGCCCATGCAGATATCTATAAAAGAGAGAGAGAGAGAGAGAGGTCACGTTGGTGGGCACGGGATGGCAATCTTTGGGTGACGGAAGGGTCACCGATGAGACGTATATCTCTCTTCTGAATGGCGTCCAGGATAGCGAGTGTAGAAGCGGCAGCGGCACCCCAGATGTGGGAGCAGTATTCGAGGTTTGGCCTGATTTGTGAAGTATATAAGGTATAGAGATTAGCTGGTAAAAAGTATTTGCGAGCCCGGAAGAGGAAACCTAATTTCTTAGCAGCCGCTTCTGCACTTGATGTGACATGTTGGTGCCAATTGAGATTTCGATCCACAGAAATGCCAACAAGTGAAAAGGAGTCATTACTTTGAATAACTTGGTTGTTCATTGTGATGGGTCTAGGGCTGGTGTATCTCTTATGAGAAAGAAAGCAAGACTGAGATTTGGTGTGGTTGAATTGTACAAGATTTCTACTTGCCCAGTCTAATATTTTTTGGAGATCCACGGAGACAGAACCCTCCATGAGTCTGTGATCCTCATCTAATTGGGCTAAAGAGACATGAAATAAAGTAGACAGCTAAATGAGAAAGCAAATCAACCTTTGTTGTGTAATACTTACATACATAAGACATCCAGAAAGAATAGTAATCACAATTATCATCATACTAGCAGCTGTAAGAACGAAATCACCAACGGAATTCAAGGCCAGTACATTTACATAGTTTGTAAGAAGCAGTTTTGCACCTCTCCTGCCAGATTTGAAGAAACCTTGTCCGTGCATCGCTGAAAAATAAAAACTTTATGAAATTATGCTCTAAAAGTTTTTTTTTACAGTTTTGTACTTTTGTTTTTCAAAGCTATACATATCTAGTTTGGAAACCTTATTATAACTGTACTGGATGTAACGAGATATTTATTTATTTTATTTACAGGACTTTGTACAATTTACATATTTTGATAACAAAATACAAATACAAAGAACAAAGAGCCACACAATTAGCTATAAAATCAACAATAATAGGAAAGTTATAAAATGAACATGTGATACTACAACTTAATTTTCATGAATTCTAACTTCAGGCAAAGACAAAGAAACAGTTTCAGAAATTATTGTAACACTGCAGCAGACTACCTTTTCTGAGGCAATTATTCTATTGTTAGGAAGCTGTCCACCCAACTAACAAAAATGTTCTATAATTTTTAAATAATAGTGCAATTTTGTTGTGTTACTGTTATATTACTGCTCTTCGAAAGCAGTTTTATTCTATTAAGACTGCCAAGGTGAGTATTTAGCTTCTCGCAGCAAAATGCTTCTTATATTTATTGTGTTAGAATGTTCTTAGAGCAGAATTATAAAACACTTTAGAGATTTCGTTTTTCGTTGTTTTGTAAACGTCTATACAACAATCGTTATAGAATATATTAGCTTAGAGAACAAAATTGTTATGTAATGGCTTTATAACAACGATCTTCCAAACATATCTGTCAACTTGCAAACATTTATAAAGCTTTTCTTTAAGTGATTATGTGAGCAATTATAAAACAGTTTTGTCAACATTTTCTACGATACAATATAGCTGCAAATAGCATAGTCTACTTGAACGCAGGTGTTAAAAAACTATTTTATTGTTGGATGGAACGTGACTGTAATAGAACACTTAGAAAACAATTATAGTACAAAATTATTCCTTTGCATAAAAGTGCGTTCGCTGGGATCTTTATAAAACATATAGCTTTTGTAAGAAGCACCGTTATATACTTTTTATTTCGTGACAAGTTGTGTATTCTGTAGCGTGTAATTTCTAAACATGTCCAATTTGCAATAAATAAATAAATGGATACAGGTGCTTTTCGAAGGAAAGTCAATAAATATAAAAATATTTTAGAAAGTAGCAAATTTGTTAATAAACATGTTAGTAGTGTTTTACATAGTAAGCAGCACAACAAACAACAATTTGGGTTTGAGGTTAAATCACATTCCTACTACATTTATGTTGCATAAATATCGCAGCTAACGCGAGTTTAGCACTATACTGATGTGTAAGTGTTGCCGAAAATACTTTTATAGAACAATTAAATACACCATATGTGTTATAGAGCTACGCGCAGGTCTTGCTCAGTGCAGCAATGGGAAACATATTATTTTAAAGCTCTATAAGCGCTGTTTGTGTAACAATCTGCTTACTGCGGCATCTGAAGCCACACTGTCAATATGATCATCAGTTTGCCCAAATATTAGGGCACAGGACCGTACTTAGCCATAAATAGTTGTTAATGGTTAGTTACCCATGATCATGATACAAGTAGAGATATTACATACACATCATATTACATATTACATACACATACACATCCTCCCACACGCACGTGGACGCATTAAGATCCGAAATTATTTTCGGACTTAAAATTAATTAAAGCGGAGAAATTGGCTTTGTTATTATTGCAATTATTATTACTGCAGGTGATTATAGTAAAATGAAAATATCAAAAAACTTTTTGATCCCTTGTAGGAATGGGGAGAAAAAATGTAGTAATAATGTAAAGCCTACATAGAGACTTGGCAAATATTGGTGGCGCTAGTCTACTTTTACTGTAAAAGCCAAACATTAAAATTGACAATAAAAGTCAATGCCAAGCCTACTTTATTTTTGTTTAAATACGTCTCTGTTCATATTACAGGTTTTAATTATATCGTCTGTTCTGTAGCAGTGTCTTAAGAGATAAAATAGTTCTGTAATGGTTGCAGTCGTGATAAAAGTGATTTATAAAGGAGACGCCATGTTTTTATGCAATTCCTGTATTTGTTTGGTAGCCATCTTAAACGAAAAAAAAAATCAATTAATAAATATAGAAATATTTGTGACCTGACAATTTTCGCAATAAATTATGAATATAAAACATGCGAAATGTGTAACAGAAAGAGTTTAGGTCAATAAACGAAAAATTTAATTTCGAGTTGATTTTTACAAATTAAAGAAATATTCATTATTTCGAGGGCCCTCCAAAATTTATCGTATATGTAGCATATTTTACACAGAAAATTTTCCTTCGCAGGTGAAATCCATCTTGCTGGTAACCAAAAGGAGACTTTTTGAGTTTAATTTTCACACCGTACTAACATTATTTCTTACGCCATCATATTTTAGTACTTATATTACTTTCATAATAGAGAACAATTTTAGGATAAAATAGTTCTAACAAAAACATTTAAGACATATCACTCTTATAGGTATTGCACTATGCAACAAAAAGTTGCAAAGTTAACTAGAAAGAAATTCTAATAAAACATGTTTTATAGTAACTCTATTAAGGCTCTATAACTGGCACCATGGTAAATGATTTTTAGTTGTATTATTGTTCCTTATAAAACTGTTTAATAAGTATCGTATATCATATTCTTTTACAGCTCGGTAAACATTTCTAAAACTATTCTATAACACCTTACACATCCCTTATAAAATAAACTAAAGAACTAAAGTGTTGTATAAACCTGCGCCCATTTTGCTTTTATAGGCGTTGTATAAACGTTACCAAAATGTTTATAGGAACAGTCATGTTTTATAAAAACTGTTTAATAAATGTTCTTATGACTACAATAAAACATCAAATTGCTAGTTGGGCAGGTACCCCTCTTGTACCCTGTGTACGGCAGCTCTTTGTCTTGTGAGGGTTCCAAGGGTATTGAAATAACTTAATTGTAATAGTGGTAGGGTATGTCTACCTTTATCAAAAGAATTCCCTTAAGAAATATTTATTTGGGCGCCACATAGGTTTTAAGGAAAATTATGAAACCTGTTTTAGTTAAAATTTGTTCAAAATGAATAAAAAAGCTTTTCCTACAATATTGCAAAATGACATCAAAAAACTATGCTGCAAAACAAATGCTAAATTCATATTGAGGTGTAGTGTTAGGTACAATGAAAAACGAGATATTCCAGTTGAAACGATTCTGTTTATTATAAAAATAAATATTGAAAACAATTTTTTATTGTTAATTGGAAATGTTTAGTTTTACCGCACAATTTTAAGTTGTAAGACTGCAGTGTTGCATGCCATAGCAATCTGACATAATTACAGTGTATTGTGCACATGTCCCATCCCTCGAAAACAGGGTACCTGCAATAATGAAGACCTGCACAGTCTATTCGTTCGTGAGATCAGCTTAGAAGAGCTCCAGCACCGAGTGCATTTAATTCGTACACGACCACGTGTTGTGGTATTACACGTGCCGCCTATATATAATGTATATCAATAGTATATAGTTTATATTGATTTAAATATATAACTAAGTTTAGTGTTTCCAAGAGATTTTATTTCATGACGTGATACAGTCCATTTTAATACGTAACAGCAGTAACTACAATCCAGGAATCAGACACACAAATAACATTTGGTCAATTCGAGCCGGATTATTCAACACAACAGGAAAGATGTCAAACACAAATGTAAATAAAAACTGGACTAGCAACTGCTGTTGTTTAACTGTGTATAGTTAAGTGTGAGCTGTGTTTTTTACAATAAATGTCAGCGGTAGGGTGTGTGCAATCTAGAATTGTTCGAATAATAACGTGCTAAATCTACCAAAGACATTTTATAGGTTTCCAAAGGATGCCGAAACGTGAGTATGATTTTTTGTGTTTTCTTTTGTTAACAGCGAGCTTTTTTTACAAATTCGCCTAATAATTAATATTAAACAATAACTATAACACGGGTTGATGATAGTTTTGTATTATAGATGCAAGAAAAAGGTACTGTTATCAAAAAGAACTGATTTGGATATAGTATTGAAGACACAAGGTGCATTTTACATTTCAATGTCACTTCCAAAAGAATTAATTTGTTGAAGCAGAAGACAAATTCAGAATCACTTTTATGCCAATATGTACAGTTCGCAGAAGATAATTTATTGTGTAATATTTACCATCATGTACCTATTCATAGATAAACTTCGTAAACGGATGGTTGAAAGATTTTAATCATAAACTGTCTTCCAGTGCATCAAAGAAAAGAAATATGAAGGCAAAAAAGTTTTGCATTAATAACAAATGATATAAGAAAACTGTTTTTCTATCTTGTTCTGTGTCCTTTTTTATTTCAGTATGGCATAAATTGTCACATTTTTTCACATTTAAAATTATTTTACTTGGTAAAGGTATTTAATTATCTTCCTAAGACAAGTTTTTAAAGAGACAAGTATTAATAGCAGATTCAGCCTTATAATAGTCTCTCCTTTAATATGCACAATTTCTTAATTATGTACTAAGTATATCAGTTATATATTTCAAAATATTAGATTAATAAGACAGTTTTCATGTAGAGATATAGCAAATTGAGTACTGTGCTACCATTTATACCTAGAACAATTATTTATAGGTAAGTACAGATTGTAACTTAATATCGTCAGAAACAGCTCTCAGTATATTCCTATACCTACCCTTGAAATAGTAGTTTAACGACGGTTTCAAGGTAGTAGTTTAAATTATGATGAAGTGGGATTATGTGTAAGAGAAATTTGCACAATTATTCATGCTGAATTCATTTAGGTTTCGAGCTAATTGTTGATACAAATTATATTTATAACTATATAATCTGAAAATGTTCACTGTTTTGTCATGCACAAGTTTTTATATTCATCATAATAAACCAATTGTCTGAATTAAAAATATTTAGGTAAATATACAATTCAAATTACCCGCCCAGTTGACAGTACTTCACGCGAGGTGGCGCTAGTGTACTTGCCACAAATATTACCAATGCTAAAACATAGGAGTGTCCTGTATTGTCATTGTATAGTATTTGATTTAATAGAGTAAAATTTACTCTTACATTGGATACATTTGTATTAAATATTGCAAAAACATTGTTTTATAAAGAAACAATACTCCAGGGAAATAGTAATTTTCATGTGCTAAGTCTGTTTCAAATCTACTCATGAAAAGGCCTGCAATGAATGTTGAAAGGAGGGATGCCCATTGATGTGCCATGGGTTTGTTAAAAAAAAACTCATTAAATTGAAAAATATACTGAATCGTACAGATTTGTTAAATTTATATATTCTCTGCAGGCCTCTTCATCTACGTTGTTCATTTTTATTAGTGAATTTTCTTAGAAAAAAAATCACTAATGAAGAGATCTCGACTTTTGAATTTTGAAAAAATTTCTTCAAATGAGCGCGATCTAGGACTTCTAGAACCCATATCCGGGGTCAGTTTCAATTTTTATATGTTTATATATATATATATATATATATATATATATATATATATATATATATATATATATATATATATATATATATATATATATATATATATATATATATATATATATATATATATATATATATATATATATATATATATATATATATATATATATATATATATATGTATGTATGTATCACACCGATAACTCAAAAAATAATGGGCCGATTTTGATAAAATTTGGCATGTACCTTTCTTTTATAAATGGCTTGGATAAGTTCGTTAGTCAGGAAAATCGGACGAGGTTTTCCGGAAAAATTTTGAGTTTTCATCCGAAAAAAATTCGTATCAAAAAGTAATAAGCCGATTTTAATAAAATTTGGCATGTACCTTTCTTTTGTAAATGGCTTTGACAAGTTTGTTAGTCAGGAAAATCGGACGAGGTTTTCCGGGAAAATTTTGAGTTTTCATTCGAAAATAATTTTTATCTCAAAGAATAATAGGCCGATTTTGATAAAATTTGCTATGTACCTTCCTTTTATAAATGACTTTGACAAGTTCGTTAATCAAAAAAAAAAAACGGACGAGGTTTGCCGGGAAAATTTTGAGTTTTCATTTGAAAAAAAAAATTATCTTAAAAAATTAAAAATCTATGATAACCAAATTTGGTAGGTAGGTTTACGATATAAAAAGTAAACTATACACCAAAATTCAGATTTCTATGTTACAAGAAAAAAAAGTTATAATAAAATATTTTGTGCCAGATCATTTCTATGAAAATTCACTACCATAACGCACTTGCTGCGTCCAGGCTTTTAATAGATGATCTAAATACTTTGGCAGTTATTTTATGGAGACACTGGGAAACAACGAGGTGATATCAAACGATATTAAAATCTCGCCATCCCCAATTTTAATATCTTTAACTTTATAAATTCAAGTAAATTTGAAACTGAAAAACTTTTTTGTTTGATAGGCAAGCCTTTAATTTCTTTGTTAACCATTTCGCTACATTGTATGCTGGGGAATCTATAACTGAAACAATAGGTCTCACCAATTCTTTATCTTTTATGTATCCCTCTGATGATGCTAATATACTTTGTTAGGGAAACGATTGTCAGGTCATAAAACTGTATTGCAATGAATTGGGTTCTACAAATTGTACTTAACACTAAATGTAATAATGCCAGTGATTTCCACTAATGATTCAGCTGTTCAAATTTTACTACTAATTACTAACCTGTTTGTATGTATGCATTTTTCGTTAGGTATCTCAAGAATGCCTCCAAATAACTCAGGCAGCAAAGTAGTAAAACTTTGAGGTGACGGGTATTACTGAGAATTTTTATAGCAGCTCTTACTAGTTGAACAATTGTAATTATCAAAGATCCAATGCATACAGTTCCAAGATGGTACAAGATAAGATTGCGAAAGCTGTTATATATTGGAGAAACCAAAGCTGTCTTGTCTCTGAAAAAGTTTTAAAAAAACTAAATTTAAAAACTAGATTTATAACTTGATTGCAGTCACAAACTTTACAAGCTGTGACATACATAACAGGATGATAAAAATTGTGTAATAATAAGATAATTTTCTTTATTTAGAAAGAAAAATAGGTACAAACATTTACCAACTACTATTCATTTAACATAACATATAATATTGTGGAGGCTGATACCTGACGTAAATCCATTGTCAACTTAGATAAATAAACAAATTGATTTACACTATTTTATTGAATGTATAACTGCAGTTTCGCTGAAGTTCTCAGCTTTGCCAAATACAAAATGAAAGTAAGATTTTGAAATTCCAATATCTACTCCGTGTTGAATGAACGTTTCTGTCTCCTCAGGTAAACTCGGTGTTGACTCGGAACTACCTGTTTTTATGACATAGTCAGGTCAGTAAACTCTCCTCGGTTAATTACTATTTCGTGCAACATGTTTAATAATGTGTGATTGTTAGGTTGGTTAATTTAAGTGTTTAGTAAATTTTCTTTATTAGCGAATTTTCATTAAGAAAAATTCGCTAATAGAGAGGTCACGACGGAAAGCTTTTGAAAAAATTTCTTCAGATGAGAGCGAATTGGGGTCCCTAGAACCCGAAACCAAGATCCGTTCAAATTTTTATGTTTATTATTTTTTGTTGTAAAGGAAAAATATTCCTTTAGTTTTGAATGCAGAATCGCAGCCGCGCCTCTCCGAGCACCGGCGCAGTGGAACACAGCAGCAAACAGAATATAATAATCAGCTACAGATTGCACACTGGTAAATAAAGTGGACAAAATATTTATAGTAATTACTTGTGGTTAGGGATTGACACTGTAATAATTAGCATTAAATGTCGTTTCTTTTATTACAGGTGAGATTTTTGTAAATAGTGTAATTATTAACAAACTTGTAAATAATGAATATAAATCTTTTATTACAGAGAAACTCAGCGTTGTTTTGATTATTGGTGTCAATTTTCCAAACTATATAAGATACTATATATATATATATATATATATATATATATATATATATATATATATATATATATATATATATATATATATATATATATATATATATATATATATATTTATGTATGTATGTATGTATGTATGTATGGATGTATGTATGTATGTATGTATGTATGTATGTATGTATGTATGTATGTATGTATGTATGTATGTATGTATGTATGTATGTATGTATATGTATATGTATATGTATATGTATATGTATATGTATATGTATATGTATATGTATATGTATATGTATATGTATATGTATATGTATATGTATATGTATATGTATATGTATATGTATATGTATATGTATATGTATATGTATATGTATATGTATATGTATATGTATATGTATATGTATATGTATATGTATATGTATATGTATATGTATATGTATATGTATATGTATATGTATATGTATATGTATATGTATATGTATATGTATATGTATATGTATATGTATATGTATATGTATATGTATATGTATATGTATATGTATATGTATATGTATATGTATATGTATATGTATATGTATACAGTGTGGAACAGCCAAATGGAATAAATTCGATAACGGATAAATGAGGGCGTGTTGGGAAAAACGCTTGGACACGTCGATTTGTATTTTTAACTGCTCATCTTTTTCAAGAAAAAAAAATTATATAGGGTGCGTCATGTGACAGTGGCCAATACCAACTTTCTTATTTTAAATACAAGCCCCTGTATATTATAAATTTTTTGGATTCTTCAGAAAATTCTAGACATAATTCATGTACAATGTTCTATACCTATCTTCAACTGTTTCGGAAATATTAAGTATTTTCAGATTTATTACAAAAATTAACATTAAAAATAGAAAATTATTTTATTTCACAAATTCGCTACATTGCATTCAATACTTATTTCCCATTCAGCTCTTGATAATGAGAAAGTAAACAAAAACCATTCCTGCGTTTCTTTTTACTGATATGAAATGAAACAAAAACAAAAACAGTTTTCTTTCTGTTCGTATAAAACTCGTAGCCTTAGCAACTTGTTGTCTGCCTGCATGACAGTAGTGATTAGTGTCAGTGCTATTGTCGTTTGAATTTCGTTAACTGTACGTAATAATATCAGAAAAAGGTTCATTTAACAGAAATGCACAAAATAACCATTCTACAAATGATTGGTTATGGAGATAACACACGGACACAGATGGAAGTGTCTCGCTTAATTCACGAAAAATTTCCTAATTTGCCGCCTGTATCCCAAGGAACAATTAGCAAAATAGAAAAGCAGTTTCGCGAGCTTGGTCATGTGAGACAGATAAAAAAAGTAGCTGCCAATGCAGTAAGTGATGATACGAAATTGGATATTACGCTTGAGTTTCAAGAAAACCCACATACTTCTGGTCGACAAGCAGCCCAACTATTCAACGTTAGCCACACAGCAATTTTTCGAACATTAAAGGAAAGTAAAATGCATCCCTATAAAATGATACCAACTCAGGAGCTCATGGAGGACAATTTCGATAGGAGAACGTATTTTTGTGAACAAATGATGGCAATGTTAGATAACAATGTGATCCAATTAGAAGATGTTTTGTTTTCTGATGAGAGCACATTTACACTTCACGGTCATGTTAATCGTCAAAATTGCCGCTATTGGTCTAATGAGAATCCTCATTGGATGAGAGAGGAACATACGCAATATCCTGAAAAAGTTAATGTTTGGGCAGGAATTGTTGGAAATCATATAGTAGGTCCCTTTTTCATTGATGGCAACTTGAATGGGGATAAATATTTAGAACTGCTCCAAAATAATGTCGTGCCAACTTTGACAAAGTTATATCCAGATCCAGCAAACCCACAAGTTCCTGCCAATAAAATATGGTTTCAGCAAGATGGAGCACCGCCCCATTACCAAATCAATGTCCGGCAGTACCTGAACCAAATTTTTCCAAATCGGTGGATAGGGAGGCGCGGATCGATAGAATGGCCAGCACGATCTCCTGATCTGTCGCTATTAGACTACTTTTTGTGGGGATATGTCAAAAGTATTGTATACAAAACTAAGCCCCTCAACTTAGATGATTTAAAAAGACGAATCACGCTTGCGATTAGATCAGTCACGCCTGAGATGTTGAGTAATGTTAGAAGACATTTCTATACCAGATTAGCATGTTGCCAAGATGTTCGTGGCGAGCATTTTGAACATTTACTACATTGACATTAATTTTTTTTTGTTTTTTTAAATTATTAAGAAATAATCAGTATTTCTTATTAGAATTTGTGAAATAAAATAATTTTCTATTTTTAATGTTAATTTTTGTAATAAATCTGAAAATACTTAATATTTCCGAAACAGTTGAAGATAGGTATAGGACATTGTACATGAATTATGTCTAGAATTTTCTGAAGAATCCAAAAAATTAATAATATACAGGGGCTTGTATTTAAAATAAGAAAGTTGGTATTGGCCACTGTCACATGACGCACCCTAAATAATTTTTTTTTTCTTGAAAAAGATGCGCAGTTAAAAATACAAATCGACGTGTCCAAGCGTTTTTCCCAACACGTCCTCATTTATCCGTTATCGAATTTATTCCATTTGGCTGTTCCACACTGTATGTATATGTATATGTATATGTATATGTATATGTATATGTATATGTATATGTATATGTATATGTATATGTATATGTATATGTATATGTATATGTATATGTATATGTATATGTATATGTATCCGAGTGATAACTCAAAAACTAAACTGATTTCAATCAAACTTGGCAAAAACCTTGTTTGGGCAAAAACCGAGGTCGAGTTCGTTAATCAGCCTTTACGTTCAAGTTTTTCCGATGGAAAATCGAGGAAAACTTTTTGTAAGTATCGGAGTAACTGGAATAAGACTTCACACGTGGCTAGAAATAGTGCAAATAAACATATGTTGTGAATTTTAAGTAATTTGGTCCACAATATTTAGTTTTTTACAAATTAAAAATAAAATCCCAAAGACATGCATTAAAACGACTTAGTGGTTAAAGTCGAATGCTTGACAGACAGTGCCACGCGTAGATTAATTCATACAACAGGTATAAACCATACAGCAACGGTAACCAAACCCGATATATACCAGACAGGAAACATAATACCCGAATCCACAATCATGAAATCTCGGCCGCAGTTATGGAAAATGACAGACGACATGAATTTAAAATTTTGCCAAGTGATTGTTATTTAACTGGGTGATTCAATTAAAATACACTATATTTGTAGCTTTATTAGCAGCCTCGAACACAGTTTTAACGCAGCGTAGATATATTATGCTGTCGCATAATAATGTATCAGAAATTTAAACAAAATCAAGCCAAGTCTTTATAGAACTGATTCTAAAATAGTTTCTTTTATCTTGAAACTTAAACATAGGACGTCATATAAGACCGAAACAGCAGTGGGGTGTGTTTCAATAGTAATTCTACTACCTAATTTTCTGTAATTAATTAATTATGTATACTCTGAATATAATATCCCGGGCATGGAGACGATCTACGGTATCACACAAGTAAAACCTTTCTTGACAGCTGCCCAGATAGCGTAGCAGTTATGATGCTCGCATCCCACATAGAAAGTGACGTGATCGAATCCAGCTGGATGCATGTAACTTTTTTCAATCTTTTATTTTCACATTTGGAGAAACAATAGTGCACAGATTTCATACGTTTAGAACAAGATCTCATTTTTGTTTAAAACGCCTAAATAAGTTTGTCTCCTTTGAGTCTGAAATCATAATTTTGTTATTGTTGTAATTGTTATCCGAAAAACAGGTTTGATTAGGTTGACTAAAACGAAATCATACTGGCGATTAATAAGGAAAAATAACTGATACGTTTATAATTTGGCAGATACTTTACTTTCCTAAATATGAATTAAGTTTCCTTCTGGAAATCTTCTGTAACTCTAATGAAAATTTGTAATACAAGTTTCTTTTAAAGAGACTTACACTACCTACAGATATAGCAAAATTTAGTTCTTTACCTTAGTAGAAAATTGAGTTTTGGGCATTTTTCTCAAAAGGAGTTAAAACACAAGATTTTTTTGATAAGAGATTTCGATGGTAACACTTTCGAAAGAATTCTTCAAATGTGGGTGTACCAGGACCTCTAAAATCAATCTTCAAGGTATGTGTAAGTTTAAAGTATTAACTTTACTAATATGCCGTATAATAATACTGTACATTTCTTATGAAAATTCGCTACTATAACGCACTTGCTGCGTCCCGAACCTTTTTTTGTTTGTTAATTTCTACCGTTTCGCACGAATTTAATTTAAAAGTACCTAATTTGAGGATGTAGAAATCATCGTTAAATTGATGTTCTCATTTAATAAATGACTTGCATAACTTGAATCAAATGTATTATGTTCAAAGCTGCTTTTATGTTCGCGAGTGCGTGTTTTAAAACTTCTAAATGTTCTACATATATATATATATATATATATATATATATATATATATATATATATATATATATATATATATATATATATATATATATATATATATATATATATATTGTCACAGGAACCACATGAGAGTTTATATACTGCAGACATACCCGATTTTTCAATTGTCGACTTATTGTTTTTTATGTATTTGCTCAAGTTGTTATATATGTATGGATCCAAGCGGTAACTCAAAAAATACTAAACTGATTTCAATCAAACTTGGCAAAAATCTTGTTTGGGCGAAAACCAAGGCCGAGTTCGTTAATCAGCCTTTATGCTCAAGTTTTTCCGGTGGAAAATCGGGGAAAACTTTTTGAAAACGCTATATTTGTGTAAGTATCAGTGTTCAATACTGTGTTTGAATTATTATTGTTTAATTTTAGTGTACATAGATATTTGGTATTTTTCTAAATAGGACATACAAGTGTTTCGTTATTGGTAACTTTATCTTAATAAACTGTCTACTCTTGAAACTCTGCGATATACTCCGTAAAAGACGCATGACAGGGCAGCAATAAGAAGAGTCAAGATGGAGAAATTGAACCAGGTGTGTTGTAGCTGTAGTTCGCTTTAAATTTAATTAAATCATATACAGTCCAAACGAAGTAAGCACTTATTGGAGTGCGTCATGACAATCAGAGTAACTGGAATGAGACTTTACATGTGGCTAGAAATAGTGTAAATAAACATATGTTGTGAATTTTAAGTAATTTGGTACACAATATTTAGAGTTTTTTCCAAATTAGAAATAAAATTCCAAAGACATGCATTAAAACAACTTAGTGGTTGAAGTCCAATGCCTGACAGACAGAGGAGTCAACTGCCATGTGTAGATTAATTCATATAACAGGTATAAACCATACATCAACGGTAACCAAACTAAATACATATCAGGCAGAAAACATACTACCCGAACCAACAATCGTGAAATCTCAGATGCAATTATGGAAAAGGACAGACGACGTTAAATTAAAAATTTGCCAAGCTTTATTAACAAACCCAAATACAGTTTTAGCGCAGCATAGATATATTATGCTGTCGCATAATATCTAACATTACTTTTCCCTAATATGGGAGAATTTCTGCAGTAACCTTACCAATACAGTTCTCCTAGAGGATTATGCTGAGGTGCCAGCATCGACTGAGTTCTCTAGGAGTTGATGCGCTCCCTCAGGACTATGCCTCCTTTCTAAATCGCTGTCAACAGCTACTTAGACACAGGGTAAGCTACAGTAGACAGGGTTATCCAAAGCCTTAAAGCAAAGTCACTTGTGACTTCTAGTAATGGCCGTTGATTGAATCACGATCCATAACTTCAAATGGTAATTATTAAGTTTTGACAACTGTCAGTTTGACAGAAGGAAAATGATGCCTACTTTAAAATTTAACCTCTAGCTGGGACACTTAATATTTTTTCTCATTAAAATTGTTACTCTTTTACCTCCTTACTGGTTTAATTTTGGGAAATACATTTGTTGTAGATAAGTAAAACTGTGCCCTTAGAAGACACCTCACATTGATAGGCGTAGAGAGGGATCCCATTTGCCAGGAATGCGGCGAGGATGAAGAAACGTCCTACCACCACCTGTGTGAATGCGAGGCTTTTGGGAGTCTTCGAGCAGAATTGTTCGGATCGAGGACTCTGCAGAGAAATCAAGTAAGTACCGTCTAATTGAAGACCGTCACAGCCTTCATCTCGAGGTCGAGGCGGTTTGGCGACGGAACCGAGGAAGAGTAGAGCATGGTTGCTGGGGTTGGCAAAAAGGGCCCATTGTGTCCTACTTGCTTGGCGTTGGCCTCCCCACAACTGCTGCTACTACTGCTACTACTACTACTACTACTACTACCTCCTTACTGGTTTAATTTTGGGAAATATATTTGTTGTAGATAAGTAAAACTGACCAAAAAATATGTCTTTCCATAGAAACTTTTACATCCCCTTTAATCCTCTCAGTAGTTGAATTTCGAAAAATGCTTTGTATTTATTATAGAATATCTATGCTAAGTTTACCATCTACCAACTGTTATATTTATTTAGAATGTTTTGACAAACGAGTGCTATTTGTGTTATTTACAGTAGAGGTGTGCGAAGCTTCGAAATTTCGAACCGAACCCGAACTCGAACCGAACCTTCGGTTCGAAAATATGTTCGGACTAGCGATGTTGAAGTTGTTCGAAGTTCAAAATATGTTATTCTCCAAAATAGTTCGAAGTTCGTTACTCAAAATTACTTTGAAATTTAACTTTACAGGCATTCTATGCTGCCAGAGATAGCGAAGTTGCGGCCCTGTTAACTCGGTAGCGGCGCTTTAAACTCGTTATCGGTCTCATTGTGTGGATGGCATAATTTTGGATTTCACTCATGCATATTTTTGACAGTTGGTGGGCAGATTGAGACACTACGGAGCCATTTAGCAATAACATAATTATTTTGCTTATATATCCTAGCCTCCCAACACCTTTTTCAGTAACAACATTGTGATGGCGGTGTTCGAAAGCGATCGGTAACATAAATTTTCAGAATTTATGAGGATAATTGCAGATTGACTTTGGAAAACACTGGTTTCAACATGATTTATTTCACGATGAGCCAAAACGATCAGCACCAGAAGGCATTTTTACCCAATCAACCTGCAAATTTGCCGAACTCTTCCTTTTTGTTCAAAGAATGGGAATCTTTCACATATCAAATATTGTATGGTACAATATTCTTAAATTTTGTGTTAAAGGAAATGATATATAAACACTGAAGAATTTTGGGTAGTTCGATGTTCGATTTTAAATTTCTAAGAAGTTCGAAGTTCGACTGTGAACCTTAGACATACTATTTCAGAGGTTCGAAGTTCGAGGCAACATATTTGCTTGGGTTCGTTCATAGTTCGGTTCGAACAAAACATGGGTTCGCACACCTCTAATTTACAGTAACTTGAAAGTTCATTTCGGCCAAAAGATGGAATTGAATCTCGAACATGCGATTATTTTTTATAACTTTCAACATGCATTAACTCAGCAATAGCGCATCGATGAACTTAATTCGACTTTTGGGGATGAAACATCATCAAAGACCAGTGTCTGTCGATGCTTTACCGAATTCAATCAGGGTCGTATTTCGCCTAAGAACGAATTTCGTGAAGGTCGTCTGAAATCGGTTGTTGTTCAGAAAAACATTGATGCGGGGTGTGAACTGATACAGCAAGATCGTAATGTGACTTATCGTGAGATTGAGGTATCCTTGGACATTAGTAAGACAACCATACATTCACTATTGCATGAACATTTGGGCGCAAAAAAATTGTTCACGTTGGATCCCACACAATTTAAGAATCGCTCAAAATGAAGCTCGTGCCAATTGGTCACAAGAAATACTCAAAAATTTCATTGTGGTGTTTCAAAACATGTGTATGACATCGTGGATCTATGCATATCAACCTGAAAGTAAGCAGCAATCGACTGCGTGGGTCTTCCAAGGAAAGCCAAACCCAACAAAAGTCTTTCTGGTTCGAAGCACTGTTTTTTGGAAAAACTAGACATGTCTCAACCGTACCATTGGTGGAAAGAAGAACAGTCAATTCTGAATGGTACACAACCATTTGTTTGCAACAAGTGTTCAGAGAAATAAGGAAATCCAACAGCCAAAGCGGATCATTCTCCCCCACGATAATGCGAGCTCTCACACATCGGCTCAAACTAGTAACTGAACAAATTCCTTATGTGCTAGAGAACTTACCACTGTTTGCAATTGCGTATTTAAAAAGACAGAAAATTTGATGACAACTAATATATAAAACAGATCAAAACTTAACCTCCAAATTCAGACACTATCTACGAACAGGGATGCACTAGTCATTTTTGCACGCCTGTATGTAAATAACCTCTTGCTGAAAAGATAACACTGTGATTTGGTATGGTATAAAATGTATCCCAGTTTCACACAGGTGATCAAATTTGAACAGATATGCCTGAAAGAGTTAACAAAGAAATACTTACCTCGTAAAATACCATGTAGAGACAGCCCCTGATATAATCATGTGCTGACACCCAACTATAAACTGCATCATCCATACTGTTACAATACCATTGAAAATAATTGTAAATAACATAGCTGTATTAGGAATATAGGCAAAGAAGGCGTTTTTGTTATCGAAGGTAGTGCTATATAATTGTAAGGTTCCGGACTCGCTGAGCAGGATATTTGTGAACATCATCATTGCAATAGAGATACTCATAGCTATGAATGTCTGCAACAATCAATTAATGTAAAATTAATATCTAAAATTGGGTTTTTTATCGTTATCAATATTAAGAACAAAACAAATGCATAAAAACCACAATCACAAAATCTAAGATCTCACAAACCTAAAATACACACAAATATATAAAATATTACAATATGACAAACCAAAACACACAATGAAACAGGAAAATAAACTCAATAACATTGACTATAATAATAACTAAAACATTCAATCGGGCTATAAAAAGTACCATTCAGCAAATAGTCCTCAACTGTCTATGGAATAGATTTTTAACTTTCATTTTTTTGCCAAAGGGGGCAGTCCATTAAAAAATTTCACTCCCAGATGATTTATTCCATGCCGCGAGGCTCCTATTCGGTGAAGTGGAATGGATAATTCGTTGCCATACCATGTATTATCACCATGATGTTGATTATTTCTTTCCATTATACTTTTATTGTCTCATATACAGGCTGTTCAAAGTTCTTCTAGGTGGCATAGATTTGGCCACCAGGAGAAGTATGTACATGCAGCAAGATGGGGCACCTGCTCATAATTCCCGAATTGCAACTGAGATGCTAGAAAATATGTTTCCAAGTAGGTGGATTGGTACCGGTGGTCCCATCCCATGGCCACTGTGCTCAAGGGACCTTACACCTCCAGACTTTTTCATCTGGGGCTATATCAAGAATATTGTGTACAAAAGCAGATACGAAACTGTTGAACCACTTCAGAATGCCATAACTATCGCTCTACTTAGAATTGATGGAAGAACCATTTTAAAAGCTACTAACAGCTGTCACAGACAGTTGCAAAAAATGCATTGAAGTGCAAGGAGAAGTCTTCGAACGTTTACTCTAAGCTCAGTGAGCCTTCCTGTGATTTTAATGTATAGTTATTATTTTTCTCATTTTAGTGTTATCTTGATTTCAATATTTACTTTAAATGATTCAATACTAATAATATTTTGTTCTATCAAACAGTAAACGTTTTGTTTCAGATTCATGGCTACCTAATTTGAATTCATAAATTTGACGATATCTCCTTTATTTTCCACTTTAGACCCTTTGGGCATTAAAAGTGATTTGTTCAAAATTAGATTACGTATCGAATACTGATAAGATATACGGGGTGTTGCATTAGAAAAAAACATGATTCTGTCAATCTCTCGGAAACGCGATGCTAGATTGTTTTTTTTTTATTATTATTATTTAGCTTATTGTAATCAGCGCAAAAAAATACACAAGTCTGCTAATTTAACCGATCACGTAGCTCCAATAATAACTGAGTTAGCAATAGTGCCGACTTAACTTTGAATAGCCTGTATATAAAATGCAGGTAAATATTTATATATTGTCGCTTAAACAGCTCCCTGCGAGTCTCCAGTGGTCCTACATTACTCAGTGCTCGAACAGCTTTTTTTTTGTTCCAGCAGGACCTTTGTCAACTGAGGTGGAGAAACCCATATAAGTTGCTAGGGAGTGAAAGCTTGCAAAGTACGCTGTCCTCACTGACTGGTAAGTTGCAACCCTCATCAATCTCTTCACAACATATACCACACTCGACAGCCGTCCACACAAATAGCCTATGCACACATGCCATTTAAGAGAAGTACCCAGAACAGTACCAAGAAATTTTGCTGTATCAGGATTACCACTAGATTTTACCCCAAATCTCGTTATTTGAGTTTTATTTACATTTAAGTTCAGTGCATTATCCCCAAACTAGCCAATAGCATGGCAAATGTAATTTTGCATCATCAACTGTGCTTCTGAATCTTCTGTGTGCGATTAATGTCATAACTGTCAGTACAGGAATCGTAAATAGAATCATAGTTTAAGAAACTTAATACCAGAGAGTCACAAAGCATTTGTTTTGAATGAAATTCTATAGTGTCTCTAGAGTTATGTAATAATCTCAAAGATGAATAGAATTTTTTCATTCGATTCTTCACATGATCCCTAAACCTCAAGTCAGAGGCCACCAAGTTTCCCAGCATATTCTACAAAAGCTAAAGTGTACTGGCAATTTTAATATTTAAATTATTTTTACACATTTCTAAATTGTTTTTATTTCCAAAGAACATAAAAGTAGATTTATCAGAATTTAAATGGAGATTAAGCTCCATTGGCATTTTTCTTAATAGCTCCAATTCCTCATTAACAAGACCAGCAGCATAGGAGCAATCCCGAGGATTAAACTGATAAAGTATTTGCCTATTGTCGGCATATGCTTGAACCCTACCAATCTTGATTGATTTTAAATGGTGGAAGTGTAAATAATAAAAAGAAGTGGCCCTAAAATTGAGCCCTGGGGCACACCTGACCTAATATCTAAAAAATGTCACATTTTATTATAACATATGGCTTGTCTTCTTTCGGGCAGGTACAACTTTAAGAGTGTAAGCCTCCTCACCAAAATCATAATATTTCAATTTAGCAAAAAGTAAATCGTGGTTTAGCATATCGAAAGCTTTCGAATAGTCAAGGAGCTCAAGTACACCCATCAAACCGCTATTCACAGCAGAAATAATATCACCTACAATACAAGCGAGGGCAATAGCCGTGGAAAATCCCCGGCTAAATAATCCACACTGACTGTCCTGTAACAAATTTCTGATACTGCAATAATTATACATTTGGTCACACAAGATTTTCTCAAATATTTTCGACAATACCGTACGAACACTGACTACATGAAAGTCAGAATATGTCAACCGAGCGTTTTTCTTAGGCAAGGGGGTTCCCACTAGAACCTTTCACGCTTAAGTAAAATAACTTTTCTCAATGCAGCTATAGAAAATATACAAGGTGATTTATTAGCTCACCATCAAATTGTGACAAAGGAAAGGTGAGGTAGTTTTAAGAAAACTTCATATAATCATATGTCCCATTTTAATTATTTAAGGAGTTACAGAATCTCAAAGTTTTTAAGTAATTATTTATTATTAAGAAAAAAATGAGCCAGAACTGACTAAAGAGCCTTTCACCTGATTCAAAATATCCGGACGATTTCTTATTTCAGCAGCAGACATCTATATGCTGTCTAACTGTTGTCTCGTGTTAATTGTCTCTTGGTACACAATTTATTTCATATGACCCCATAAATATAAATCCAAATGATTTAAATCGGGGGATCAAATAGGACCAGCATTACCAATTGGTGTTCTCAAAATCTTCGTGTAACCACATCACAACCACTGCCCCACGATGACGTGGGGCACCACCGTGCTGGTACCATGTATTTTGAATTACGTTAAGTGGTATATCCTCAAGTAAATCAAAAAGTGTATTGTCCAAAAATGCCAGTAAGAATCTGCGTTCAAGTACATGCAAGTCTGGTAAATTGTTAACAATTCTACCTCAAACGTTAACGCTGAAACGTTGTTGAAATCGTCTTAGCTTAATCGCATGTGGAATTTGTACTGCCCAGACATATTCATTATGGAAATTATTTATACCCGTGTAAAACATAACTCATCAGACCAGATAAAATATTTATTTATTTATCTACGGGCCAGGAGCCCATTTTAGATAAGTACAAAAAGAACAAATATATACAATAAAAGCAGTTAACAAAGCATACAAAATGGTTACAAGTTGGACAAAATGAAAAAAATAAATAAATAAAAATAGGCAATATAGGCAAAATATAGGCAATAAATATTAAGTACCAATTAACTAAACTTACAAAGTGACAGCTGTTTTAAGAAAACTGTTTTTCTTGTGAAAAAGTCAAGTTCATCAGACAATTTGTTGGCCAACACTGAGCATCTAATGAAATAAGAGTTGTGACTGTAGTTGGTACGATGAAAAGCGACAAGAAACGAACTCTTTGAACGAGTTACTCTTGGTGGAACAAAGAAGTTGATCATAGAAAGTAAGTGAGGACAAGATACCTCGAAGTTAATTATATTATAAAAAAGTTTTAAATCTTTTTGTTTACGTCGAACATCAAGAGGCATGATATTAAAATATGTTAGTCAATCATCGATACCACCACAGTCATGGTGGCTTTTGAAAGCAAGAAACTTTAAAAATTTGCACTGTACTTGTTCAAGACTGACTGAATGACATGCATAGTAGGGAGACCATACAGAAGAAGCATATTCAAGATGAGGACGTACAAGAGAAAAATAAAGAATTTTAACAGATCTGATGTTGGTGAAATCAGAGGTACATCTTTTAACAAAGCCAAGCAACTTCAGAGACTTAGAAATCACATTAGAAACATGAGGAATAAATGAAAAAGATGAATCAAATGTAACACCCAAATCTCTAACTAATTCAACAGACTTCAATGGTACACCGTTGATGTAATAGGTATGTTCAAGTCTGTTCCTTCCTCTATAAAAAGAAATTGATTGCAATTAGATGGATTGAGTTCCATTCCATTGTTAAGACACCAGCTTATTAAGTTGTCAATGTCGTACTGAATCTTAAAAAAATCTGAGGGACTTGTAATCCCAGAAAATAATTTTAGATCGTCAGCAAACAACAAAAATCTACAATGAGAAAAACACTCATGAATATCATTAATGAAGATATTAAATAGCAAGGGCCCCAAGTGAGAACCTTGTGGCACCACCTGTTATCTGTCAGAAAGGTAACTACCTATCCAGCTGAGAAGAGGGTCGCCAACACCAAACATATGTAGCTTATGGATTAAGAGGTTATGGTTCACTCTGTCAAAGGCCTTGGAAAAGTCGGTATAAACAGAGTCAACCTGAATACCCGCCGCCGAGGACCCGACAAGTAGGCACTGTACACCAAGTTTAGATCAGTAGAACGACCCGATATAAATCCATATTGTTGGTCAATGATTAAACTACTCAGGAGAGAAGTAAGAGTCTCACATAGAAGATCTTCAAAAATTTTAGGAATAACGCTAAGAATACTTATCGGTCGGTAGTTCTCAACAAGACCTCTGTCACTAGATTTAAAAATTGAAAGAATGAAACTAAGTTTCCAGCATGTAGGGAACACACCCATTTCCAGAGATAAATTAAAGATGAACCATAAAGGTCTAGACAAATTAAAACTACAGCACCTAAGAAGAGATGGGGGAATACCGTCTGGCCCAGGACTTTTACTGACATCTAGGGCTGCAAGTTTAGTATAAAAATATGAAATAAAATCATTATTTTGGACATGTTGCTGCAATAAGAAATGACAAAATGCTAGTCATTGCTGAGCATCTCCTGGATGTAGAGCTTGAACAGGGTGTAGATTATAGGAATGAAAGACTTCCCGGTTCAGTAAATGCCATACCAAATTTTGACTTACATGTAAATTAAGTGATATTCTTCAGGTGCTGATTGAAGGATTGTCAATAACCTTTACCATAATGAATTCTGACAGAAATTAATTACGGTAAAGGTTTACCTTCCATACATGTGTTAGATTTTTATGAAATTTTGTATACGAACGTATGTTAGGGTGTAGATGACAAAAATCACTACATAAATGAGGGCAGAAGCAAACTTTTCGAGTTATTTGGATTTTTTGTAAGAAGAGTACTCAGTTTTGAGACATGTTTTGGAGCATATCTCGATATAAATATACTCATGCAATGCTTTAGTACCTTATTTCACTGAACATATTCACTATTCATGGTTTTCACATTTCCTTTTTAAAAAATTTTATTACTAAGTAACTGTTGCTTCTTGCCATATCAAAATGTATGACATGAAGTTGGTTTTACCTGTCAAATGTCAACGTCAACTTAGGATCGATTATTGATGAAAATAATGGAAATCTACAGAGCCACGTAAACAGTATGGGGCGTGGACTAACTATGTGAAAATGAACTAAAATAGAGGAATACAGCCTAAAAAATTTACATACGTAAATTATATCAGCAGACTTTTCAGTGCTATAGGCGAATTTTACGATTTTTTACTAGTTAACTAACTTGACAGAAAACTGACATGTTTATTTGCATTTGTTAATTTGACAACTTTGTTTTGTTAACAGGTAAAAGGAAGGTGAAGCAATGTTGTAAATATTGAATTGGCTCCTTATGCTCCTTAAATAATTAAAATCGGAGATATGATTATATAAAGTTTTTTTCTTGAAATGACCTCACCTTTCATTTGTCGCAATCTGACGGTGAGCTAATAAATCATCGAGTATAACACAGGGTCTTTCAAAAACGATGGTCTATGTTACAGGTGCACATTCAGCACAAAAAAATTAGACTATTTTTTCATATAAACATGGGTCCGCAAATGCTTAGTTTTTTAAATACAGTGTGTTAAAGTTATTTGTTTTTGTCAGTTTTTCACGAATAAGTCCGAGTCAAATTAAAATTTTGGCGTGAAAATTGGCATATGGAGGTTTTTGAGGGCAAGAAATTTAAATATGTTATTGTTAATAACACTGCTGGTAAAGGGCGCCACCTGTAAGACTATGCTTGCATTCAAATGGCTATAATTTTTTAACACCCAGTAATATCGACCTACCGTATAGCTACATTGCAGCACTTATCAATTGTAAGCAAAAAATGTATACTTGATTTAAATCTCTCAGACACACCATTTTCGAGATATTTCAATTGTTGTATATCGATATCGCTCAAAAATTATTCTGCGACAAATCATAGGAATACATTTTTCACCTTTTAATTGCTATCAGTATGTATAAACTTAATTTTCTTATTCTCTAGTTAAATATTAAAATCTTACCAGAAAAAGAACTGACTAGACACAATCATGAAGATAAAATAAAACTCTGGACACAGCAAGTGTGTTATGGTAGTGAATTTTCATTAAAATGTTTTTATTGCAAATATGTGTGTTTTCTTTTTAAGAAAGCAGGCATCAATTTTGGTTACCAGTATAACCTATATAGTAAAAACAATGTGCCATGTTTCATAAAAATAACTTTATTGTGTGAAAATGTACAAAAATTTCCAAACATTTAAGGCTGGCTCAGAACTGACACTGATAGAGGGAATCCGTCTGTGTAATTAAAAGAAAACACTGTTTAATCTATTTCAACTGAGCAGATTTTCCTGGTTAACGAACTTATCCAAGCCACTTGCAAAAGGAAGGTACTTACCAAATTTGATCAAAATCGGCCCATTATTTTTTGAGTTATCGGTGTGATACATACATATATATATATATATATATATATATATATATATATATATATATATATATATATATATATATATATATATATATATATATATATATATATATATATATATATATATATATATATATATATATATATATATATATATATATATATATATAAACATATAAAAATTGAAACCGACCCCGGATATGTGTTCTCGGGGGCCTAATTAGTGCTAATTTGAAGGCATTTTTTCAAAATTCAAAAGTCGAGATCTCCCCATTAGTGAATTTTTTTTAAGAAAATTCACTAAATTTTTTTTTACCAGGTACCCTTAATAAAGTTACTGCTGATCGAAGCAGACTGCGAAGTGCACGAAATCCTGATTTTGAAGAGGCTGTTCTGAATGAAATTGAACAAAATCCAAAAATAAGTACCAAGGAAATGGCCAGTCATCTGGGAGCATCCAATGCAACGATATCGCGAGTTTTTCACGAGCAACAATTGCGTCCATATCACATCCAACGTGTGCAGGCACTATTGCCTGAAAGAGATTTTATACCTCGCCTACAATTTTGCCAATGGTTTCTTTAACATAATAATGTAGAGAACTTGTTGAATTGTGTATTGTTCACTGATGAGTCTGGATTTAGGCACGACAGGATCGTCAATTTTCGTAACAGCCATATTTGGGCTGACGAAAATCCCCATGCAGTTTTCGAAAGGCATCATCAACAGCAATTTTCCTTAAATATATGGGCTGGAATTGAAGGGTGCAATTTGATAGGACCATTTTTTTTTACCTCACAGACTGAATGCTACAACTTATCTTGAATTCCTGCAAAACCAACTAAATGGGTTATTAGAAAATGTACCTCTTGACATAGGACATAACCTGTGGTTTATGCATGACGGACCCCCCCCCCCCCCATATTTCGTCCTAAATGTCAGAAATTACCTAAGCAATACTTTTGGACGCAGATGGATCGGACGCTGTGTACCTCAGCCATGGCCGGCTCAATACCCTGATTTAAATCCTATGGACTTTTATTTATGGGAGCATCTCAAAAGTATTGTTTATGAAGCAAATGTTGAAAATGTTGATGATCTGCAGCAAAGAATTGTACTTTGATGCGAACAAATTATAAATACACCAGAAATATTTCACAGAGTACGACGTTGTATGCTCCACAGAATACGAAAGTGTATTGAAGTGAAGGGTGGCCATTTTGAACATTTATTGTAGTCAGGTATCATAAAATGTTATAAACTTTTTTATTTGTTGTTTTATTTGTTCTTAAAATTTGCAGACAATACAATTAATTACTTGAGAAAAATTAATTTTTGAGCGACATCGACATACAAAAATTGAAATATCTCGAAAACGGTGTGTCTGAGAGATTTAAATCAAGTGTACATTTTTTGCTTACAATTGATAAGGGCTGCAATGTAGCTATACGGTAGGTCGATATTACTGGGTGTCAAAAAATTATAGCCATTTCAATGCAAGCATAGTCTTACAGGTGGCGCCCTCCACCAGCAGTGCTATTAACAATAAGATATTTAAATTTCTTGTCCTCGAAAACCGCCACATGCATGTTCACGCCAAAATTTTAATTTGACTCGGACTTATTCGTGAAAAACTGACAAAAACAAATCACTTTAACACGCTGTATTTAAAAAACTAAGCATTTGCGGACCCATGTTTATATGAAAAAATAGTCTTCTTTTTTTTGTGCTGAATGTGCACCTGTAACATAGACCATCATTTTTGAAACACCCTGTATATATTTATTAATAAATAGGCTGCAATATTTGAGCATAATTAGAGATACCTTATCAATAGCACATGCATTTGATTTTATTTTATTTTATTTAAGATAGCATTAATCTCATCAACTTGTAGAAAGAGTAAATTGCATATTACTACCTTTGGCATACATTGCTGTTGAAGAATTCTGTGGAAAAGTTGAAAAACATATTTGAGTTCCGAATCAGGAAGGCTATTAGGTATTGTAAGCGGTTTGCTTTGCATGTGGACATTAAGCTCACACAGAGCAGTGAACTAAGCCTAGAACTAGGGGTGGACAATACACTAAAGGTAGGGAAATAAAGCAAAGCTTGCAACGTTGTGGGAAAAGCCTGCAACCCGTTTGAGAGGTGTCAGGTGTGACCGGTAGAGGTAGAGGAAGAATGGCAGAAGGCGAAGGAGAACACTGTTCCTTTTGGCCTGTAAATGCTGTAAACAAAGGTGTAACATATATAATAATTAGTAATAATTAAAGTGCAAGCAAAACAAAACAGAAGGAAGAGAAAGAGTTGTAATTTTTTTTATTTATTTATTTGTTTATTTGTGTAAATTATACAGTACACTAATACAATAAGTCAACGACTTGTGGTGTACAGTAACGTAATTTATTATAAAATATTATATCCAAAATTGCTTGACAGTAAGAATCCAAATTTCGCACTTCAAATTTTGACATACCAAATCAAATTTCTTTTTGCTTCCAATTTTTTCCATCTGATGCCATAACCGTTGCCTTCATTTGCAGCAAATCCTCATATCTTTATTCTACTTTTCCATTTACAATTCATCCTAACATATCCATATTTTTGCCAAAATATTCAATTTTATTTAAGACCAAAAATGACACTAGAGTTTGTCACATAATTTGAAGTCAGGTATTCCCGCGGAGTGTCGTGTGGAGTATTCCGCGTGTTCACTAGTGTGGAAGCCGATTCCGACCCAAGGACTACCATCTTAATTAATCCCCGTAACGTTGTAACATTAGTTGTTTCAAATTCCACGTCTGTCCGACTGAAGGGAGAGCCGAATGGGTTCCAATCCACTTAAAACACGGAATCTTAGAGGCGACTCGCAGTACAGCTGTACCTTAGCCTGAACAGCGTACTCTCAGACGGGTACCTGACTTCCCGGAAAACTGCTACTAGAAGTTAGGTTAAATGTGCACGATTTTAAGTATAACTTTAGTGAGAGAATTTGCACGGGAATTTTGTGGGTGTCAGACATTTATTTATTTATTTATTTATTTATTTATTTACTTATTTATTGAATGCATGCCCAACAGGATAATCCCATTAATACCAAACAAAAAGAACAATATGTAACAATATGAACAAAAAATACTTCTAAAACAAAACTAAAATACTGTGCAAAACATCACAAGGCAGAAATTCCACAAAACAGTACATATAATGGCCTTAATAACTGACAAAGTAAGATATAGCCACCATACGAATAACTGCAGCCTTATCCGAATAGAAGTCGCACAATTTTGCAATATCATTAAAGTCAGAGCTCATTGTGTACACAGGTGATTTCATATACGAGTTAGTCCTTGGTGTTGGAGGTTTAAACACTCTCATCACTCTAGGTGCAGCCTGTGGAACTGAGAAATTTAATTGCGTCAATAAGTCTGGACAATCAAGTTTACCATGAAACAAGTTATGCAGGAACATCACAGATGCAACTTTTCTACGCGAATACAAACTGGGTATGCCAGTTTGCATCAGCAATTGGCCATGATCGCATCCCCTCTGTGGGTAGGTACCAGATGCCCTATATACAAGGTGTTTTAAAAACTTACGCTGAACATCTTCCAGAGCATCAATATGAACACTATAAAAGGGATCAAAAACCAAGCTACAATATTCAAGCCTAGATCGAATATAGGCAAAATAGAGAATTTTCAAGCTATCCAAATTGGAAAATGATCTGCTATTCCTCATAATGAAACTCATCAACTTCAAACAGGATGCTGTGATTGTTTGAATATGTCCAATGAAACTTAAATGTTCATCATATAAAATGCCAAGATCCTTGTGCGTTTCAGTCCTAGCCAATGGTACACCACCCACTTTGTAGGGAAAAGCTATACGGCTGGTTTTTCTAGTGTATGTCATCACTTTGCACTTCGAGACATTTAATTCAAGTCTGTTCTCAACACACCACAGCTGCAAGTTGTCAAGGTCCACCTGGAGTCTTGAACAGTCACCAATATCGTGAACACTGGAGTATAATTTGAGATCATCAGCAAATAATAGATGATTACCAGAAATAACAGAGCTTATATCATTGATAAATAACAAAAAGAGGAGCGAGCCAAGATTGGAACCCTGTGGAACGCCGGAGCCAGCAGTGAAGGGTTCAGACTTAAATCCATTATAAAAAACATATTGCACACAGTTAGTCAAGTAGGATCAAAAGAATTCTATCAGCCGTCCATCAAGGCCCGCCAAATACAGCTTGTACAAAAGTGTTGAGTGGTCAACACGATCAAACGCTTTGGAGAAGTCTGTATAAATGACATCCACCTGACCCCGTTGATCCAAAGCTTCACTTACATACTGTGTGAACAGGGATAAATTCGTCAGTGTTGAGCGCCCCTCCATAAACCCATGCTGGTATTGTGACAAGCAACACTTCACGGCAGGATAGATACAACCATACAGAACTGCCTCAAAAATTTGAACAAAATTACATAGGATAGCTATAGGCCTGTAGTTACTGACCCTCGAACGGTCCCCAGACTTAAAAACAGGACAGATCCGAGCAACCTTCCAAACCTCAGGGAAGCAATGTGTGCGCAGCGACAGGTTAAATAGGGTTCTAAGAGGTTTGAGAAGAGCATGCACATAGTCCTTAATCAAGAAGGATGGCACCAAATCTGGTCCAGCAACATTGCTGAGGGATAATGTTTATAGGTGTAACCAATAAAATGTACCTATATAACCCATACTAGTAATTCAACCGACATACTGTCAATTAGATTAAGTTTATTAAACTGACATAATGTCAACTAGATTAAGTCTATAGTGGGCCCCTGTTATTGATGTCTCTTTCAAACCTGTGTATAATTATTATTATCAGATAAAATTAACATGCTAAATTGATTTGTATTTTCTAGGAATACTCCTCTCTCCGGTGTAACATATAATAAATGGGCAGCCCTGCATCCTGGGATACAGAGTCTTAAAAAGTAACCAAAATAAAACATCATGTGTAGTATATTTTAAATATTGAGTTGGCAACATTGCCAACTATAGATTCTCTATGAGAGAATAAGTTGAAGTAAGGAGATTAAAAATATGGTTATATTCAAAAATTGTAATTTAACATTTTAACTCGTGTTCAGAAATAAAGTTTACGTTAATGTCGAACGAATTTTATTAATCTCAGCCACCGTTATTACAAAAATTGGCGACGAGTAAAAAGGTTGTGTTATTTTCGCAAGAAGTTGTGAAGTCTTATATTTTTTAATTTTTATTTAAAAAGGTTGAGATTGGAAGTTAGTTCAGCAACCACGTTGTTTTCAAAAGGTTGTTTCTGAAAAACGTTACAAATTATCCAAATATTATCCGAAATGACAGCAACTGAGTCATCAGTAACTGTGGTAAATACAGGCAATATTGCAAGTTTAAATGTATACAGTTTGGGTGATGATTGGGAAATATTTTCTGAGAGGCTGGAACAGTTTCTTCTAGCTAACAGAGTAGAAGACGACAGAAAGGTTGCAGTATTATTAACGTTAATACATGAAGATGTATATAAAATATTGAAAAATATTTGTGATCCTTTTAAACCGTCTACAAAATCGTTCGAAACCTTGATCGATTTGTTATCCAATCAGTTCAAGCCGAAAGTGTCGGTATATAAGAGGCGAATTTTGTTCGACAAGTTGAAACACAATGAAGAATCTGATGATTGGTTTGTTAAAGTGAAGAAAACTGCAGCTGATTCTGAATTCGGAGCTCATCTCGACAAAGAGTACAAGACAAGTTTGTCACAGGTATGAAGCCAGGCTCAGTGTTAGATAGATTACGTGAAGAGAAACCAACCAAATCTTTGAAAGATTTACTTGAAATGGCATTGGCTAATAAAGCAACTTTGAGAAAAGTTGGGAATGTCGACATTAATAAGGTCCAGCGACAATTTGTACAGCAGAAGATGAAAGCTAATCAAAAACAGGTAACAGATGAGACTAGGCAAACGAAGGTGAATCAAAAGGGTGTTAAGTGTTTTTCTTGTGGTGGCACACAGCATGATTTTAAGTCATGTAAATTTAAAAAGTATACATGTAATAAATGTAAGAAAAAAGGGCATATTGTAGTAGCATGTACAGCTAGGTTAGATAAAAATATGTTTTTGAAAAATGCAAATGTTAATGTAGTAGAACCTGCTGGTGAATCTGTTGTTGAATTTTTCAATTTTAATGCTGAAAATACTGTTTGTATTAATTATGTTAAACCTGTTTCAGTAAACACAATTATTGACAGCATTCCTGTGGTGATAGAGATATATACTGGTGCAGGGATGTCATGCTTACCATTTGAAATGTATAAGAGGTATTTTAAAAATATTCCATTAAACTCGTCTGATGTTTTAGTTAAAGTTTAACATGGACCTGTGGTAAGTCCTAAAAGACAAATTGATGTTAACGTTATGTTAGGTGGGCGTAAGCAAAATTGCAAATTGTTAATTATTGAAGGTGCTGATAAAGCTCTTTTAGGTAGGGATCTTTGGTGTAAATTTGGGTTATGCCTCAATGGTAATAAAGTATACCTAAATGGAAAAATAATCAATGAAATATCGGTTAATAGTTCTGAAACTGAAAACGTAAAAGGGTCAAATCTAGATTTGAATAAAGTGTTGGGAGCATTTTCTAATTTGTTTAAAAATGAACTAGGCACTTATAAATTTGGGACTGTTATGTTAGAGATTATAGAGGGCACTAATGCAATTTTTAGGAAACCTATGCCAATTCCTATAGCGTTTAGAGATAAAGTAGGTCATGAATTAACAAAATTAAATAAAGAAGGGGTGATTGAAAAAGTTAATAATTCAAATTGGGGTACACCTTTAGTAGCAGTAGTGAAAGCAAATGGGGTTGACATTAGAGTATGTGGTAATTATAAAATAACAGTTAATAAGTTTTTGAAAGATGTTAACTATCCGCTTCCACGTATTGAAGATATTTTCTCTGCTTTACAAGGTGGTAAACAGTTTACTAAACTTGACTTTTTAAATGCATATAATCAACTAGTATTAGATGAGGAAACGTCTAACTTGTTATCTTGGAGCACACCATATGGAATTTTTAAAGTAAAACGATTACCGTATGGGACCAAGCCTACTTGTTCAATTTTTCAATGCATCGTTGAGAAAGTGGTACAGGGGTGTAAAGGTACTGTAAATTATCTAGATGATATTGTTGCCACAGGTAAAGATAGGGCAGAACATTTACAAAATTTAACAGAAGTTTTAAAACGTTTGAATCAAGCTGGTTTTAGGTTGAATTGAAAGAAATGTCAGTTCTTTCAAGATAGTATTTGTTATTTAGGACATAAAATTTCAGCAAATGGCCTTGAAAAAGATGATAAAAAGGTTGAAGCAATTTTAAAAATTCCAACACCTAAAACCAAAACAGAAGTTCGTGCTTTTACAGGCTTAATTAATTATTACTCAAAATTTATCCCCAATATTTCAAAAAAATTAAAACCCTTATATGATTTGTTAAAAAAAGATTTTAAATTCAGATGGACATGTGCTTGTAGAGATGCTTTTGAATTTGCAAAAAGAGAAATAGTTTCCGACAGAATATTGGTACATTTTGACCCAAACAAGCCAATCAGGTTGGCTTGTGATAGTAGTGAATATGGTATAGGGGCAGTATTGTTGCATGTTATGCCAGACCGTGTCGAAAAGCCAATTACTTTTATTTCAGGCATTCTGTCTAAAGCCAATATCAATTATAGCATGATTTGTAAAGAAGCTTTAAGTATTTATTAGGCAGTGAATAAATTGTATGAGTATTTAGCTGGTTGTAAATTTGAGATTGTCACTGATCACAAAAGTTTACAATCTGTATTTGGAGAATTTAAAAGTTTACCAAAAATGGTTTCAGGAAGGCTACAAAGGTGGTCACTGTTTTTATCAGGATTTGATTATTCCATTAGGTATATCAGAGGGGAGGAAAATTCTAAGGCAGATGCAGTAAGTAGATTCAGATCCAAAGGTATCTGAGGACTTAGATTATTTAAATTTTCTAGAGAATGTTACACCTATTGATGCTACTAGGTTACGTTCAGAAATCAGAAAAGATATAGTACTAAGCAATATTTTTAATTTTATAAGGTATGGATTTCCAGAACATACTAATAATGAATTATTAAAACTCTATTTAAATCACAAAGATGAGCTGTTTATAGATAATAATGTAATTATGTGGGGGTATAGGGTGGTCGTCCCACAGAAATTACGATCACAATTGTTATCTGAACTTCATAGTACACATGAAGGAATAAGTAAAATGAAGGCAAACGCTAGAGCTTATTTTTGGTGGCCTTCATTAGACAACGAAATTGAGAATTATGTCAATTCATGTTATGTTTGTATGAGTTTTAAACCAGAACCAAGAAAAGCTGTTCTATTTCCAATGGTTAACTCTGTCAGCTTCTTTGAGAGAATTCATGCAGATTTTTGTGGTCCAATGTTAGGTAAAATGGTTCTCATTGTTATTGATACTTATTTAAAGTGGCCTTCAGCATTTGTAATGAAAAATATAGAAGCATCGACAACTATCGAGAAGTTCAGGGAGTTATTTGCTATTTTTGGGTTGCCAAAGGTCTGTGTTACGGATAACGGACGTCAGTTCTGTTCGGGTGAATTTTCTAAATTTTTGAGCTTAAATGGTATCAAGCATGTCACCTCTTCACCTTACCATCCAGCTACTAATGGATTTGCTGAAAATTTGGTAAAAACTATTAAATTAGGTATCTATAAGGCATTAAAGGATGAGTCCAATAGTGGTGTGCCTTTAGAAACTATAATCAGTCGTTTTCTTTTTCATTACAGAAATTCTGTGCACCCTAGTACTGGAGTCACACCTTCTAATTTAGTTTTCAAACACAAGCCCAGAAGTAGATTAGATTTGTTATTGGATAAAGATAGGAAAATTGACAATAAGATTAAGAATTACCAAGGCACACGAGAGGAGAATTTTATTGAGGTAGAGATAGTGTTGTGTTGGGATTATAGAAATCCAAACAAAAAGAGTTGGGCTAAAGCTAAAGTAGATGAAGTTCTTGGTGATAGAATTTATTTATGTAAATTGTTAGATGAAAATTTAGTATGGAAGAGGCACATAAACCAGATTTTGAGATATAAAGGTAATGAAATTGATTGTGTTAAAAATAATTGTAGTAATTATCCAGTAGTTAATGTGTATAAAGAAACTTCGTATGAACCTTTTGTTACTAAACAGTTTGAACAACTGACCAAATCAGTTAATATTGATACGCCTTCTTCAGTGGACTTGCCCATAGCTGCCTCTCCGACTGTTATTGAACATGATGATGATCTTTCTAATTTACCCAACAGCAGTGAAAATACATTGTCTGCTGTTGCGGAACACTCTTCCACACCATGTCATAATTCAGGAAGTTCACATTTAAATGTTAGCCAGAGGCCTAAGCGAAACATTAAGCCTCCAGTGCGTTTGAACTTGTGAGAAGAGGGTATATTGTAGTATATTTTAAATATTGAGTTGGCAATATTGCCAACTATAGATTCTCTATGAAAGAATAAGTTGAAGTAAGGAGATTAAGAATATGGTTATTTTCAAAAATTGTAATTTAACGTTTTAACTCGTGTTCAGAAATAAAGTTTATGTTAATGTGTAAACGAATTTTATTAATCTCAGCCACCGTTATTACATTGTGCATTGTTGACATTCAGTACAAAGGCAAATAAATAAAATAAAATTTTAATCAAAGAAATGAAGTACAGCTCAGCAGCCCATATATCCTCCTATATGTATGGGCTCCTTCCTCAAAGCCTGAATTGATTAGGTCAATAAGGCAATTTATTGCAGATGTAGTTAGGCTGTCTTTTATATAACCAAATTGTCTGTGGATACAATGTGATTTTGTGTCAGAAAATGAATAATCTGGTTTTGTATAAGGCAACCTCAAATATTTTCGCAAAAATTGAACGATTGATATGGGCCTGTACTATTTTAATATATAAAAGTCTCCTTCCTTAAATAATGATCTAACTTTGGAGAGTTTTTCGACAATCCAGGAAAATGGTATTATAAAAAGATTTATTAACTTTGTAAGAGGAACTACAATAGCATATTTTAATCTCATGTTGGTGCCATAACAATTACAAGATGCAATGTCATTTAAAACGCCCATAACACCCAGAATTTAATGAGCATAGATTGGAACCTGTGATGAGCACTGATAAGTATAATTTAGAGAAACCAATTCATCACAATACAGTTTTTAGAACTGACAATCGTTTCGCTAACAAAGTTATTGTCATCAGAGTGATGAATTAAGAGCAGGATTCAAAGTGGTAGTTGTAACAATATCCGTGTGGGGGGCTACTGTATCAATACTTGAATATTTTTAAATTATTAGCATTGCTCAGAACCATGAGAAATAACGTGTTTATTCAATAGCCATTAACTCCAATCGCCTAGTAACAAAGATTTATGAATGAAAGAGCAATTTACATTGTGTGTATCCTAGGTTGCTAGGTGACGCATAAATTACTTAGCAACGTGATCCGTAACTTAGTAACCCATATTCATTTGTTAATTTACAAAGATCCATATTATAATATTATCACTGCATAAACTCATTTTAATTCTACACCGCGAACAAGAAATTTGACATCCCTTCCTTCAAATCTGACAGTAAGCGGAACCAATCAAATACGACGAAACATGTGGCGCGAGTTTCAACCTTCTCATAATAAAGTTCGAAGAGAGAAAGCAGAGATTTACTGTTTATAACTCTGAGCGATTCCATAATGTTTAGTATCCTGTAACTAATATGTAGGTATTCTGTTATTATTAAGGCGTCAAATTAATAAATTAGAAAAAAACTAAAACAACGTTATAAACATTACATTTCCCTATTCTAGTTCATAATCAGATGGATTAAATGTAAGCAATACCCTTATACCCTTATGTAGTATGTAGACATCAGTTTTAAACGAGGTTGTACTCTAGTGTTTGATAGAATATGCGTTTCATTTTTAGTGAATTTTCGTAGAAAAAATTCACTAATGGGGAGATCATAACTTTTGAATTTTGAAAAAAATTTTGCAAATGAACGCGAACCCCTAGAACCCATATCCGGGGTCAGTTTCAATTTTTATGTGTTTATATATATATATATATATATATATATATATATATATATATATATATATATATATATATATATATATATATATATATATATCACACCGATAACTCAAAAAATAATGGGCCGATTTTGATAAAATTTGGCATGTGCCTTTCTTTTGTAAATGGCTTGGATAAGTTCGTTAGTCAAGAAAATCGGACGAGGTTTTCCGGGAAAATTTTGAGTTTTCATTCGAAAAAAATTCTTATCTCAAAAAGTAATGGGCCGATTTTAATAAAATTTAGCATGTACCTTCCTTTTATAAATGGCTTTGACAAGTTTGTTAGTCAGGAAAATTGGACGAGGTTTTCCGGGAAAATTTTGAGTTTTTATTCGAAAAAAACTTTTATCACAAAGAACAATGGGCCGATTTTGATAGAATTTGGCATGTACCTTCTTTTTGTAAATGGCTTTGATAAGTTCGTTAATCGAAAAAATCGGACGAGGTTTTTCGGAAAAATTTTTAGTTTTCATTTGAAAAACATTTTTATCCTAAAAAATAAAAAATCTATGATAACCAAATTTGGTAGGTAGGTTTACGATATATGAAGTAAACTATACACAAAAATTTAGATTTCTATGTTGCAAGAAAAAAAAGTTATAATAAAATATTTGGTGCCAGATCATTTCTATGAAAATTCACTACCATAACGCACTTGCTGCGTCTTTGAGTTTTTAAGTAGTCGCTTTTGCTTTTTCACAATAGTTTTTTTATTTTTTAACAAAATTTGTTTGTGTAGCTTATATAGATTCAGGATAGAGCCCATTGATACTGTCTCGAGGAATAGCTAGCGGTATCAAAAATATTTTAAATCATTAGAATTTTTTTTTAAATGCATGTTTTTCTGCTTTTCGATTTTCTTCTACGTTTTTTTGTCAGTCCAGGGTTAGGTATGGGTTAAGTAAGGATCCGAGTCAGGTCAGGATCCGGATCAGGTCAGGTTAGGTCAGGAAAAATGGTGTCCCTTCAATCCCCAAAAAGCTGCGGGAGACTTGGAGCAAATATACGTGGTGCAGGGGAAAAACATGTTTAGGAGAAAGTGTTGATACAAAAAGTGAAAAGGCTGCTTATAGAGGTCGAACTAAGTTGTTTTTACTGAAATTTCCTTTATAGTTCCTTCTCCGCCGAGCATCCCTATTCACTCCGGGTCCCGTAACTTTTGGAGGGGTTGATTCCACAACATATCTCTTGTTGCTTATGCACACATTGAGTCTTTTAAGCATGTTTACTGAAAGATTTTTCAAAAATCACGTATGCCGATCATCTGCATAATTACCGTTAAATATCTTTTACTTGCACAAAAGAAAGAAATTAGTTTTTGTGAATTATATTCATTACTGCATCCATACGCACCAGCAAGATTAACCATTTTTAAATCTAAAAAAAGCAAAGGTCAAACCGCTTAAGTCGCGGAAGCAAAAAAAGTCTGGAGGCAGCGAGTGCGTTATGGTAATCAATTTTCATTAAATGCTTCAAATTTGAATAACTCAATTTTCTATAAACCTAGAAGGTTGAATTTTGGCACGTGGTAAGGCCTTTACCAAGACAACGTATTCACGTAAATTTCATCAAAATAGCTTTGTAATTTTCGGAGATAAACATTTTTTTTGAAAGAAAACTTAAAATTTTTATTTATATTTATATAAACATATAAAAATTGAAACTGACCCAGGATATTTGTCTTATAGATCCTATTTCGCGGTCATTTGAAAAAATGTTTGTCAAATCTCACCATAGATACCTCTCCATTTGAATTTAGTTAATTTTTCTTAATAAAAATTCATTAAAAGGAAAAACGGACCGGGCCGGACTCGAACCAGCATCGTCCGCTTAACAAGCAAAGTAGTCTTCCATTGAGCTACCGACGCTTCGTAATAAACGAATTCTTTACATTGTATTTACAGATACTGCACCTTACCGTCAGGAACTTGGTATCGGAAATTAGATGTAAGTGGCTAGCTAAATAGCAAATTGCAGAATTGATTGATTTATTTCGCCGATTGCTGAAACATATTCGAGTGTAGACTGTTTCGGTCTTAGATAACATTCAAATGTTACTAATGGCATGTAACCTTCAAGATGATTTGACATATTAATGAATGAAAATGAAATGCGTTCGTGGAATCACATTTTTAGTGCGCCATCTTTTAGAAAATAGCTGGTCTACGGATGGTGCCGAAACGCGCTAGTTTGACAACACATATTGACTAAATAATTAAGGTATGTCATATTTTACATTTCACTTTGCATTACGTTTTTATTTGGAATCTAAAAGACCTGAAATTTAAGAAACTTATTCTTGGATACCTAATCTAGGCAAAGAGTGATTTTGAGCTAATTCTGTGACAAAAAATTGTCAAATCATGGTTTGGCAAAAACGTTGTATTTTCGTTATAAACGAGATATTTGCTTACAAAAATCTTTATTGCCTTCCTCAAACCTCAATCTAGCTATTATATACTATATTTTCAGTCTAAGGCTTTAATTGGGACAGTTCAACAAGCTACAAATATAGTGTATTTTAAGCATTTTATTGAACCCCCCTCTTAACGAGTTTATTTATCCCTTTGATGGCGCTAACTTTGTTAGCGAAACGATCGTCAGGTCTAACAACTGTATTGTGATGAATTGGGTTCTCCAAATTGTACTTACCCAGAATTCAAAGATAAGGTACTTCACTAGAGAAAAATGTGTTTCTGTTGCTATCAATATTTAATTGTGATAAATAATAATTGTGGGACTTAGCACTTAGTGGTATATTATTATATCTATTTTCAGCAATGTGTCCAAAATAATCGTTAAAATCGTCCGCTGATATGGATGCCGATATGCTCCGATGTGTTTGTTTAACACTTTATAATTTTCCATTCAGCTCTCTCCTGATGTTTTGCCTTCTTTATAAAATTATCATATGATTGTTTTTTTGTTTATTTTTTTTTATATAAGCTAATCTTCTGTCAATGCTTTCCTTTATGAAATTTTATAAGTTTTTGGCTTCAGGGGCTGGAATTTGACATCTGAAAGTCTTACACAAAATGCAATAACCGCCGGTAACTTCGAAACTCGTCTATAAAGTCCACTTCTCATTTTTGTATGTTACTGTTTTAGTTTTTTCCAGAAAAGCATCAGCAACAGAACTAATAATTCTGTGAATAATGGTTAAGTCACAAAATTGTACACAACATGTAGTTAAATTGTATTTTTGAAACATAATTCATACTTACAAGCAAAGGTTCGAATAACAGAAGAGGCATATCAAAGACTGCACTCATTGCTTCTCTAAACAACAATATGATCAACTTTATCCTCTTAAACATGCAAATAAACACAACAATAAGTAGGCATGTAAGAACAGTAAAGAATGTTGCCAAAAAAACCATTTTTTGTAAATTATCTGTAGCCAATTGTGTCCAATACCTGAAAAATAAAATGCAACATTCAGTCACCATAATAAAAAAAGTTCTGGAGGCAGCAAGTGGTGGGTTATGGTAGCTAATTTTCATTAAAGTTTTCTTCCCACAACTTCCTTCTTGCTGTACTGTATGCATGTGAACTCTGCTGCGGAAGAGAACTGTCACAACACCAGATAAGGCCTTTGTGGTGTTCTTCATTGCATGCATGCATGTATATATATATATATATATATATATATATATATATATATATATATATATATATATATATATATATATATATATATATATATATATATATATATATACAGAGCTGTGCTGGGTACTGAGAAAATGTACTCGAGTACCGGGTACCGGGTACATGTCATAATTAAGGAAAGAGTACAAAGTACCGAGTACTTTACCTGCTAAAAAGTACTCAGAGTACAGTACCCGGAGTACAAGTACCCGAACTTTTCGGGTACTTATTTTAGAGTACATTTGGCAAAAATTTATGTTTGGGTTATGCTTATGCAAAAGCAAAATAAACTAAATTTTCTACAAAAAGTGTTTTTAATATTAAGGAATAACTTGAAAAACAAAACAAAAAAGAGAATCCTAAAATAAACAAAATATTCTACTAAAGTGTTTTTAATATTGTAAAATAACTTGAAAAACAAAACAAAAAGGAATCCTAAAAATACCAGCTGTTATTTTATTGCGTTACTTTATTGGCCTTCATTATCACCAATTTTTCGAAACTCGAATCGCTGAGAGCGTTTCGCCGTGGACTATTCACTATTGACGCAAAAGAAAATAATCGTTCCACTGGTGCAGACGAAGGTAAACAAGTATTATACCTCAAAAATATTTTTTTTATTATTGGGTAATCGTTCAAGCTATTTATTCCGCTTCTTTTGTCATCAAGATATTTGTATAGCTGTAGCTCAATTTTTGATGTTTTCACCGCTTCCTTTTCAGTGGCAGGTTGAGAGGTATTCGTAAACATAACGTGTTTAGATGTTTCGGGTTCGGGTTCATTAAAATCAAAGAAGTCATCAGGTGTTGTATCGCTAGAACCTGCACTTTCGCTGCCATTATCGTCATCGTCAATATATAGTTGTTCCGCGGCTCCGATTACCAACTTCTTTATAGCGTCCAGAGAATATTTTGGGGTTTTTAAAACATTAAACCATCGCAACTTAAATTTGGGATGAACAACTGCAGAAATAATTGCAGACTCTGAAGTCAAATTAAGTATGTCGGAAAACCTTCTATTTAAACTATCCATACATGTTCTTAAAAGTAATTCACCATTGGAACTCATACACTGGAGCTTTAATTTTTCCCATTTATTTCTTAGAGAAAGAAGACTGGGCAGCAAGTATCCATAATAAACACAATCCTGTCCTTGCAAAACGTCGAGTGTTAAAGCAAGAGGTTTCAATACTATACAGTACTCTTCGAGAAACTGCAATTCGGTTTCCTTAAAATGTTTAATATTTAGCCGCTGACAAAGAGCCGGAAGTTTTGCTTTTACGTTCAAGATCTGGGAAACCGAATCAAAATAGGAATTCCATCTTGTTATTCCTGGATAACTTAGAGTATGTCCCAAAACCACTTTGATTATTTCAGCACTTTTGGGTCTGCCTGCTTTTGCCCATAAGATATTACATTTTGAAAAAACTTGTGTATGTCGCGTTCTTAGTGTAAGATTTGATTGAATTGCATTTTTGCAATCGGTCGTGGCAATTAAATTTAACGTATGACTGGCACAACGAATATGCGCTGGTAGCATTATTGTTCTATTGTCATTATCAAGTGTATTTGAAACTTCGATTTCATGGACTGTAACTTCTTCTTCATCATATTCAATTTCATTCATCTGATCTTCTTCTTCTTCTTCATTATCTTCATTATCTTCATCTAGTCCATGTCTGGTTTTGTTAACTTCTAATCTTTGGGATTCTTCTGTAACCGAGAATTCACGGAAGGCTTTAACAAAATTCGAACCATTGTCCGTTACTGTCGCGACTATTTGGGCTGATCTAATATTAAAATTCAAATTGATGTTTTCAAGCATTTCTCCAATGTTCTTGTAGTCATGGGTGCCAGTGAATCTTTTGCAAGCCAAAGCTACTGACTTTCTCTCCAAGTTTGCGTCTATCCAATGCAATGTAACCCCCATGAAACTTCTTGTTTTGGTGGACCATATGTCAGCGGTGCTGCAAACATAGTCCTGCTTTTGAATTTCTTTTTTAAGATTCTCTGTATGAGAATTATACATCTCATTAATAAGTCTCATTGCCGCTTTTCTTCGGGGGACATTAACGTTCATTCCATCGAACAACCTTAGAAAACTTTCATTTTCGATGATTGACACAGCGGACATAGTGTTAACAATGAAATACACTATTCTTTTTTCAAACTCCTTCTGCGTGACCAGCGTGACCACACTTTTTGAATTTATGATACTCAATTTTGCTTGCTTGGATTTTGTACCTGCTAGACCAATTCTCGAATTAGTACCCTTCAACTTGCTTTTGCTGTGTTTTAATTTCTCTTTGTGTTTGAGATAGTCATCATAGGATTTGTTTCCATGCACTCTTTTTAGATGCTTAACAAAATTTGTCGTACTTTCCGCAGAGCCCTTAATAATTTTTTTTGAAGGAAGACATAACTGGCAAACAGCTTCGACATGCGAATTCTTGTCACACGTTTCAACCAAGAAAAATGTTCCGTCCAGCATTGGGGTGTTCTTGCACTTTCCAATGTTACTAACTTCAGTCGTAGTTGATAAAGATGTGGATGTGGATATTGTGGATGCCGTAGCAGAAGTGGGGCTAGTCGGACCAGCAACTATTTCTACATCGGAAACATTGAAATGCATGCTTTCAGTGTACCTAGAAGTCGAAGTCGATGGCTGAAGATTTTTAAAATAGTCTGATATTTTGGTTGATATGGATGGCTTTTTAGTCTTAGGGACATAGTCTTCATCACTTTCTGATGAATTATGGAAAGGATCTGGTTCTGCATCACTTAAAATCTCCATGGTCCAGGTCCTATAAGTAAAGAAATACAATAATCGTATTTCTTTTTTGTAATTATTACAATAAAATACAATATTAAAATGTTGCCAAAAAAAACACAGAAAAAAAATAATTCTCGGTTAGAGAAGAATCCCAAGAATTAGAAGTTAACAAAACAAGGCATGCACTAGCTGAAGATCATGAAATTTTTTTTACTCATTATTTTCCAAGTTTTTAGTTTTTATTTCCCTAATTTATATTTCTCATTAAACAGTTTGTTTTATCTTAGGCCATTTTAGATTTGAAATTTGTCATAGTGTACAGGGTGTCCTGCTATATTTTGACCAATTCATATCTTCGTTATCAATGGGTTTAGAGAAAAGTTTAAATTAGCAAAGTTTCAGTATTTTCCTGAACCATCATAAAATTAAATCAGAAAAAAACAACTGAACATCAGCATCAGCAGAAGTAATATTAAGTAAGTGGAGACAGTTTTTTAAATAGTTCACCCGGTAAATTTTAAACACATTTCATGTAGGATGTTCTATACCTAATTGCAACTGTTTTTGAAATACTGTCGTTTGAAAATAGGGATTTTTCAACTTTAACACACTGTAGATTCTGAACGGCTTACGTGTCCTCATGTTACTTTTTGATAAGCTTTCATTTGAACCTATTTTAATGAAATCCATTAATATCAATTTCGACATAGGAACAGTCAAACATTTTTGGATAAGGCTAAAATTAAGCTTAAATCGAAAAGTAATAAGATAGGAACTCGTAAGCCGTTTTTGCCTATTTCAACAGGGTTCTCAGCGTCAGGGAAAACCTGAAAAACCTGGAAATGTCAGGGAATTTTAAAAAAATGTGTCAGGAAAAACCTAGAAATGTCAGGGAATTTAGTATTAAAAAATTGCTGAGAACCCTGTTCAATCCGTTCAAAATTCAGAATCTACAAGACCAACAGTGTGTTAAGTTGAAAAATCTCAATTTTCAAAGGCAAAAGTTTCAAAAACAGAGTTGTTTCCATGTGAAAAAAATAAAGTTGATTGTCATAGCTGGGGTCACCCTGTTACACGATCACATATGTTTTATGTTTAGAATTCATCTCAAAAATGAAATAAGAAAATAGGTGTTTTGAAAACTAAAGTTGGTTGTCATAACTTATTTTTGTGTTTATATGAATTTATAATCAAGTTTGGAACCCCGTTGGAATTTCATTGCCTATCTAAATTTGAAAACTGCGGGTGCCACAGAATTTTTGTGCCAAATTTGGTTAAAATTGGTTAAGCAGTTTTTGAGATATCGTGCTTCCGACATGCAGACCGACAGACAGACACCAATATAATATTTTGTAGTTAGGTTATTTTTGACCCAAATAAATCATTTTCAGTAAAAATAGAAAAACTTTTTTTTTGACGATTCTAATAGCCTTCCTATACGGTATATCTATGGTTTGAACGGCTAAAAATATCACTGTTGATGCTCAGTTGTTTTTTTCTGATTTCATTTTGATGATGGTTCAGGAAAAATACGGAAACTTTGCTAATTTAAACGTCTCTGTAAACCCATTATTAACGAAGATGTCCATTGGTCAAATAGCGAAACACCCTGTACAATACAGTATCATACTAGTCAAGTCTTTTCATTTGATACCCATATTAGATAAATCTCTTACTTACCTTAAACTGTAGTAACGCCTTTGACTTCAAAAAAACAAATTTACAATAAGATACGATACAATCAATCAATGACCGCGTTCAACACAATAATAATAGTTACGTAAAACCACCCCGTATGTGTAACCTTCTCACTAGTGGTGATCTCGTCCGCCGAACCCGAACGTTGTCGTGTAATTGTTCAGTAACTAATAAAACTATTACGACAAACTCTGCAAATTCAGACGAGCTTGATCTTGTTCAAGTACCCGAGAATAATGTACTCGAACATGCGATGCGGGTATCGGGTACTAATAGAGAGTATTTGAGGAATCGGGTACCGAGTACAATTGATTCCAATGTACTGGGTACCGGGTATCGAGTACTGAAAAAATGTACGCGGGTACATTTTTGGGTATTTTTACCCGGGTACTGCCCAGCTCTGTATATATATATATATATATATATATATATATATATATATATATATATATATATATATATATATATATATATATATATATATATATATATATATATATATAGGTGTGCGAAGCTTCGAAAATATGTTAGCGATGTTGAAGTAGTTCGAAGATCGAAATATGCAATTCTCCAAAATAATTCGAACTTCGTTGCTCAAAAATACCTCAAAATTTAACTTTGCAGGCAATGAATGCTGCCAAAGGTAGCAAAGTTGCGTCACCGTTAACTCTGTAGCGGCGCTTGAAAACTTCAGGAGATTTCACTCATGCATATTGTTGACAGTTGGTGGGACACGACGGAGCCATTTAGCAATCAGATAATTATTTATTTATACATCTTAGCCTTCCAACATCTTTTTCAGTAACATCATTATGATGGTGGTGTTCGAAGGCGATCGGTAACGTAAATTCTCAGAATTTATGAGGATAATTGCTTTATTTCACAATGAGCCAAAACAGTTAAATATTCACAATTAGGAGATAGTTCAAATTTTAAGTGGTTATTTTATACTGATCATGCTCACTTTGAACCCTCTCAATCTGTTTGCTAAAACTACCTAACCAATGCCAAACAACAACATATTTATAATTAAGCTTATCTATAGATCTAGAAATCTAAAAAAGGTTAAAATATTTGTTGTTTTTGTATTAGTGAACTTTTATTTTTAAAAAAATTCACTAATAGAGAGGTATCAATGGTGAGACTTTTTTCAAATGTATCCGGGGTCAATTTCAATTTATATATATATATATATATATATATATATATATATATATATATATATATATATATATATATATATATATATATATATATATATATATATATATATATATATATATATATATATATATATCCAACCGATAACTCAAAAAATAATTAACCGATTTCGATGAAACTCGGCAAGCGCCTTTCTTTCATTAATGGCTTGGATAAGTTCGTTGTCCAGGAAAATCGCACAAAATTTTCCGGGAAATTTTTGAGTTTTCTTTTTATAAGTTTTTTCTCTGAAAATTACAAAGCTATTTTAATGAAATTTGGCAAATATATTTCCTTGGGAAATACGTTACTACATAACAAAATTAAACTTTCTAAGTATATAGAAATTTGAGTTATTCAAATTTTGAGTTTTCTTTCGAAAAAAAATGTTTTCTCCGAAAAGTACAAAGCTATTTTAATGAAGTTTGGTGGAGATGTTGCCTTGGAAAAGGCCTTACTACACACCAAAATTCAACTTCCTATGTTAATAGAAAATTGAGTTATTCAAATTTGAAGCATTTAATAAAAATTCACTACCATAATGCACTTGCTGCGTCCCGAACTTTTTTGATTTAACGTTGACCCATCTTTACAACTATCAGCACCGGAAGGCGTCTTCACCCAGCTAACATGCAAATTTTGTCAAACCCTTCCTTTTTGTAAAAAGAATGGGAATTTTACATATCAAATATTGTATGTTACAATATTCCTAAATTTTGTATTTAAGGAAATGATATATGAACCCTCAAGAATTTTGGGTAGTTCGATGTTCGATTTTGAATTTCTAAAAAGTTCGAAGTTTGACTGTGAACCTTAGACATACTATTTCGAAGGTTCGAAGTTCAAAGCAGCATATTTGCTCGGGTTTGTTCATAGTTCGGTTCGAACAAAACATGGGAAGGCACACCTCTAATATATATGTATATGTATATGTATATGTATATGTATATGTATATGTATATGTATATGTATATGTATATGTATATGTATATGTATATATATGTATATGTATATGTATATGTATATGTATATGTATATGTATATGTATATGTATATGTATATGTATATGTATATGTATATGTATATGTATATGTATATGTATATGTATATGTATATGTATATGTATATGTATATGTATATGTATATGTATATGTATATATATATATATATATATATATATATATATATATATATATATATATATATATATATATATATATATATATATATATATATAGTGAGTGGCAAAATTATGGAATAAAAATTCATCAAAATTTGAGCGATTTGTGTTTTGACAAAATTCTCGGACATGTCAACTCAAGTTTTCAAAAATACATGTTTTCATAAAATTTACGTTTCTCCCACTCCTGCTTTTCAAATATGACGACAAAAGCATTTTACACTTGGTAACATCAAAATTTCGATACCACACATTGTTAAATTTTCAACCGAAAGTCATTTAAATAGTGAAAAACGTGAACTCTATTCAAAACAACAATAACGAATAAGATGAGATTATTTCCTGTAGATAAAATGTTCAAAATTGTATCCACGAGTAGGTACTAATCAATAATACAGAATAACAGGTGTACGTCATGTCAAATGAACGTCATTCTTAATAAAATAAATCTCTTTTGATACTTAATCAAGTATTGCACATTTAAGTGAAACCCATCATACACAAATTTTAATTCTTGTTGGGTGCAGTGATTAAACCAGAGCACAGCAGGAGGTATGCAATTTGTTTAATGTGAAATATCCAGCTAGACATATCAGCCAATCCACTGTGAGTAAAATCTAGAAGAAATGCAGAGAAACTGGACATGTTAAACGTTAAACACATGCAAAACGCAAGGCGTCCTGAGAAACTTGATGAAGACATAAAACTTGATATTTTATTAAGTGTGGGTGAGAATCCTCATGTTGCATCTCGGTCAATTGCAACAGACTAAGAAATTTCACAGCGATCAATATTACATGCATTAAAATTAGAAAATTACCATTCTTACAAAATACAGCTGCTGCCCAAACTTAATGAAGATGACCCTGGCCGAGGAATGCATTTTTGTAAAATAATGCAAGATTTTGCAAGATTATGAAACCATAATCCAAACTTTATTCGCCAAATTCTTTTTTTGGATAAGGCTCATTTGACTAGATTTTAGATTAGATTAGATTTATTGTGAGTGGGCTATTCCAGTCACTCCACCGCAACCTTAGGTCTATTGTGGCTTACGTCTAATTATTTAAATTTCACCCATCAATTCCAGTCGATTCCATTCGATGTTTTCTTGAGGATGAAAGTTTGTTTGGCAGGTGTAGTGCCATCTGAGTGAAGTCGCTTGCCCATTTCGAAGCTCAAATAGAGATAACTTCTCTCCGAGTTTGTCTGGACCCGACATCCGTCAGTGTTTGCCTCGAGGCGGTATCATGAAGTCCTGCTATCGAGCAGCATCCAATCTCCAGTTGTAATTCACCCCTAAAGATCTCAGCTCCCCCCGCCGCCCAGGCTCGTCTAAACCTGACACCCAACAGTGTTAGACTCAAGGCAACACCCCATCAAGTCCCGCTCCCGAACATCACCCAAGCGAGGCCGTCCGTTCATTTCGTAGCACACAGTTGGGGCCCCAAACACCGGGTGTGTACCACTCATCAGAGATCACAGCCCCCTCCGGGTCGTCTGGACACACGACACCCGCCAGCACTCAACCCAGGGCGGTATCATCTGGAACCCCACTCCCGACTAACAATCAAGAGAGGCCTATTATCCATTTTTAAGCCCACAGTGGAGGCGTCAAAATCCAGGTGCGTATCACTCCCCAGAGATATCCGCCTTCCTCCAGGCTCACCTGTACCAGACCCCCGCCAGTGTTTCATTGACTCGAGGTGGTATCATGAAATCCCGCCCTCAAGCAGCATCCAAGTGGTGTCGTTAGCCTGTTTCGAAGCTCACAGAGTAGGCCTAAGTCTCCAGGTGTAATCCACCCCTAGAGATCTCAGCGCCCCCTCCAAGTTCGTCCAGACCCAATACCCGCCAGTGTTTGCTTAAATTTCACCCAACAAATCGAGCTTCCTGGAAGAGACGATATTTGAGAAGGTGAAACTTTGACAGACGTACTGCCATCTGAGCGAAGTTGCTTACCTGTTTCCAAGTTCAAAGAGAGATAACCTCTCTCCGAGTTCGTCTGGACCAGACATCCGCCAGTGTTTGACTCGATGCAATATCATAAAGTCCCGCATCCGAGCAGCATCCAAGTGAGGTCGTTTGCCAGTTTCGTAGCTCACAGAAGAGGCCTCAATCTCTAGTTGTAAACCACTCCTAAAGATCTCAGCTCCCCCCAGGCTCGTCTAAACCCGACACCCAACAGCATTAGACTCAAGGCAACATGCCATAGAGTTCTGCTCCCGAGCATCGCCCAAGCGAGGCCTTCGGTCTGTTCCGAAGCACACAGTGAGGGCCTCAAACTCAGGGTGTATACCACTCATCAGAGATATCAACCCCTCCGGGTCGTCTGGACACACGACACCCGCCAACATTCAACCCAAGGTAATATTATCTGGAACACACACAACACCATCGTAAAGTTAACTTGTGGGCGCCAATAGTGTACGATAAAATCATAGGGCCTTTCTTCTTTGAGGAAACTCTCCACTGGGCAGCGATATCGTAATTTTGTACTAGGCAGAGTATTATTTCGTTATGTGGACAATATTTTTGCAGTGTTTAACACAAATATGCAAAGTAGATGACTTTATCGATAAACTCAACTGTCAATTTGATTCAATAAAATCCACCTACGAATTGGAAGTGAACAGTAAACTTCCTTTTCTATATGTACTAGTTATTAAAAATAATGACTCCCTTAAATTCGATCTCCACCAGAAGAAAACTACCACTCTAACTTACATTCCAAATGACTCGCATCACGGCCAGTTTAAATTTCTTAGTAAATAGATTCATAAAATTTCCCTTAAGTAAAAGTGCTATAGTAGAGAATTAAGAGTACATTAAAAACGTGGCTCAATCTAAATTCGAATTGCTTAGTGGAAAAATTAATAAATAGACACAGAACAAAGAAAATATTAGCGGAATGCACGATATTTAGTAAAGATACCTACCCTTTGAACCGCTTATCACAATGGGTCTTGAGAGCATTATTAAGAAAGCTGATTTACACTTACTTTTTCGCCAAAAAATAATATAAAAAATTTGTTAGGTTATACAAAAGATAAAGATAAAGCCACTGAAATGTCGGGTTTCTATGAGATAAGTTGTAAAGATTGTAAACTTAAATATGTTGGGCAGACAAAAAAACCATTGAAACCAGATTCAAGGACCATTTGGCACAGCTGAGATATGGTAGTGTAGGAAAGTCATGTGTGGCACAACATATTTGGAATAATCACGACATAGATAAAGAAACTCTGAAACTTATCAAAAATGTTAGACAAGCAGTAAAGTTAGATGCGTACGAAAGTATTTAAAATAAAAGTTTCTTAAACCGTGCTTCACCGTTGATTTATAGCCCTTTGTTCACTATCTCTGACATAGGTGCGACAATTAAAATACAATACACATAAAAGAGATTTCGTCCCTCTCTTTATCGGTCTTTACCAAGCAAAGTTAGATGCGTACGAAAGCATTTAAAATACAAGTTTCTTACACCGAGCTCCGCCATTGATTTATAGCCCTTTGTTCATACTCTCTTTGAGATAGGTCCGACAATTAAAATACAATACACAAAAAAGAGATTCTGTCCCCCTCTTTATCGGTCTTTACCCAAGACAGTATAAAAAGTGATGTTTAGTTGTAAGTAGTTTAGAATTTTTCATCCTCTGGTTACGCTAACTTTGTTAGTGAAAGGATCGTCGGGTCTTTAAAAAAGACGTGTTGTGGTGATTTGGGTTCCGCAAGTGTACTTATACTTACCACAATAATCCAGTCAAGACACATAATCCAATTATAGAAACAATTAGGATTCCCCAAACCATGAACTTTGTTGCATGTCTAAAAAGTAAAACGGTCGCAATGCACAATCCTAAAAATACATAATTTTTATTTAGAATAACATCAAATTAAAATATAAGTTAGAATACCTAATGCAATTGTAACCATTGCAACTATATGTAAAGAAGCCTCCTGTATGCTCTGGCAAACTTCCTAAAACAGAAAGAATGTAAACATGTAAGAGTACTTTTAACTAGAATTTTAAAGCTTGTTTGTGCCCATAGGGGTAATTTATTAGAAAAGTCAATTCATTTCATAAATTAAAAACAATTTATAATAAAGATTATAGGTGACTTACTTGTACATAAGCTTCAGCTGTCCTATATTTGGACTCCTCTGTTAAAGGAATGCATCTGTTCATAATGATCGAACTGCAATTAAAAATAATTATTAAAGTATATTACAACCATTATTGAAATATTAGTGTTATTCACATACCTACATAAAACTATAAACATTTCTAATTCGTATTCATTATTTATTTATTTATTTAAACAACCCAAACAGGCAGGAGCCCAGTTACATGGATGTTTTTATAAGCTTTGATATCAGCTAAATTGGGGTGCGCCTTATCCAAGTGCACTGGCAAAAATTAAACTTGTGCGGGCCCATTCGAATCAGAGACACAGCGGAAAGCACTTAAATATAACAATTACAGTACAAAACAAAACATATAACAACACTAAGAACATGATAAGGCCAATATGCACTAATGTGGACTTATATGACATCACAACCTCTTTGTATTTAGAAATTAACTCTACTTGATGTAGAATACAGTACTGACATCAAAACAATTAATTCATGTGAACAAAGAAAAACTAACGGGACGCAGCAAGTACATTATGGTAGGGAATTTTTATTTAATGCTTCAAATTTCAATAACTCAATTTTCTATAAACTTAGAAAGTTTAATTTTGGTATGTAGTAAGGTCTTTCCTAAGGCAAGATATCCACCAAATTTCATTAAAATAAGTTTGTAATTTTCGGGGAAAAAAATTTTTTTCGAAAGAAAATTCAAAATTTGAATAACTCAATTTTCGATAAACTTAGAAAGTTGAATTTTGGTACGTAGTAAGGTCTCTCCTAAGTCATTATATTCGCTAAATTTCATTAGAACAGCTTTGTAATTTTCGGAGAAAAATTTTTTTTTGAAAGAAAACTTAAAATTTTTCGGGAAAACCCCGTCCGATTTTCCTGGCTAACGAACTCATCCAAGCCATTAATAAAAGAAAGGCACTTGCCGAGTTTCATCGAAATCGGTTAATTATTTTTTGAGTTATCAAACGGATACATACATACATACATACATATATATATATATATATATATATATATATATATATATATATATATATATATATATATATATATATATATATATATATATATATATATATATATATATATATATATATATATATATATATATATATATATATATATATATATATATATATATATATATATATATATATATATATATATAGGGGTCCTAGTTTGCGCTCATTAGAAAAAATGTTTGCAAAGTCTCACCATCGATACCTCTCTATTAGTGAATTTTTTTTAAATAAAAATTCACTAAAACATGACCCTGTAAACTTTTTATTTTCTTCAGAAAGACATTCTCATGAAATGAATTTAAGGTTCATGACTTGACCACAAAGAAAATGTATGTATTCCTGTAACCATAAACTAATGAAACATTAGATTACTCGAGTTTTAACGAAAAAATGTCAATTTTCACCAACTCACCCCTTATTTATCCCCTACCCCCTAAAGCGATCTTACCCAAAAACAATTTGAAGCATTCCTCTGTCGGGTGGTGACTGAATACCAAATTTGAAGATGGTATCTTATTCGTTCAAATGTTATTGCGCATACTAACAGACAGATGTACAGGCTGACAGACCAACAGACAAAAAAAATGTTCCTTCCAGAATCAAGTTTTCTATATGTTTTGAGACTTTTTATGCAGTTTTAGCAAAAAAAATTCGAAATTTCTGTCAGCGATATTCCACCCCCACAGGTTCAACCACTAATTTAATTTCAGCACAGAACACCGGATGTTTAATGAAATTGAAATTTTTCTAATTGTTATATTACTGGAGTTTTAACGAAAAAATGTAAATTTTCATTAAATCACCCCCATTGATCCCCTACCCACTGGAGCGATTTTACCCAAAAACAATCTGAACCGTTCGTTTGTCGGGTGCTAACTGTATACCAAATTTGAAGACGTTATCTCATTTCATTCTAAAGTTATCGTGGCTACTAACAGACAGACATACAGACAGACGGACAAAATAAGTTTGTTCTCAAATCATCTTTTCTATATGTTTTGACACTTTTTATGACGTTTAAGGGGAAAAAATATTTTATTTTTGTTGCCGATGCCATACTTCCACGTGTTGACGATGTGGAAGTAAAAGAAAGTCTAGACGTGGCAAATGCGTATCGAATTTTCACATAAACAATGTACAATATGTAATGTGTAATAGACAAACTCCGCACCCAGAAGTCTTTTGCTTGTGCGAGGGAAACTTAGATGCACATATAGACAAAGGACACCACCCATAATATCATCAGAAGTCGACCTTTCCACATTCTAGTGAAAAAGACCAACTGTCCGAATACGGAACTCGAACCTACGACCTCCTAGTCCAATTCGAGAGGTTACTCGCCTCGCGAACTGAGCTATTCAGCCTGTGATGATCCACACTTTTTTACAAAAATTATATAAATAATCCGATATTTATAGAAACTTGCTTTTATTTGGGAAACCTGACTATTTAGGTATAGGAATATCATACATCATTTGAAAGGAACTTAATTGTCTTTTGAGATATTTAATAATATACTGAGTAAGTTCACTTGTAGAAACCCAATCACCACAACACATCTTTTAAAGAACTAACGATCGTTTCGCTAACACCAATAGCATCATCAAAGGATGAAAAAAATTCTTCACTAATTTTAGCTACACCTACACTTGTACACATTCTTAGGTAGAAAGAAACAAGCCCGAAAGTATGAATTTAGTCGGAGGTGCATGTTTTGTCTGGTTTTTTTATATATTTCAACAACACACAAGGCTTACAGCCTAAATACTATCGTACCGTGAGTGTCGACAAGAAGGAAAGGCGCAACTTGTTAATTCTGGACATGAAGTTTTGGAGGTTCGGAGGAGAAGGACAAACATGTGCCGGTAAGGAATTACACAACTTGCAAGTCCTCGGGACAAAATAGTGGGCATAACAAGATGTTCTATGTCTGGTGACCTGGACAGTAAAAGGGTGCCTTCGCTCTATTCCCCTGGTAGATCTGTTGGGGGCAGCAGGTGGAGGAACTATGGAAGAAAGCTCCTCTCGAGCAGTGCCCGTGCAGATATCTATAGAAGAGAGAGAGAAAGGGGTCACCAATGGCACATCGGTGGGCAATGGATGGCAGCCTTTGGGTGAGGCTAGGGTCACCGATGAGACGTATAGCTCTCTTCTGAATGGAGTCCAGGATAGCGAGTGTAGAAGCGGCAGCGGCACCCCAGATGTGGGAGCAGTATACGAGGTTTGGCCTTATTTGTAAAGTATATAAGGTATAGAGATTAGCTGGTGAAAAGTATTTGCGAGCCCAGAAGAGGAAACCTAATTTCTTAGCAGCCGCTTCTGCAATTGATGTGACATGTTGGTGCCAATTGAGATTTCGGTCCACAGAAATTGCAACAAGTGAAAAGGACTCATTACTTTGAATAACTTGGTTGTTCATTGTGATGGGTCTAGGGCTGGTGTATCTCTTATGAAAAAGAAAGCAAGACTGAGATTTGGTGGGGTTGAATTGTACAAGATTTCTACTTCCCCAGTCTAATATTTTTTGGAGATCCACGGAGACAGACCCTTCCATGAGACTGCGATCCTCACCTAATTGGGCTAAAAAGACAGGCTTAGAATATTGTATATTTGAGTGGAGAGTGCTGTCGTCCGCATAACTGTGAAATGGGTTGGATCTGCTAGAGAGGAGGTCATTGATGTGGAGAAGAAACAAAGTAGTGGCTAAAGCTAAACCTTGAGGAACTCCTGCATTAATTGGATACAGTTTAGAGGAATGGCCATCCACGACAACAGAAATGCTCCGGTTGGAGAGGAAATTTGCTGTCCAGGTACAGTTTTGGTGGTAGGCCATAGGCCGGAAGTTTATTAAGCAGCGCTGCGTGCCAGACCTGGTTGAATGCTTTGGATATGTCTAGAGCGCCAATCTGGGATTCACCGTGTAGTTCTATAGACTTGTTCCAAGAATGGGTGACAAAGCAAAGGAGGTCGGCAGTTGATCTGCGCTGACGGAATACATACTGCCTGTCGTGGATTAGACTGTGTTCTTCAAGAAATTTTAGTAATTCGGTGTTTATATACTTTTCCATCACTTTAGAGACGACTGAAAGGAGAGAAATAGGCCTGTAGTTGCTAGAAAGTGCTTTTCATCCTTTCTTTGTGACAGGTTATACTCGAGCAGTTCTCCAGTTACTAGGGAGAGTATGCCTCTATTGTAAGATGTCTGAAACAGACGAGTCAGGGCAGGAGCAAGTTCTGGTGCGCATTTTTTGAGAACAATTGCTGGGATCTCGTCAAGGCCAGAGGCTTTTCTGGTATTAAGAGAAGAGAGCATCTTCTGTACCTTTTTAGCTTTGAAAATGTCATTTTATGTGCGACATTGGGGACTGTTGGTGGTTGAACATTTGGAGCTGGGTTGAAAGTAGAATTGCCGGCGAACGAGGCAAAAAGTGCAGCCTTGCCCAGGGCGATAGAAACAATTTCATCCTGAGACAAGAGGTGGGAACGTGCTCTTGCAGAAATTATTCCCAATAGATTTAGCAAGAGTCCAGAAGGGTTTGCTGCTGTTGGAGCTTAAGAGGACTTTGTTTTTGATGTGGTTATTAAACGAGTTTTTTGCCTCAGAAAGAATGCAGACATAGCAGTTTCGTGCGTCGTTAAATGCTTGGCGGTTTTCTTGACTGGGATTTTGTAGAAGTGTTTTGTGAGCTTTGACCTTTTTAAGTCTGGCCTTGTCACAGGATTTAGAGAACCAGGGCTTTTGAGTGGCTGAGGAGGTTTTCTGTGTACATGGAATAAATAATTCCATGCTAGCTTGAATAATTTCGGAGATGTTTTGTGAGATATCAGAGGGGTCAGGATGAGAGAAGCAGACAGACGCCCATGAGGGGCAATTTGTTGTGTCTCTATTGAATGGATGAGGTTATCGAACCCACTTTAATCCTCTACCTGACAGATTTATGAGTTGTTTCAATTGACAAAAGATGCGCATCCGACTGAATTCATACTTTCCGTCTCATTTCTTTCTACCCAAGAATGTATATAAATACGGGTGTAGCCAAAATTAGTTTAGAATTTTTTCCTCCTCTGATGATGCTAAGATTGTTAGCAAAACGATCGTTAGTTTTTTAAAAGATATGTTGTGGTGATTGGGTTTCTCCAAGTGTACTTGTAAGTGCTCATCACAGGTTCTAACCTTTACTTAGTGAATATACTGGCTGTTCCATTAAAAAAATGCCTTTTTCACCATTTTTGTATCTATCGTTAAAATCACAAATTTTGAACAACCCTGTGTAATGGAGAACAAATTCCCTTAGACATAACTAATACAGGTGACATTGGTACAGTACACCCAAAATTTTAGCTTCCTATGAATCCAAATTCCGCAGTAATAAACATTTAACCCATTCCGGACGGGCGCTGGAAGGAGACGCGCGCAACTGTCGGCCGAGCGCGGGAAAACAGGTCTCGCGGCTGTGCAGCAGGCGGCCGGCATGTCGCACGTTGTTACTCGTGTTTCAATCGCCGTAGCTTACGTTAGATACCGAAGCCGGCGTGGCTAGCTTGTTGTTGTGTAACATTGTGTAATTCTGCTAAAGCGAAAACAATGTCAAAACCAAATAGAAAAATAAGCCTAACCGATAAAGAATTGGAGGCATTATTGTATGAAAGTGATAGTGATTATATTCCACAAGACGATGAAGATAATAATAATTATTCTAGTGATTCCGACGAGGAGGTTATAATTATTGCTGGTAAAGAAAATACGGATAACAGTGATCCCGAAGATGAAGTAACAAGACCAGGTCCCTCAAACCGTCCTACAAATACGTCTAGTACTAAAAAAACGACAACTCCAAGTATTCCATGGAGATTTGATGATAATTTTGTCCCGAAACAATTCAATTTTGACCAAAGCAATTCAGGTATTCAAAATAACGTTGTCATTGAAGAAAGTTCCCCCGAGTTGGCTTATTTTGAGCACTTTGTCAATGAAATTTTAGTGGCTACAATAACAAACGAAACAAACAGGTATGGCAACTTTTTTAAAAATCAAAACAAACCTTCTTTCAAAAACTGGTCAGATAGAAGTATTCCGGAAATGTATAACTTTTTGGGACTTTGTATATTGATGGGGTTAGTAGAAAAACCTACACTAAAAGATTATTGGTCAAGGAACCCTGTTATAGAAACCCCATTTTTTAGAAATGTTTGTACGCGCGATACATTTCTACACACCCTGTATGCATTACATTTTGTCGATAATGACAATTTAGATAAAGACGATCCACTGAGAAAGATAAGGCCTATTGTGACAGCTACAAATAAGACATTTTGTGAAAGCTTTTACCCTTTTCAAGATCTGGCAATCGATGAAAGCCTTATACTTTGGAAGGGAAGACTTGCTTTCAAACAGTATATACCTTCAAAAAGGCATAGGTTTGGTGTGAAACTATTTGAGATTTGCGATGTAGAAACTGGCTATGTTCAAGGATATATTATTTACACCGGTGGATCAACTAGTATTGAAAGAACCGACAACTTGGGTATTTCTGGAGACATCGTTGCGACACTTATGAAAAATTATCTAAAAAAAGGACACATACTTTATGTCGATAACTGGTATAGTAGCCCTATACTTTTTCAATACCTTTTTGAAAATAATACAGGAACATGCGGAACAGTAAGGCCGAATAGAAAAGGTATGCCAATTTTTGGGCCAGTGGAAAAGGGCCATTGTGAGTCAGCACATACCGATGAATTGTTGGCTTTGAAATGGTGTGATAAGAGAAATGTTCACATGTTGACATCTGTGTACACAGGAAACCAAAAAGAAACTGGCAACAAACATTTTCAAACAGGCGAACCCATAATAAAACCTGAGTGTATCATTCAATATAATAATAAAATGGGCGCGGTTGATAAAGTTGATATGCAAGTGAGCTTCGTGGAATGTGCCAGAAAAAGCCTAAAATGGTACAAAAAGGTGTTTTTCCACATAATTGATTTAGCCCTCTACAATGCCCTAATTTTATATCAGGTAAAAACAGGCAACAAACCATCGTTTTCTGATTTTCGCCTGAAATTGGTTACCCAACTGATTGAAAAATATAGTATCAGACCTACAGCCGCATCAAGCTATCCTCCAACGGTGGACAATCCCTTGCGCCTTTCAGGAAGACACTTTCCAACATTGGTAACACAAACCGCCGCTCAAGGGGCTCGAACTCAACGCAGATGCCATGTTTGTGCCAACACCAAACTTCAAAAACGCAAACGGAAAGATGTGAAATATATGTGCGAAGAATGTAATGTGCCACTTTGTGTTGTTCCTTGTTTTCAAGAATACCACACTAAAAAGAAGTACTGATATGTAGCTCATCTTCTTTACTTGTACGTACTTATTACTTTGTTTATTTTTCATCCACCATAATGTGGTTTTCTGTTTTACTTTTTCAATAAATAATACACATTTTTTTACATTCATAATTCATATTGTTTTATTTACATTACACATTTATGGTAATGAGATAAGTTTGCTCGAGGACACAAACTGTCAAAATAATATACAAGCACTCCTATCTATCAACCTAAATGTGTACAAAAGATGGTAATAAAGAGAAAAAAACCTAATTACGTCTATCGTACATGTACGGCGTCAGTCTCACCATAGCAAAACGTACATGTACGGCGCCAGGTCTGTGGCATTACAAACATAAACGTACATGTAAGTCTCGTGGCATGAAAATAGTCGAAACAAGCCGTAAATGTACGGCGTCCGTCTTTCTAAAGGGCATTTCTTCTAGTACATGTACGTCGGTCGGTTTGTGATAGAAAACTTTAAAACGTAAAAGTACGGCGTCAGGTCTGCGAAATGGGGAATGCAAAGTCGTACCAGTACGGCAGCCGTCCTGAATGGGTTAATTGAAGCCATGTTTAGCACAAAAAATAAATAGCTGTAAAAATGCTTCTATGGTATATTATCAAAATGTCCGTGGACTTCGTACAAAACTTAACAGTTTAACTACTAATGTTCAACTTGGCTTATATGATATATTGGTCTTTACAGAGACATGGTTGAATAGTAACATATACAATGCTGAACTAGGCCTTCATGGCTTTTTTATTTATCGTAAAGACGGATCTAGTAGTACTAGTGATTGTTCTCGGGGTGGTGGTGTCTTGATTGCTGTTAGAGAGGAAATTGTGAGCCGAAGGTTAATGGTATCAGATGAGTTTGAGCATGTTTTTGTGTTAATTGAATCAGGCAACAACCAAATGATAGTTGCTGCTAAGTATATACCACCCGATCCTCAGCTGAAGCATACATTGGCTTTTCTGAAGAACTCGAGAGATTATCTATCACTCATCCTAGTGCAAAAGTTTTGGTCGGTGGTGATTTCAATCTTCACCATGGCATATGGTCTCAAGATGGCCTTGGCTCCAGTGTTTCAGTTCAGCCGGGCTCTCCACCAAGTGAAATTCTAGCAGCAGAGGTGGTTTCAAATATTTGTTCGTACCTCAATTTGTTCCAGTTGAATAGTCTCCTCTCGATCAACGGTTCACTGTTGGATCTTGTTTTATACTCTAACAGTGATATTGTTCCTCAGCCTCCAGATATAGTTCTAATTCCTGAAGACCACCATCCACCGTTTCAGTTTCAGCTACTTCACGATTGGTGCACCAACAACATTGGATTTGTTCCAGATGGTTATTACAGAGATTTCAAGTCTGCTGACTTAGATGGGATACTTTCTTTGAAAATAAATCCTTCGAATTGATGGTGAAAATGCTTTATGATATTTTGTACATTGCTATTGATTTATAGGTTCCTTTATAGAAGTTTTCTTCTAGAAAATTTCCACGATGGTTTACACCTGAACTCAAAAACATAATCTATCTTAAAAAGCAAGCACATCTCAAATATAAGGTGTCCAAGTGTGCTGATGAGTATGTTGAATTTTCTAAATTAAAGTCTGTATGTAACATAAAAGCTCGCGAAGCTTACACTATGTCTCTGAAACTGAGTCATCTTTATGTAATAATGCTAAACCTTTCTGGAAGTTTGTTAACTCTAAGTATAAGAATACTGGTTTTTCAAGTACTTTGAAATATAACAATCAAATATGTTCATTGGGATTAGACATTGTTGACATGTTCGCTGAGTATTTTTTGTCTGTTTACAGCGGCAATAAGTGTTCTGCCCCTACCCATGAATTTTCTTATGCTGAGCTGAATCCATCAGTGCACCACATTAAAGTATCTGACATTTATTCTAAACTTGCAGCCCTAGATGTCAGTAAAAGTCCTGGGCCGGACGGTATTCCCCCCTTCTCTTAAGTACTGTAGTTTTAATTTGTCTTGGCCCTTGTGGTTCATCTTTAATTTATCTCCGGAAATGTGTGTTTTCCCTAAAGACTGGAAACTTAGTTTCATTCTTCCAATTTTTAAATCTGATGACAGAGGTCTTGTTGAGAACTATCGACTGATAAGTATTATCAGCGTTATTCCTAAAATTTTTGAAGATCTTCTATGTGAGACTCTTACTTCTCTCCTGAGTAGTTTAATCATTGACCAACAATATGGATTTATATCGGGTCGTTCTACTGATCTAAACTTGGTGTACAGTGCCTACTTGTCGGAGTCCTTGGGGGCGGGTATTCCGGTTGACTGTTTACACCGACTTTTCCCAAGGCCTTTGACAGAGTAAATCATGACCTCTTAATCCATAAGCTACATATCTTTAGTGTTGGCGACCCTCTTCTGAGCTGGATAGGTAGTTACCTTTCTGACAGATATCAGGTGGTGCAGATAGGGAATTTTATGTCCAATGGGATAGAAGTTTTGTCAGGCGTACCACAGGGTTCTCACTTGGGACCTTTGCTATTTAATATCTTCATTAATGATATTCATGAGTGTTTCACTCATTGTAAATTTTTATTGTTTGCTGACGATCTAAAATTATTTTCCAGAATCACGGGTCCCTCAGATTCCGTATGACATTGACAACTTAATAATCTGGTGTCTTAACAATGGGATGGAACTCAATCCATCTAAATGCCAATCAATTTATTTTTATAGAGGTAGGAACAGACTTGAACATACCTATTACATCAAGGGTGTACCATTGAATTCTGTTGATTTAGTTAGAGATTTGGGTGTTGCATTTGATTCATCTTTTTCATTTATTCCTCATGTTTCTAATGTGATTTCTAAGTCTCTGAAGTTGCTTGGCTTTATTAAAAGATGTACCTCTGATTTCACCAACATCAGATCTGTTAAAATTCTTTATTTTTCTCTCGTACGTCCCCATCTTGAATATGCCTCTTCTGTATGGTCTCCCTACTATACATGTCATTCTGTCAATCTTGAACAGATACAGTGCAAGTTTTTAAGGTATCTTGCTTTCAAAAGCCACTATCATTATAGTAGTTTCAATGATTTACTAACGTATTTTAATATCATGCCTCTTGATGTTCGACACAAACAAAGAGATTTAAAACTTTTTTATAATATAATTAACTTCGAGGTATCTTGTCCTTACTTACTTTCTATGATCAACTTCTTTGTTCCACCAAAAGTAACTCGTTCAAACAGTTCATTGCTTGTCGCTTTTCATCGTACCAACTACAGTCATAACTCTTATTTAATTAGATGCTCAGTGTTGGCCAAGAAATTGTCTGATGAACTTTACTTTTTCACAAGAAAATTAGTTTTCTTAAAACAGCTGTCACTTTGTAAGTTAAGTGTCTTAACTTGTAACCATTTTGTATGCTTTTATTAACTGCTTTTATTGTATATATTTGTATCTTTTTGTACTTATCTAAAATGGACTCGTTGCCCGTAAATAAATAAATCAATCAAATAATTTATCGAAAACCGCTGGAGATAAGTATAGGGAAGCATTATACAAAAATAATCACAAAGCAATAGTGAAGCGAAAAATGCAATAATGTCCTCTCATTCAAAATATCAAAAGTTGTTGCTACTTTTGAATATAAGCGGCAACATCGAAAATATTTTAGATGAATAGATCAGAACTAATTATCCAAGAAACCAAATTTTCAAAATAACGTTAAGTTCCATGCCCTGTAATCATCTAACCTATCATCGACCATGAGTCATCCTGTATATATATATATATATATATATATATATATATATATATATATATATATATATATATATATATAGACAATTTGTTGGCCAACACTAAGCATCTAATTAAATAAGAGTTGTGACTGTAGTTGGTGCGATGAAAAGCGACAATAAATGAACTGTTTGAACGAGTTACTTTTGGTGGAACAAAGAAGTTGATCATAGAAAGTAAGTCAGGACAAGATACCTCAAAGTTAATTATGTTATAAAAAAGTTTTAAATCTCTTTGTTTGCGTCAAACATCAAGAGACATGATATTAAAATACGTTAGTAAATCATTGAAACTACTATAATGATGGTGGCTTTTGAAAGCAAGATACCTTAAAAACTTGCACTGTACCTGTTCAAGATTGACAGAATGACATGTATAGTAGGGAGACCATACAGAAGAGGCATATTCAAGATGGGGACGTACGAGAGAAAAATAAAGACTTTTAACAGATCTGATGTTGGTGAAATCAGAGGTACATCTTTTAATAAAGCCAAGCAACTTCAGAGATTTAGAAATCACATTAGAAACATGAGGGATAAATGAAAAAGATGAATCAAATGCAACAACCAAATCTCTAAGTAATTCAACAGACTTCAATGGTACACCCTTGATGTAATAGGTATGTTCAAGTCTGTTCCTACCTCTGTAAAAATAAATTGATTGGCATTTAGATGGATTGAGTTCCATCCCATTGTTAAGACACCATATTATTAAGTTGTCAATGTCATACTGAATCTTAAAAAAAGTCTGAGGGACCCGTGATCCTGGAAAATAATTTTAGATCGTCAGCAAACAATAAAAATTTACAATGACTGAAACACTCATGAATATCATTAATGAAGATTATAAATAGCAAAGGTCCCAAGTGAGAACCCTGTGGCACGCCTGACAAAACTTTTATCCCATTGGACATAAAATTCTCTATCCGCACCACCTGATATCTGTCAGAAAGGTAACTACCTATCCAGCTGAGAAGAGGGTCGCCAACACCAAACATATGTAGCTTATGGATTAAGAGGTGATGGTTTACTCTGTCAAAGGCCTTGGAAAAGTCGGTATAAACAGAGTCACCCGGAATACCCGCCCCCAAGGACTCCGACAAGTAGGCACTGTACACCATGTTTAGATCAGTAAAAATTTTAGGAATAACGCTGAGAATACTTATCGGTCGGTAGTTCTCAACAAGACCTCTGTCACCAGATTTAACAATTGGACGAATGAAACTAAGTTTCCAACCTGTAGGAAAACACCCATTTCTGGAGATAAATTAAAGATGAACCACAAGGGCCAAGATAAATTAAAACTACAGTACTTGAGAAGAGAGGGGGAATACCATCCGGCCCAGGACTTTTACTGACATCTAGGGCTGCAAGTTTAGAATAAATGTCAGATACTTTAATGTGGTGCACTGATAGATTCAGCTCAGCATAAGAAAATTCATGGGTAGGGGCAGAACACTTATTACCGCTGTAAACAGACAAAAAACAGTCAGCGAACATGTCAACAATGTCTAATCCCAATGAACATATTTGATCATTATATTTCAAAGTACTTGGAAAATCAGTATTCTTTACTTAGAGTTAACAAACTTCCAGAAAGGTATAGTATTATTACATAAAGATGACTCGGTTTCAGAAACATAGTTAATGTAAGCTTCACGAGATTTTATCTTACATAGAGACCTTAATTTAGAAAATTCAACATACTCATCAGCAGACTTGGACACCTTATATTTTTAGATGTGCTTGCTTTTTAAGATATATTATGTTTTTGAGTTCAGGTGTAAACCATCGTGGAAACTTTCTAGAAGAAAACTTCTTTAAAGGAACCTATAAATCAATAGCAATGTACAAAATATCATAAAGCATTTTCATCATCAATTCGAGGGATTTATTTTCAAAGAAAGTATCCCATCTAAGTCTAAAAATTCTAAAAGTGAGACAAAGTCAGCAGACTTGAAATCTCTGTAATAACCATCTGGAACAAATCCAATGTTGTTGGTGCACCAATCGTGAAGTAGCTGAAACTGAAACGGTGGATGGTGGTCTTCAGGAATTAGAACTATATCTGGAGGCTGAGGAACAATATCACTGTTAGAGTATAAAACAAGATCCAACAGTGAACCGTTGATGGAGAGGAGACTATTCAACTGGAACAAATTCAGGTATGAACACATTTGAAACCACCTCTGCTGCTAGAATTTCACTTGGTGGAGAGCCCGGCTGAAGAACTGAAACACTGCAGCCAAGGCCATCTTGAGACCATATGCCATGGGGAAGATTGAATAGTGAAGCGAAAAATGCAATAATATCATCTCATTCAAAATATCAAAAGTTGTTGCTACTTTTGAATATAAGCGGCAACATCGAAAATATTTTAGATGAATAGATCAGAACTAATTATCCAAGAAACCAAATTTTCAAAATAACGTTAAGTTCCATGCCCTGTAATCATCTAACCTATCATCGACCATGAGTCACCCTGTATGTATATATATATATATATATATATATATATATATATATATATATATATATATATATATATATATATATATATATATATATATATATAATCCAGGATTGGATTTAATTGCATATACCTGCAAGACAATACTAATGCTTAACAAGTATTTGCTTGTTTGTAAGGCATAATCGATGCACAATAGCCCAAGGGCTGCAGTGCTATCGGGACAGCAAAGCCGCGGACGAGCCCTGAGGGAGGAGAAAAAAAGGCATAAAGGATAAAACTTTGACAGGTCGAGCAGCCGCGTAACATGTACATAGAATTCGGACTATGTATAATTTTTTATCTTGACTGGCCAATTTCATTTTTGTGTGATCTTGTGGCTAATAAAGTTATTCTATTCTATTCTATTCTATTCTATTCTATGACTCCCATTTTCAGCCAGTACTTACTAATTTTTTATGTCACAAGATGCAGCACAGTGTCTTCTCTGCAATAGTTCAGTATCACTAACAATGCTCTCATCATAGAAAAGGTAACTGAAACACACAAAACAAAAGTTTTAAGGTAACAAATATGTATCTCAGATGCACATATACAGGGTGCGAGATTTTGCTGGTAAAGCTAGACTGTGCTTACACTAATGGCATTATCAAAGATTTCACTTCAGAACATCACTAAGCAGCATGTACTTCACAACCTAAAATTATTGCCGAATACACAGGGTGTTCCGTTTGAGCTGGCCACTCACCAACTTCGTTATTTTAAATGTAACACCCTGTATATTTTTACATTTTCGGAATCGTCGAGTGATTCTACGTCGAAAATGAATACAGTAGTATGATCGGAAACTTATCCATTTTTGAGTTATTTCTTCTTTTTCAAAAATAATGGCCTTTGCAGTCTTTATTTTAAAAGTCTCTATCTTGGTAAGTGATAGAGAAAAGACCATCAGTTTAGCAAAGCAGGTGCGCAATACTATTGTGATTATCCTACTGTACACTAAAGCGTGACTAGATATACAGTGCGTTCAGAAAAGGGCATCCACTTCTGACAACTTCAACAATCAAAAACTATTTTATTTCAAATGGAACAGCCTGTATATTATTATATCATTAAACTTGAAATTTCATTACCTTTTATCCTATGTATGCATACCTATACAAAAACTTAAAACATTTTGAGATATATGATGAAACAACAAATTTAGAATGAATTATATGGCTATTTGTGTTTAGGAGCTAAGAAAGACACAGTATAAGCTAATTAGTTGGACTTTGGATACTATACAGTTCCAAATAAAACCCCTGAAACATTATTAAGCGGTTTATTGAAAAATAATATCATAAAGCTTAAAGATAATACATTAAATAAAGGTTTTGCATAGTACCTATTTGATAACAATAAAAAAAATAACTTAAAAACTTTAGAAACGATTGGAACGACTATAACAAACAATGAGATTACAAATATTAATGAAACTAAACTAAAGAAGATGTTCGAAGTTGCGTCCAGTTTCCTGCAGACATAAATGCACTCTTCGTCTAAAAGAGTTTCTAATATTTTGCAATATTGCTGGTGTTATCGAGTTGAATCCTTCGCTAATTCTAAGAATCATGTCCTCTGCAGTGGTTGGTTGCACAGCATAAACAAGATTTTTAATATACCCTCACAAAAAAATCACAGGATGTGAGGTCCGGAGCCCGAGCTGGCCAGGGAACTGGTCCCCAGCGACCAATCCAGCAATGAGGAAAATTATTATTGAGCCAATCTCAGACACGTAACATGTGTGAGGTGATGCGCCATCCTGTTGGAACCACATTCGTCGCAGCGTTTCTAATGGCACGTTATCTAAAAATTCAGGCAAAATATTTTCTAAAAAATTAAAATACCTTTGGCCTGTCAGAGTACCTTCATAAAAATATGGCCCAATGATGTAGTTTCCTAAACATCCTGCCCATACATTTACAGTCCATCGATGTTGGTTGTCCACAGTATGCCTAAAATGGGGATTACTATCTGCATAGTAGTGAAGATTGTGTTGATTTGGCTTACCAGTACTACTAAATGAACATTCATCACTGAAAAGTACATATTCAAAGAAATTGGGATCATTGTCCATCATTTCTACTGCCCACTCACAAAATTGCACCCAATTCCTGTAGTCTGCCTCTTGTAAAGCGTGCTGCCTTGTAACATGGTAGGCATGGTAATGGTTTCTTTTCAAAGCCTTTTTCACTGACCAATCACTTATGTTAAGTTGTCTTGATATTCTTCTTGTACTGGTTTGTGGATCCTCAATCACAGATAAAATTATACCTAATTGCGTTAGATCATTGTTTTTGTACGGACCCCTGGCATTATTGAAATATTTTACACTGCTTGTAGTGGAAAAACGGGTGTTTAGCCTTTCTAATGACTTCTGGTTGGCAATCGTCTGTCAGGAAAACGTTGGTGATAAATTCTGGATGCTAATAATGTATTACTATCACATTCGCCCAAAGCTAAGAGCATATCTCGCAATTCGGCTTCAGAATAATTGATATTTTTATTTTCGGACGATTTTTTAAACTACAATTAACAGAATACTTTTTGACAATGTCAAATAGCGTCGCGAGTGAGTTTGTCAACTTTTAAATTTCTAAGCAAAGCACACTTTGTAAACAAGAGCAGGTAATATGTAAAGTCTGTCGAGGAAAAGTAAAGCAAAGCAGTCAACATGATTAAAGGGGAAAATGTTGATGTACAATGTTGTTTACAATAAAGGGATAAAACCAAGTGAAAGGTTGAATATTCATTAAATGTGTTGGTATTCCTTCAAGAATGATAAATGTATACTTTTAACTGCATAGACTTTGCATTAAATTCGTAAAAAATATAATGGATATTAGGTGTGTCTCTGATTTCATAATTTCCAAAATATGAGTGGCTTATCAGGAAATCAATTAAATAAATTATTCAAAGTCCAACTAATTAGCTTATACTGTGTCTTTCTTAGCTCCTACACACGAACAGCCGTATAATTCATTCTAAATTTGTTGTTTCATCATATATCTCAAAATGTTTTAAGTTTTTGTATAGGTATGTATACATAGGATAAAAGGTAATGAAATTTCAAGTTTAATGATATAATAATATACAGGTGTTCCATTTGAAATAAAATAGTTTTTGATTGTTGAAGTTGTCAGAAGTGGATGCCCTTTTCTGAACGCACTGTATATCTAGTCACGCTTTAGTGTACATTAGGATAATCACAATAGTATTGCACACCTGCTTTGCTAAAATGATGGTCCTTTCTCTATCACTTACCAAGATAGAGACTTGTAACATAAAGACTGCAAAGGCCATTATTTTTGAAAAAGAAGAGATAACTTAAAAATGGATGCGTTTCTGCTCATACTACTGTATACATTTTCGATATAGAATCACTCGAGGATTCTGAAAATGTAAAAATATACAGTGTTCCATTGAAAATAACGAAGTTGGTGAGTGGCCAGCTCAAATGGAACATCCTGTGTATTCGGCAATAATTTTAGATTATGAAGTATATGCTGCCTAGTGATTTTCTGAAGTGAAATCTTTGATAATGCCATTAGTGTAAGCACAGTCTAGCTTTACCAGCGAAATCTCGCACCCTGTATATGTAAAATAGGTACTCACGGTTTGCCCTCCATATTCCTTCCAGAACAGGACAAACCTGTAAAATGTGGATTTTTCTTCCCACATACATTTCCACATTGATCATATCCATGGGTGAATCTGCCTAGATCTGAGTAGATCAAAGAGTATGTTAAGAAACCAAACTGTAAATAAAAGATTATGTTTAAACATCTACTGTCTCACTGTACTACTACTACTACAGCTATAAATCTATTTTAAACTTTAAGACATTTAGATACAAATTTATTTTTCACAAACTTACTAAAAATAGGAGTGTAATGCCAAACAGATAGATAAAAGGCTTGTCAGTTGCTTTTCTTTTCTCTGGCAACTCAGGTATGTGATGAAAATCTGAAGGATCTGCTAACTCCTTAAATTCATTGAGCTGTAAAACAAAAAAGATATGTTAGTTAAAATTTTAAAAGATATACACATAAATGCACGCTCAATACTTTGCAAACTTGATAACTTTGTTATTAGCAGTGAATGTAACATTTTTTCAGCATGCGAGTGCTGATTATCAGAATATATCCTAGCCTCAGAAATATATATATACCTGGGGGAATCGCGGTTGGAGATAGATAGCCAAGAGGAAGAGTTTCTTCAAGCTTAGTCACCTAAATGCATGCTCAATACTTTGTGAACTTGATAACTTTGTTAACGTTGTTATTAACAGTGAATGTAAAAATTTTTGAGCATGTGAGTGCTAGTTATCGGAATGTGTCTCAGCCTCAAAAATATTTATACCTGGGGAATCTCGGTTGGGGATAGATAGCTCAAGAGGGAAGAGTTTCTTCAAGCTTATTCACCTAAATGCTAGCTCAAAATTTTGAATCTGTACAAGCCTCAGAAATATCTATACTTGGGTTTCAGTTCAGGCAGGCCCCTGGAGCAATAAGCACCATCCGGCAATGCTGCTCTCGCAATGCATGAAATGACGGGACCTGTCTACTTAAGGATCACCTTGTTTTTGAAAGCTTTCGCAATCACTTCGTTGCTTCGTCAATCACTAAAAAGAATACACGTAAATATACAATAATCAACATGGGAATGTACAAAATACTTACCTACAAGAAATTGTATTTGTATTTTGTAGCTTTCTATAATAATTATTGTATGTTTTCTCAACATTTCTCAGTAGCAATTGCTTCATTACCATGAAACATTGCAACTTTCCAAAATGTATTGGATACTAATTGCTATGAGCATATACAATTGTATTTATCAGCAATTCACAACGTAAATTGCTTCATTAACTTTTGTAATGTGCTCATTGAAGGCTGAAATGTCTTTTAAAATTTATAAAGCCAATTTAATGTCTCAGAATGTGTATATATGCCTGCATGTGTATTGGCTTGAAACTGTAACATATATTTCATATCCAGGAATAGACAGGCAAAATCAAGATCCAGGAAAATTAGCCGAAGCACTGCCATTGTGTAAGGTAGGTAGGTATCTTCAATGTGCCCAGCATATCATGGTGTACGGGACCGATGGCTTTACGCCCCCTCTGAAGAGCGGAATGTGCAGTCATTAACATGCTCAACCACAATGCCACAACCTCTGTTGATGTTACTCAAAAGGTGAGAGGGGAAACCTGGGAATCAAACCCAGTACCCTTGGGTCCAGAGGAACGTGTTCTTACCACTGGACCACTGAGGCTTAAAATTTATTATTTACATTATCGTTTTGCTGCTGTTTTCCATATTATATGCAAATATCGATGTATGTAGATGACACTATACTATCATTTATTATTTATATTATAAAAACATTTGTACACACCTTGATTTCCTTATTTATTTAAAATGGCACTTGGTAATATATATCAGGAAACAGTGCACGCCAACGCACTGTCATTTTGCCTTCCAAATCAACCCGATCCTTTGTTTACTTCTTAGATGAGTACAATACAAGATTACCCAAGTTGTCAATAAAGTAAGGGGAGATAATATATACAGTGTGTGTAATAACCTTAAACTATCTGTATTTTCCAAAATATTAGGTATAAGTTCACAAAATTTTGTATTAAATACAAATGTAGAGACTAATTGTGTATTTAGTATGGAACTGTTTCACCAAGTAAGGGCGACAAAAAGTAATGAAAATTTTGTATAATACCCAAGGTTAATTGAAGCCGTTGATGGGGACGGTCGACTTAACCGCAACTGGAATGTAGCAAAACGGCGCACACCACAAGAAAGAGTACGTAACGTAGATTTATAATCCAGAAAAAAATTTATGGAAAAATCATAAATAACAGAATAATTGAGAAATCAAATTCCAAAAAATGCACCAAATTCACGTTTCGAACTGTCAATTTTCAGCAGCGTTGCCACATTGAATGAATCCACTGCCGGACAGTGCTTACTGCTCTATCGGCCTGCCTGACCTGACCTTGACATGACTTGACATCCCCCCTGTATCAAGTAAATAGCTTCGAAACTGACAACAATGCCTATCATGTCAATGAAACAACAGTCATAACCTCAGCTACAAAAATATAAGTTTTTGTTGCATATCGAAACGTTTTAATTGCATTTATCTTTGAAAGGTTATTAAAAACGAAATATACCATACTGTTTTACTTTATTAAGGTATGCACAACTGTTTTTAGGCCATATTCTATTATAATCATGATAATATGTAGTTGCGGTTAAGCCGAACGTTCTTTATTGGTTCACTTAGAAAGTTGGTTGGTTGCACAAAGATGGCTTGAATGTTCTCTACATATTTAAAATCCTACTGCTTCTGTGTTCATGTTTTCTGTATTGAAGCCATTGTTTCCTTTGTTGCACAAAGATTACTTGTATGTTCTTCTAACTTACTTTAAAAACCAGTAATTAATATATTGAAAGTGTTTTTACTAAACCAAAGCTTTGCCCACTCTGATTTCCAAAAATGATGAAAATAGTCAATAAATATGAGGAAAAAAAGAAAGTGGGCGTATAATAGGTTGTGAATACAGGAATGCATAATAGCCAATACAGTGTCTCTTAAGTACAGCCATTCTTAGGTTTTTCTTTAATTTGCAAAAATATACATAAATATTTAAAGTTCAAATGGGCCAAACATTTTACATTAATATTTTTCTGCAGTTTGGTGGCTAAACAATAATATATTATACATAATTATTCACAGGATGTATCATAACTTTAAAAGTGTCATTTTATAAAACTGGTCAAAATTTCAGAAACATTTGTAGCATTTATGGGGTTTTCAATTAGGAGTTACACTGACATGTAGATATTTTGTATTATTTTGTAATTACAATAATATTATGCAATGCATTCTGGAAGTTGTTAATAGATTACCAAGAACTCGGGGATTTTGCAGTGTCATGTCTTTTATTTAGAATTCCAGTAACTCATTACAATCATTATTCATTAGTTTCCTCTAAAATTGATTGTTTACTTTAGAGGCAAGCTGGGAGAGTTGTACTGTAGGGATTACCCAAATCTATATCAACAGTGAGAGTTATTTGTGTCTCCTAAACAGTAGACAATAATATTTTACAAAAGAAAATTAAACATACCAACTCAAGTCTATCACCATGTGAACCCATGTTTTGGGCTTCTTGGAGCAACTAAACTTCTCAAAAAATTTATCACTCGGTTTAACACAAGTTTCTGGTAACTTCAGAGGCTATTAATCCATATACCGTTGTTTTACTTCCAAAATTCAAACCAAATACTCCTCAACAGGCAACCAGCTGAGCAAGTAATAGACTACACGACACACGACCAAAGTAAAGTACGTTCTGCGTCTTTATTCTGAATTCTGGGTAATAGACTGGCAGACTGGCATTAACCTAAAAAAGAACTCCACAATTCTACACTCTACTAATCTAATCTAAAATTAAAACACATATTATAATGGTTTTATATCAATGACGTATATGTCATTGGTATCAGTATAAGTAGTAGCACAGCATAAGAAAGAATGTATATTATGCTGTGGTTTATTATGCAGAGAATACCAAATAGGGGCGATTACCAAAAAGACGTCATCAGGCGCGTGGCAACCAGCTGATTGGGGTCCAGGGTCCAGTAAAGCATTGTCTCTTATTGGACTAAACTTCATTTTTGCGTTTTCTTTGCTTGGTATAGTCTTTTTTGAAAAAACAGTTATATATTCGGTTAGTACACGTGACTTATGATCTACTAAATAAATTTATATAACCTTACCGTGTGTAGTTTAATTTTTATATGACGGTAAAAGTGGCCGTATTCCCAGATTGAGTATTTGAAATTAAGTAATATTTACAGTTTGTGGGTAATATACTTGGCTTTCGAGGCCATATAGTAATCATCACACATACACAAGTAATATTTTGGTGATTTTCTGGTGTGGTTTGTTTAATATAAGTAAGGAAATATTACCTGTTTCTAATTTGTCCAATTCTATTAGCTAGGAAAGTAAATTACCTACTGAAATGGGGAGAAAAGCGGCACTAATTATAGAAGCTTTGTTTTCATATGTGTAAATATTAACTTCTAAATGGAAAATGTAAGTTTTAACAATGTAAGTCTGTTAGTGATTATATAGTGAGTAGATAAAGTTTTATTATCGGTTTTTCAGGATAGATTTCATTTCTACAAAGGATGAAGTTTTGGCCTGTTGAACCTTTTGTATAGTTTCAAGTACAATTTTTGAGAATTGTTCAAGTAAGTGGTGTCCATTTTGTTCTGTTCACTAGTAATTTTTCATAAATTTCTTTAAATTAGTGGTTCTCATTGGGTTTCTGTTTGATTATGCCTGCCTGCTTGTGTTGTTTGACGTGTCAGCTTTACTCATTGGCCTGCTTTGTTTTTAACCGACTTCATCTACAATAGACTTGAATACTTCATTGTTTCAGACAATAGACTTTTGTAATCTTGTGGCTTTCGAAGCTTTTCATTTTGCTTTGATATTTAGTTTAATTTGACTTTTAATTGCATGTTTTAGCTATAACATAGTTTTTTAGCTTGTGTTATTTTGTAGCTCTCTCAGATTTTAGCTTGACTGTTGGTTAACATTTTACTGTGTGACTTGTGATTTTAACTTTTGACATTTTCTGTAGAGAATATCTGACGTGCACAATTGCCTACCGGAAAAAACTAATGTTTTTCTGACACACCTTTCTTATTGTGATTATAAATTTATCCCCTGAGGATGACCTCTTGGAGGTCGAAACGCGTTGGTAAGTAATTAAATGAATAAATTTTTGGTCTGGTGAGAAGCCTTTCATTCATTGTTTAGTGATTAAAATTAGAAGCTGGGTTATTATTTAACTACTATTTCTATTAATCTTTGAATATAGGTACTTGATATTCTGAGATTCTAAGGTATTAGCGGAGTCGAATTCGAGGTTATGCGCAGAACATACGTTTCTCTGATGACTCCTGTCAGCTAACAAATCACAAATAGTGGTGTTGTCAGATTAAACTCGAGAGATGGAGATGGCTTTTAAATACCGTGGAAATAGGAAGCTTAATATTGATATGTATAATATAAATATAATATAATAAAACGTAGTTCTAGATTGCTTTTAAACAAACTTAATCACTTTTATTAAAATTTCTATATATTAACATTTTTCTGACATCTACAGATTTAGATGAGAGTTGTCGTAAATGGCAACAGTGCTGATAGTTTATTCAAATACTATATGACAATACGCGAACTCCTATGCTTTAGCATTGGTGATATTTGTGACAAGTACACTAGCGCCACCTCGCGTGAAGTACTGACAACTGAGCGGGTAATTTGAATTATATTTACCTGCATATTCTTAATTTAGACAATTTGTTTATTATAGACGAATATAAAAACTTGTACATGACAAAACAGTGAACCTTTTATATAGTTATAAATAGAATTTGTATCAACAATCAGCTTGAAACCTAAATGAATTCAGCATGAATAATTCTGCAAATTTCTCTTACCCATAATCTTATTTCATCATAATTTAATGTACTACCTTGAAACCGTCGTTAAACTACTATTTCAAGGGTATGTATAGGAATATACTGAAAGCTGTTTCTGAGGATATTAAGTTACAATCTGTACTTACCTATAAATAATTGTTCTAGGTATAAATGGTAGCACAGTACTCAATTTGCTATATCTCTACATGAAAACGTGTCTTATTAACCTAATATTTTAAAATATGTAATTGATATACTTAGTACATAATTAAGAAATTGTGCAGATGAAAGGTGAGACTAACTCTTACTTCCGTGAATAAATCTATTATAGGGCCGACTCTGCTATTTCTACTTGTCTCTTTAAAAACTTGTCTCGGGAAGATAATTAAAAGCCTTTACCAAGTAAAATAATTTTAAACGTGAAAAAATGTGACAATTTATGCCATACTGAAATAAAAAAGGACACAGAAGAATATAGAAAAACAGTTTTCTTATATCATTTATTATTAATGCAAAACTTTTTTTGCCTTCGTATTTCTTTTTGATGCACTGGAAGACAAGTTTTGATTGAAGCCTTTCAACCATCCATTTACGAAGTTTATCTATAAATAGGTACATGATGGTAAATATTACACAATCAATTATCTTCCGCGAACTGTACATATTGGCATAAAAGTGATTCTGAATTTGTCTTCTGCTTCAAATCATATTCACGTTTCGCCATCATTTGGAAACCTATGAAATGTCTTTGATAGATTTAGCATGTTATAATTCGAACAATTATAGATTGCATACACCAAACCACTAACATTCATTGTAAAAAACACAACTTAAACTTAATTATACACAGTTAAACACCAGCAATTGCTAGTGTTACACGTTCTCGAATGACGTAACATCAGTACTATCCGCTAGGGGCGCTGATATTCTTGAAACACAAAATCAGCCGGAGTGTCCTGTATTGTCATTATATAGTATTTGGTTTATTGTCATATTGTCGTAGCCTGTCCGTTTAAACCTTAATTTGAAGATTTTTTTGCAATGGCAGCGGAACCCTGATTTATCTGTCTGACTTTGTATAGCATTATAGGTATCCATTTAGAGGTAATTTTAGGTCATATAGTAGATTATTGATTTTAATTTAGTTATAACTCAAGATCTACTGAACCAATTGAGTTCAAATTTGGTAGGTAGGACCACTTGTGCAATGTGTACGTGCTTGTCAAGTTTTAGTTTAATATTTGTAGTAATTTAAAAGATATTGCGTTATTTTCATTTTTAAAGTATTTGAGCATCAAAACTGTGTAACGAACTTATCCAAGCTATTAACAAAATGAAGGGAGTTGCCAAATTTGGTTTCAATTGGTAAGTATTTTTTAAGTTATCGGTTATATATATATATATATATATATATATATATATATATATATATATATATATATATATATATATATATATATATATATATATATATATATATTATTATTATTATTTATTGGTAAAAATCATACAGCATGCCAATACAATAAGTCTAGGACTTGTGGTGTACATTTGCATAATTTTAAAAGTTACATCTAAAGGATTGTGACAATTATATACCAAATTCGGCAAACTTCAGATTTTGACAAGCCAGGAAAAAATAATTCTCTTCACTTTCATTTCTTTCACCTAATGCTTCACCCATTGCCTTTATTTATCATAGATCTGAACCACTTCAATAAACCATCGCAACCATAACTCAATCTCCACATACCATATTGTTTCCAAAATTATCAATTTTGTACAAGACCAAACTGACATTAAACGTCAATCATTTCAATCAAACCAAAATATATATATATTTTAACTGACCTTTTCTTTGGGTTCTAGGTGCCCTAATTCGCGCTCATTTGAAGAAAATTTCCAAGAATCTCACATCGATACCTCCTTATTAGTGAATTTTCTTAACGAAAATTCACTAAAAAGAAACGATAACACAAAAGGTTTAATTATTAAGCACATAAACCTATGGGTACAAGAAAAAATGCTTTATGTATAGAATGTATATATTTCACTATGTTCATAAACATACAGCGTTAATAAAAGTTCATAGAAAGTAATTATCAAAAATCTAAAGTGTATTCTGTTAATTCTTTTAATTTTTTTGTTCTAAAAAAAGCAAACACAAAAACATTTACATAACAATTTCAATCTAAACAAAATAAAATAAATCATAACTACTGCACCACATGCAGGAATCGAATAAACAGAGACATACATTTTTTAAATAATAAATTAAACAGTTAACATTAACATTAAAATATAAAAATTGCTAACTTCAGTCAAATTACAAGTATAAAAAATATACATTCACCGAACTCGTCACAACAAAGATAAAAATTAATCAACACGAGTGATCACTAACATTTCACTAGAATTAGGTGGTAATAAACAAATTTAAAACTCTCCAAATTTATAAGTCAGTACTGTCAGGTCCTTTATTCTTAACAATGACGGGAGGTGGAGGCGGGGGCTGCGTAGGTTTACTCAAAAACGTCCGTGGTGAAGGCGGAGTATGACCAATAGACCTAAGCATGGGCTCACCTCCTGCTGTTTCTATGATATTACCATCTGATCTAGTGCGTGTATGACTAGTTCTCTGGTTGCCGTTCTGCACTTCGCTACTCTCGTTTAGTTTCTCATTTGACTTGGACATGGTTAACTTCTCACTCGTTTTGGTATTATTCAAAAATTCATTTGTTCTTAATGTGGTCGGTCTCGGCGGTCTATTTTGCTTATTATCAGAACTGACTTCTACATTTGGTTTCTTACAAGTAGTATCACTGCTGGGATTAGAATTTATATCATTAAACTTATTTTCTAGGCTAGTTCTGGGCAAGGGAATTACTTTATTAGGTTGATGGCCCAAGAATTTCTCCTTTTCCGTGATTTGATTGTCGTGACCTGGTTGGAATTTTTCATTTTTATTTTGTAAGTTAACTATGCTAGGTTGTTGCTTATTGGCTAAATTATAAACATGAGTTTTCTGAAGTGATGGATCAAAGTTTGAATCAGCGGGTGAAGGCTTCGGGAGCGAAGCCGGTCTGAGTGGAACTTTGGGCTTTTGCCTTAACAGTACATCATCATACGGTTCATTCGATGGCTTATTCGGCGGTTCATTCAATGATTGATTCGTCGGCTCATTCCTCATGGAGGCACTTCTGTTTAATGGGTTACCATCAGAAGAAGTTAAGCTTGATCTTGGTGCAGCAACAGGTCTCACTGGTTTGGTTTCGAATTTCGGCGTGACTACCTGATGCACTGCAGTTGTTTTAAATGTTTTATCACCTTCAGACACTTGTACTGGGACAGGCTTCACTTTCGAGGCGTTGGCACTCAACGCTGGTTGAGATACAAATCTGTGATCCACATTTTCTTCAAAGGTACTGACTAGAGTTTTTGTTTTAGAATTTGTATCTACATTTATATTGTGCGTATTTGTTGGTTCATCACCCCCTGTCTTTCCTCTTGAAAAGCTAAGTGAGTTCTCACTAGTATTGGTAGCAACAGATGTTTTAGTAGCAGTTTCTCTTGATTTACTTGGTCTATTCAATGTCGAACTGCCCGAAGGATATGAGACATTCCTAGAAGATGATTTGCTACTGTTGGTTACTATATCTTGGTCTGTTTTGCTCAAATTATTAGGTGGAACAGGAGCAGCAGGTTTCTTTTTCCTTGTACTTGGCTTTGGACTATCTGATATAGGAATACTCTCCGAACTAACATTTAAGTCGACTTGCTCAGCATCTAATCTACCAAAACTAGTGTTTCTCTCGTCATCTACAGCCAAAGACTGTAAAGTGCAATACTTACTCATATCTTCAGGAAACAGTGAGTGTACTTCTTTGATGAAAAACTCCACAAGCATATTTAATGTGGCACAATTACTCATATTCATGTTGGATTCTTCCTCTTGATCCCAAAGTAAATTTGGAGCCATCACGATGGCCAAGTTGGATGAGCTCATTCTGTTTTCTGTGTGCTGTGCCACTTTTGCTAGAAACTGTATTAAATATGCTAAATTATCATAATTTGCTCTTGGAAGCCTTGATAAAATTCCCATAACAACTTCTAACCTAGAACTATCTGGATATTGCATGCTTTCAACCCATTCTTTGTGCAGTGTGTAAGTCAACAGCGGCTCTGGAAGCTCCCGGAGATACATTTTCATTGTACTAGCCACTACGTGTACATCCTTATATTCAGGAATTAGTTCAGTAAAACAGCCAGAGTCAATAGAGGCTTTCAATCGTCTCACTTTAGACATGGCTCCCGCCATTCTAAGAATGCCTTCTTCACTCATGCCTGATATTGACAACACAGTGATGCATATTTCTAATGGATAAGCCAGTCTTTTCCCCGTTACTCGTAAATGCTCTTGCAATGGAATGCCAAACACTTTCTTAATGCTGCTGTTTCCTAGAAAACAATATAATAATATAATAAAATATATATGACTAACAGTTCAGTTATTTAAGCCTTGGTTCAGAAGCCAGGTAAACGTTGAATATAAGGTACAGAGGTAGTGACAGTTACGAAATTCTAATAGATTGATTACATGGTTGCAACATTTATTAACTCTATTTATTTATGTTTTATTGTTCATTGCATTGTTTTCTCTCGCTTATAAAAAGTTAATCTGATATAGTGAAACTGTTTTAATTGTTTTAGTTTATTGGATGTTTCTTTTCAGTCAGTGTTTGTGGTGCATTGCTGTTATAACTTAAATCGTTTGTAGTAAAATAGAGTATAACATAGTTTTTTTGTGAGTCTTTGGTTAGTGTAGTAAGCTAAAAATAGTGAGGTTTTTTTTCAGTTAGTGTTTATCATGTGTTGCCGCTATCACTTCACTTTAATTAGTTTGCAGTAAAATAGAGTTACAATGTCTGTGTTAGGTTAGTATAGTAGCGAGTAGCTAATTTGTGAACAGTGAAAGTGTCTTTTGTAGGTAATTTGTTAATAGTGGAAGTGTATCAATTATTATTATTATCGGTTGATGCACTTTTTTTCCAGGTTTGCAGGTCATACTATTGCTTGTGACAAAGCATCCAGCAAGTAAATATAACCGTTTTATATTTCATGGTATGGAGTCTGGTTTGGTTTAACATGTTTTAACATTTTTTTTCCTATCTTCGTGCAGTTTTCTATTATTTTGTTCCGGACTATCCTAAAGGCATCTAAAACCACACTATTTTGCAGGAGAAATATCCTGTCCTTGGGTATCTTCAGGTCATCTAAGGCAGCGTGCATGTACAGAGGAAATTCTCTTGTTGTACCAATGATAATCAGTATGATGTTTACCGTCTTCACGTCCCATACAGTTTTCAGCTCTCTCGTGAGGTTCAAGTATTTGGTGATTTTCTCCCTTAGTAGTATCAGTGGTGGGGAGGCCAACGCCAAGCAATTAGGCCACAATGGGCCCTTTTTGCCAACCCCAGCAACCATGCTCTACTCTTCCTCGGTTCCGTCGCCAAACCGCCTCGACCTCGAGATGAAGGCCGTGATGGTCTTCAATTGGACGGTACTTACCTGATGCCTCTGCAGAGTCCTTGATCCGAACAATTCTGCTTGAAGACTCCCAAAAGCCTCGCATTCACACAGGTAGTAGTAGGACGTTTCTTCATCCTCGCTGCATTCCTGGCAAATGGGATCCCTCTCTACGCCTATCAATGTGAGGTGTCTTCTAAGGGCGCAGTGGCCTGTCAGCACCCCTAGGATGCGGCGAAGCGTAGGTCGACTCCTTCCGAGTAGCCAGACAGCTTTATCTCTGTCCGGCCCCTCCACGAAGTCCCTCGCCTGCCTGCAGCCACCAACCGACCCCCAGTGCCTCTCCATTGCTTCCTCGGTCCACCTGTCTAGGGCGACAGAGACTGTCTTCCTACTTATGCCTATCGCAGGCTCCGGGCCACAGAATGGCAGCCGGGAACCGATTTTCTCCCTTCTTGCACTCTATATGTTTTTCACATGTGCTATAGCTATGTCAATTATGGTCACAACATTCTTCAATTTGTCACAGTATAAGATATCTGGTCTATTGTGACATATATAGTGACCCGTTATTAATACTCTTCTGTCCCAGTATAGTGTTTGTGTTTCTGTTTGCACTACATATTAGGAGGGGTGTATTGAAAGTATGGTCCTTCTGTATTCTGAGGCTCTATAAAGTGTTCTAGGTGTTGATGGATGATCTTTGTCACATTCTTATGTCTCTCAGTGTACATATTTGCGGCCAATCCTTGCACCTGCTTCTGACATGTTCAATTGTTTCCTCGGCCTGACTGCATATGCAGCATATGTGTTCTATTCTGTTCTTCTTAACCACATGCTTCATGTAACTTCTTGTCGGTACCACACGATTTTATATCGCAAACATTGATCCTTCAGCCTCAGAGAAGATATTTCCTCTCAAGAGCCATCCATGCGTCGCTTCGAAATCAACATAATTGTTCGTGATGTTGTTGATATATTTCCCATACCTTGGTTTTTGTTTCAATCTTTCGATCTTTTGTTCGTTAGTTACCTGTTTTTGAAGTGGAGTGTAAGTTCTATCTCCCAAATTCAGCGGGGTAATGTTTCTGTCAGAATTTGCTATCTCATTGTATATTCTGTCAAAAGTACACCTGTTGATGAATTATTGTCATAGTTTCTCTACCTGTGAGTAGTTCACATTTATAAAGCGGACTCCACCTTATTAATTTTGGGGTGATCTTGCAGATTAGCGGTAGGCTAGTTTTAGATAAACTGACTGCAGATAGATGAAGTTTACTACCTTTTTTTCCCTTAGGGCGCGTCCGCGTCTTTTCCGACCCGATAGCACTGTAGCCTTTGGCTTATTGTGCATGGCCTTTGTCTTTTCTACTCCACCCATTCCAAAAATCAATGTGCCTTGCACTAGTCTACACAGTAATTGGTAGGGTGAAGTTTTATATTGCTCTGTCCTCGGTCTACGCTGTCCTAAGATCAGTAGTTTACTACCTTATATGCACTTCGATACTGTTTTTAAGTTGTGGAAATTAGTCTTTACATTGTGGAAATTTGTTGTTGCCGAGTTATTGACATTATTGGTCCGTCACTGGTCACATACAGTAAGTTTAAACTAACATTGGTTTTTTTTTTTTGCGAAATGCATATCTTTGTGCTTTCTTCAGTTTTCTCCTATGTTTTTTTGGTCAGGTCTTTCAGGCCTGCTTCGTAGAATGTATTGTGGTCCGGGGACTAACTAAAAGAATAGGCCCATGGTAACTCCTGCCTGTCGTACGAGGCGACTAATCGGAGTCAAGCAGGTGGTAGTGGAATTTTCCTTTACATGATAGTAAAGGATTTTTCACGCCCGAGGAGGTATCACCCCATACATCAAGGGGCCGGTGAAGTCCCAACGGACGTTTCCGGTTCTGGTGTATGAGTCGGTTTCCCTTATAAGCAAAAATGATGATGGCTCCTCCTTGTACAAAAGATTCCGGAGGTAAAATACCCCTCCATTCAGATCTCCGGGGGAGGGGTGTACAGGGGGCGCCAGCATCAAGATATAACATATCCTCGAATATATGTGGCCTAAATTTTAACCTGAACTCTGTGCACCATTTCCTCCAGGTTAATAGGCCCCAACTCCTCTTCCTCACCGAAACCCAAATCAGTGCCAAAACAGCCACTAATCACCTTAATTTTCCGGGGTATGAGCTACTTACTTCCTTTAGATTTCATGGAGGCGTGTGCACATACGTCCGTAGCAATCTACCCTGTACCAGACTCCCCAATTTAGAAGCTGGGAGAAAAGACATACTATGGATAAAACTCTCTCTCAGGGCTGCAACTAAATTCATCTGTTGCATTTACTGGTCACATTCTGACAACAACTTTATTCAGCTCTTTGACTACCTTTCTGAAAAAACCGACCATCTTATTTCTGAATATCCTTCCTCCGAGGTCACTATTCTTGGTGACTTCACTGTCCATAATAAGGAATGGCTAGGATCTTCAAAAACCGATACACAAGGGAGAGCAGCGGAGGCCTTTGCAGTCAGCAATTCTTTAGCCAATATGGTTCAGCAACCTACTTACTTTCCTCGCATCCCGACACACAGATCAAATCCCTTGGATCTCCTTCTTACTACAAATCCTGAATGCTATAAGATATCAGTCACCGCCCTCCTTGGTCGCTCAGACCACGGCATGGTCACTACTTCCTGCGCAATGCAACCCGAGGTCGCACAGACATCACACCCATGTATCATTTGGCACTACAACTCCGGTAACTGGGACGAAATGCGAGATTACTTTTCCTCATTTCCATGGGCGTCTGTCTGCTTCTCTCATCCTGACCCCTCTGATATCTCACAAAACGTCACCGAAATTATCCAAGCTGGCACGGAATTATTTATTCCACGTACACAGAAAACCTCTTCAGCCACTCAAAAGCTGGTTCTCTAAATCCTGTGACAAGGCCAGACTTGAAAAGGTCAAAGCTCACAAAACGCTTCTACACAATCCCAGTCAAGAAAACCGTCAAGCATTTAACGACGCAATAAACTGATATGTCCACATTGTTTCTGAGGCAAAAAACTCGTTTAATAACCACATCAAAAACAAAGTCCTCTTAAGATCCAGCGGCAGCAAACCCTTCTGGACTCTTGCTAAATCTATTGCGGTATAATTTCTGCAAGAGCATGTTCCCACCTCTTGTCTCAAGGGGTGAAATTGTTTCTACCGCCCTGGGCAAGGCTGAACTTTTTGCCTCGTTGTTCGCTGGCAATTCTACTCTCAACCCACCTCCAAATGTTCAACCACCAACAGTCCCCAATGTCGCGCCAAAAATGACGGATATCATTTTCAAAACTAAAAAGGTACGAAAGATGCTCTCTTCTCTTAATACCAGGAAAGCCTCTGGCCTTGATGAGATCCCAGCAATTGTTCTCAAAAAATGCGCACCAGAACTTGCTCCTGTCCTGACTTGTCTGTTTCAGACATCTTACATTTTAGGGGTAGATTCTAGAAGATCAAAGTCAGGAAAATAGGTTTTGGCATGTCAGGGAATATAGGGAAAAGTCAGGAAAATTGATATGCTGTTTAGTGGGAACCCTGTTGAAGTGACAACATTCTTGTCGTTTTTTTTTTAAATTTCAACAACACACCACGAGGGCTTACAGCCTAAATACTATCGTACCGTGGGTGTCGGTCAAGGAGGAAAGAGGCAACTTGTTAATTCTGGACTTGAAGGTTTGGAGGTTCGGAGGAGAAGGAAAAACATGTGCCGGCAAGGAATTCCACAACTTGATAAGGAAGTCCTCAGGACAAAAGAGCGGGCATAACAAGATGCTCTATGTCTGGTTACCTGGACAGTAAAAGGGTGCATTCGCTCTGTTCCCCTGGTAGATCTGTTGGGGGCAGCAGGTGGAGGAACTATGGAAGAAAGCTCCTCTGAGCAATGCCCGTGCAGATATCTATAAAAGAGAGAGAGGTCACCAACGGCACGTCGGTGGGCAGGAGATGGCAGCCTTTGGGTCACCGATGATACATATAGCTCTCTTCTGAATGGAGTCCAGGATAGCGAGTGTAGAAGCGGCAGCTGCACCCCAGATGTGGGAGCAGTATTCGAGGTTTGGCCTTATTTGTGAAGTATATAAGGTATAGAGATTAGCTGGTGAAAAGTATTTGCGAGCCCGGAAGAGGAAACCTAATTTCTTAGCAGCCGCTTCTGTAATTGATGTGACATGTTGGTACCAATTGAGATTTCGATCCACAGAAATGCCAACAAGTGAAAAGGACTCATTACTTTGAATAACTTGGTTGTTCATTGTGATGGGTCTAGGGCTGGTGTATCTCTTATGAGAAAGAAAGCAAGACTGAGATTTGGTGGGGTTGAATTGTAGAAGATTTCTACTTCCCCAGTCTAATATTTTTTGGAGATCCACGGAGACAGAACCCTCCATGAGTCTGTGATCCTCATCTAATTGGGCTAAAGAGGCAGGCTTAGAATATTGTATATTTGAGTGGAGAGTGCTGTCGTCTGTGTAACTGTGAACTGGGTTGGATGTGCTAGAGAGGAGGTCATTGATGTGGAGAAGAAACAAAGTAGGGGCTAAAGCTGAACCTTGAGAAACTCCTGCATTAATTGGATACAGTTTAGAGGAATGGCCATCCACGACAACAGAAATGCTCCGGTTGGAGAGGAAATTTGCTGTCCAGGTACAGAGTTTTGGTGGTAGGCCATAGGCCGGAAGTTTATTAAGCAGCACTGCGTGCCAGACCTGGTCGAATGCTTTGGATATGTCTAGAGCGACAATCTGGGATTCACCGTGCAGTTCCATAGACTTGTTCCAAGAACGGGTGACAAAGGAAAGGAGGTCGGCAGTCGATCTGCGGAATCCATACTGCCGGTCGTGGATTATACTGTTTTTCAAGAAATTTTAGTAATTCGGTGTTTATATACATGGTTTTACATTTCTCGTGACCTGACCAATTTTTGAAATGCGCCATATCTCTGTACCTTTTATTTAACGTTTACCCAGAAGCTGCATGGGATTATAAAGTTGACTTTTTTTATCCAAACAGACAAAATAACAGAAATAAAAAGTAAAATTTTACAATATAACAAAAAACTTATAGTCACAGTTTATTGTGACAACAATAGTACAAAGCGCCTTATAAATAAATATTCTACTTGTGGTTGTAAACAGCGCAATTTAGTCATTTAAAAAAAACGTTGATACTCCCAAATTTCTCGACAAAATTTAGATTCAAGATTTATTAGCCAGAACCAATACAGAACAATAAGTTTGCAGAGTCATGTGGTCAAGATTCTGCTAACCATAATGGAAACAATATAAAGAACTGAGAAATTCAAGATTACTTTTTATTAGAACTTGAAACCATTTCAGAAATAGACTGAATCTTAGACTTGTGATCATAATAAAATATATACTGAAAAGCTGAAGTTGTTCAGTATATATTCTTCTCTCGTACAAACAAATCATTGTCTGTTTCATTTGCCAGCTATGAAACCTTCTAGGCTACAAGAGCATTCAAATAACATGCATGATGATAAGAAAAACAAAGATTTATCCTATTTTCAAGTACTGGAAAAGCCATATTTAAAACAGCCAACTGTATTAAACCTTTTTGTGTCATCTTCTAAACAAGATGATGTTGGAATGCGGAACCGCATATAAAGTTTCATTGTTAATCGCAAATACAGGAAAACCACACACAATTGGCGAGTAATTACTTTTGCTGGAAGTCAAATAGATAATATAAACTGTTCTTCATCATAAAACACTGTCATATATCATCAGGAAAATTCCTCGCAGTAATAATTCATTGCAAAGAAGAGTATACAAAATGGCAAATGCTGAAATATCATTATGTGATTACTTAAAGACTTAATACAATTCAACTGGATGAATTAAGTTTATGGACTTTGTGTATTCTAGTGTGTTGGTAAGAGCGAACACTCTGGAATTATATTTCTAGAAGGGACCAGAAGTGACAGGTATAAAAAAGTGTAGAAGGTCTAGAATCTCTATGGACTGTATAAATGGACGTTTAATAATAGAGAGAAACATTTTCGTTGATACTGGTGTTGAAAAATAGTTGCATATAATGAATTAGCAGTTTGAAAAGCTGCGTTTTGTTCGTCAACAAATCCAGAACCCTGGAGAACATAACAATACGTTCGATTTATAAAACAAGAAAAAATTCATCAAAGGTTACTGTTTGCTAAAAATTTGAATACTGATATAAAGGGGAATCTATACTTAATACCATGCAAATGTTTTTTTAATAGAAAGAAATTCCTATTTGCAATATTTTCTCAGCTGCTACTGATGGTATTCGAGCAATGACAGTGCATCAGAAGGGTTTTATAGCACATTTAAAACAAGCAGTACCAAATGTGCTCACTGTACATTGTATTATTCATCGTCAGCATTTGGCTGCCAAAAATTTGAATGAACTGCTGCATACATCGCTCCGTTACGTTATTAGAGCAATCAATAAGATTAGAAGCAATTCATTGAATGACCGATTATTTGGTCAACTTTGTAGTGAAAATGGTGAAGATTACAATAGATTGCTGCTGCACACAGAAGTACATAGGCTCTCTAAAGGTATTTATCTAAATCGTTTTTTTCAATCTATTGGATTCAGTACTGAACTTTCTTGAAGACACAGATGAAAAATTGCATGTAACCCTGATTCTATAAAAAAAATGACATCACTTATTTGACAGACCTGTTTAAAATATTTGTGAAGTTAATTTACAATTGCAAGGTGATGAGTTGAATGTAATTAAAACAAAAAGAACCATAGCTGCTTTTGTAGTAAAACTGCTTCTATTCAAACGAAATTTAGGTAGAAGTGAATACAAACACCTTGCCACATTATGAGCAGGTTCTGCAAAACAGGAATATTTACTTATGTTCTTTATGTTGTTTTTACGGAGCATTTACAAGATATTTTAAACATGAATATACAGAGTTTGGTTTTAGATCTTTTCGCAAATGAAGAATCATCAAATTTGGGAAAGGAACTCCTAAAACTCACAACTAACGAAGAACTCAAAGTAAAATTCAAACATGGATACCAAGAGCTTTAGCTTCAAAAATCAATATCAGTTCTTTACCCTGGATTGTGGGCAGTGGTACAGAAGTTTTAAATTGCATTTCCTTCGTCCTAAATGGCTCAACATGGATTCAGTGGAGTAGCTAATTTACTGTCAAAGCAGAGAAGCAGACTCACCACTGAACGTGCCGATCTGTGATTGATATTCACAAAATTAATTAATATTTTTATTTATTATTGATTTTTAAAATTTTAATACACAAGTTTATTCTACATTTGATTGTTATTCTATTAATTTCTACTTCATGATGCTTAAGAGATAAATAAACAGATAACTTAGGCACAGGTAAGGTTGTGAACATCTGCTTTAGATCGTGTGAATATTATTTAACAGAGAGATTAAAGAGATTAATATATAATTCATTAATAGAACCACACATCAAATTTATGATGGATATTTGGGCTTCGGAAGATTAGATGGTTTAAACTGGTTTTATCCCACTAAATGTTTATGAATATCATTAAACATTTTACAAATTCATAATCTATAAAGCTGAAAGAATGTAAATTAATGTAATAAAAAAATAAAAACGACCATTAAAGTGGCAAGAAGTAGTGAAGTATACAGGTGCTACAGATTCAAGGCTCACCATGGGTATCTTCTAAACCGTAAGAGATACAGGGTGGGTTTAATTGAGGCAAATATGCGCAATTATGGACCTTGTAGCATGCCATCTTAAAATTTGATAATTTCCAAATACTTCCGAAGATATACGAAAAATGTAAATTCCGTTTTTATTTTTTTCTGAAGTTATTTTAAACGATATAAAAAACGAAAGCCACTTCTTTATTGCCACTTTTTCTACTCTACAAGATGTAGTGAACAGATTATCAGTACAACTTTTCGTTTAGAAGAAAACATTAACTTTGTTTTTTTATATGGCCGTTAAAATAAGTACATCCTGATAAGAAAGCATATTTCATTGCAAATTCAATGATGTATATAGCACGATAGGTTCTTTATGTTGTTTTTTGCATTATTTAAATTTTCAACAATTTTCAATGCGTAATGCAATTGTCAAGTCAGACATAATCAACACCATGATAAACAGTTAAGAGAACATGGTTCAAAGATACAGCCCTTTGATGGTAGGACGGACGGACGGATGGTGTCCCTACAATGGGTGGGCTTTGGACATGAAACACTAGTACAGCTGTTAAAATTCAAAATGCATAGAAACTCAACAATCAGACAGACGCCCGTTTTTCATCTCAATCACGTTTAATTGTTATCATTAATTTTAAAATACTTTATTGGACGTTTTGAGAATCTTGATTACAATGCAGTTTTCTAATGAAGAACAAAGTGACATGTTAAGAGTTTATTTGTGCCATAGAAATGTGGTTCGTGCTACAGATATGTATTTCCAACAATATCCCCAGTGAAGTCAACCACATAGAACTTATTTTGCTAGACTGGATAAACACTTAAGAGAACATGGTTCATTTAGTATGCCTCGAAAACAATATGGAAGCAAAGTAACTAACGAATAAGTGACTGCAGTTATTACACATGTAAGTAAAAGTAAATTTCCCATAGTTGCGTTTAATGTTTATTGTCAGGTAACTGCAAATCCATCTGCATCAACGCGACAAGTAGTGGCAGAAGCAAGTATCCCTTCTCTCAACAATATCAAGTGTTGGCGAATTTTGGGGAAGCAAAGTTATAGACCATATAAAATTAGAATTTCTCAAACATTGTATCCCGGTGATAGTGAGAGGCGACTTGCATTTTGTCGTTGGTTGATAGAGAATGTAGAGGCCAATAATAACTTCCTAGGTCAAATAGTCTGGTCGGATGAATCTAGATTTTCAGATGTTAGAATTTTCAACAGGAATAACGAGCATGTGTGGAGTTTGGACAACCCGAGAGGCCACAGACAAGCCAGACCAAAAGTGAGGTTTGGTGTCAATGTGTGGGCTGGGTTGATAGGTGACAGATTGCTGGGCCCGCATCTTTTTGAAGGAAACCTAACGTATGAACGGTACTTAGGGTTTTTGATTAACAAGTTTCAAGATTTCCTAATGGAGATTCCGTTCGCCACATTACCTAATCTGTGGTATCAACAGGACAGCGCTCCCCCACATAATGGGAGAAATGTCAAGCAATATTTAGATAGGGAGTTTACTAACAGGTGGATTGGAAATGGAAGCAGTGTAAAGTGGCCAGCGAGATCTCCAGACCCATCACCTTAGCTTTCTTTCTCTGGGGAGCTCTCAAGGACATAGTTTACAAAACTCCTGTAACCAGTCTAAATGAACTAAAAAATCGGATTGTTAGTGCATGTAGATCCATCAACAGAAGATCAATTCAGGGATCTATTGAAAAGTTGGGGAGAAGAGCACGCAAATGTATCCAAGTAAACGGCAATTTATTTGAGCATTTGCCTCATTAACACCTAAGCTTAAGATATTATTTATTTAGTTGCAGACATTTCTTCTTTACGTACTTTGCTTCCATTTTGTATTTGAAGCTTATTGAATGAACTATGTTCTCTTAAGTGTTTATCCAGTCTAGCAAAATCAGTTCTATGTGGTTGACTTCGCTGGGGATATTGTTGGAAATGCATATCTGTAGCACCAACCGCATTTCTGCGGCACAAATAAAAAACTCTTAACATGTAACTTTCCTCTTCATTCCAAAACTGCATTGTAATCAAGATTATCAAAACGTCAAATAAACTATTTTATTAATAATATTAATTAAACGTGATTGAGATGCAAAACGATGCAAACCTCGCGTCTGTCTGATTGTTGAGTTTCTATGCATTTTGAATTTTGATAGCTGTATTAGTGTTTCATGTCCAAAGCCCACCCATTGTAAATTATGAAATTTAAATAAAGCGCAGATTAGATTAATGAACCATATTTTTAGGGTTTCATAGAGAAATGGAAACCCACTACTAATAAGAGTAGGTATGCCATCCGTCTGTGTTACCATTAAAGGACTGTATCTTTGAATCATGTTCTCTTAACTGTTTATCATGACGTTGATTATGTCTCCATCGCTTGCTACGCATTGAAAATTGCTGAAAATTTAAATAATGCAAAAAACAACATAAGGAACCTATCATGCTATACATCATGTATTTGCAATGAAATATGCTCTCTAATACAGGGTGTACTTATTTTAACGGCCATATGAAAAAACAAAGTTGATCATGTTTTCTTCGAAACGAAATGTTGTACTGAGAATCTGTTCACTACATATTTTAGAGTTTCAAATAACTTCAGAAAAAAATAAAAACGGAATTTACATTTTTCGGTTTTTTCGTATATCTTCGGAAGTATTCGGAAATTAGCAAATTTTAAGATGGCATGCTACAAGGCCCATAATTGCGCATATTTGCCTCAATTTAACCCACCCTGTACCTCTTACAGTTTAGAAGATACACATGGGAGCCTCGAATATGTAGCACCCTTTATATGTATTCAACAAGACAACAGACAGACCCATGTGTAGTAGCATTGAGAACAAATATAAAACTCAACTATGTGATTACGGGGAGCATAAGATCATTCCAGAAGAAAAAGACATTTATTAAATGGACAAAACAGTCTCCAGTTATAAAGTATCTAACGTACTTGGCAGTGATATAGTTGAAGTTGTTTCTAGTACAAATGTACTGTTTTAAGTTCATAAATAAAGAATTTAAAAAACAATGAAAGAAAAAGTGCAAGACACAGAGAGTTCTAATTGCAACAATGTGACATTGCTTTATGACTGTCACGATGATTTAACAAATGCTAAATAATTAAACTAAGCTTACCAATTTTCCTTTCCAGCTCAGGAATCAGTCGTTCTAAGTTTTTCAAGGCACTTTCGTGGTAACCCCTTTGCAGTTTTAACAATTGTAAAATGTAACTAGAAAACTCATTTTCACGAGCTAATAAATTGAACATCTCTATGGCTAAAGCATCTCGACTCTGCTCCACTTTACTATCAGCTTCTTCCATGTCATCTCTTAAGGCCTCTTTTTTTGTAGACTGAAACAATGAACATGTTAGTCAATCAATTAAAATATGATATTAAGAAAAGTTTGATAAGTTTTATAGGACATTTTTAAATTACAACAAAAAAAAACCTGGCAGGATCATTCAAACCTTTTTATAATTTTTAAATAGTAGTTTAGGTTAGGTTAGGTTTGAATGTGAGTGGGTCATACCAGTCCCTCCACCGCAACCATAAGGTCTATTGTGGCTCACGCTTAATGGTCTATATTTCGCCCAACAAAGCCAGCCTCCTGCAGAGGTCGATAATCTTTGTGGGCGAAAGTTGATCCAGATCTTCCGGAACAAGCTTTGTCTGGCCAAAGAGCAGGTATCTAGTCCTGTCCGCTGCCGGACAGGAACACAGTGCGTGCTCTGCTGTCTCGTCACTCTCCATACACAGCCGGCACTCAGTTTCCTGACCAACTCCAATTTGGTGCATGTGGTGCCGCAAGCGGCAGGATCCTATATACAGGCCGACTAGAGTACTCAGTTGTTGTCTGTTTAGCTCTAGAAGTTTTTTAGTCCTTGACTTAGGCAGGCCATTCATGAAGGCCTTAGAATGAGCTAATCCTGGCAGATTTTGCCATTACTGGATTGTCATTCTTTCTGTCCAGGTCTTTAAGGTGCATTTTGCTGTGCATGATGTTATCCCCAGCACCGGGTCTGGTCCGGTGCCCTCTGGGCACCACTCCTGGCAAGCGTGTCGACCGCAACATTGCCATCATGGTCCAAGTGACCTGGTACCCAGATCAGCAACACCTCATTACAGCTGCCCAGTTCGTTGAGGGCAGATTTACAACTCCATACCGTTTTTGAATTGCAACGGTAGGAACCAAGAGCCTTTATTGCAGCTTGGCTATCTGTATATATCTTTCTCGATTTGTGTGTGCACTGGTTTTCTATACTTTCCCTTGCACACATCTCGATGGCATACACTTCTGCCTGGTGTATGGTTACGTACTTGCCGAGGCTAGTTGATAGTGTAGCATCGGGGTTGCCCCCAAATGCGCCGGCTCCTACTCCCATATTGGTTTTGGAGCCGTCAGCATACCAGCAGAGATCGGCTCTCAATATCGGGTCGTTTGATTTCGTTCCCAGTCTTCCCTTTCCGGGAGGTCGGTCTTGAAAGACAGATCTCTACTGATCTTTGTAGGCATCAAGTCTAAGACCATTCCCAGGATCCCATGACCCTCAATGCCATCAAGGAGTCCGGACCCTCCCAGACTGATTTCCTTCGGCATGCTGTCGGCCGTTTGTTTTAATCTGTATGTTGTCCATCCTCTCCAGCCATATGTGAAGAGGTGGAATATTAAGGAGGACCTCCAGAGCGGCTGATGGTGCGATGCTTATCGCTCCCGTTATCATCAGACAAGTTTGTCTCTGTAGATGAGCCAGTTTGGCGCTCGCGATACCACGAAGTGCCTTGGGCCATCAAACTATGGCTCCATATGTTATCATTGGTCTGATAACTACTACATAGAGCCAGTACATCTGTTGGGGGTTTGTTCCCCAGTTATTTCCACAGATTCTACGGCATGTCCACGGGGACAGTTTAGCCCTGCGGATTACATTCTCTATATGTACGTCCCAGTTGAGCTTCTTATCTAGGGTAACCCCCAGATATTTTGCTTGTTCCGTAAATGGAATCGTTTCCCCCATAAGAAAAGGTGTTTTAATCTGTCCAGCCTTCTTCTTCTGGTAAATGGAACAATGATCATTTTGGAGGAGTTCACAGACATCTGTTCCCTCCGACACCAATCATTCACTACATTTAGTGCCTCTTGAAGAGTACGTGCTAGTTCTTCCTCAGATTTGCCTCTAACGGTTATGACAAGATCATGAGCATAGGCCTGGACTTCAACCTCCCACAGCCCCAGGATAGGCAGCAAATCGTCCACAATGAGGGACCACTGCAGGGGGATAGAACTCCCCCCTGAGGACACCCCCTCGCAGCCCTGAAGCTGACCACCTCCCCCTGCAACGACGAGGTAATAACGGTCCGATTGTGAAGCATGCTTTGGATCCAGCCACAAAGGGTAGGTTCCACCCCTCTAGCGATAGTGGCTTCGTAGAGGGAGATAGGTAATGCATTATTAAATGCGCCTTCACTGTCGAGAAATGCAGCCACTGCCACCTCCCCATTATCCAGTGAGTGTGTGATTTTCTCGACGAGGTTATTGAGTGCTAACTCAGTAGATTTGTCAGTTTGGTAGGCATACTGGTGGGTATTAAGAGGGTTGTTGACTAAGATGTTCCCGCTAATGTGTCCGTCCAGTATTTTTCCCAATCCCTTCAGGAGGAATGATGTAACACTGAGAGGTCTCAGTGATGTGGGTAGGAGGTCATTAAGTTACATTTGGGAATGTTAACCCCCCCTAATCACTGTCCAGCTGGATGGAATATAGTTCCAAGCCAGACTGGCTCTATACAGCCTGATTAGGAAAGGTAGGAGAATCTCCAGTCCATTTTGTAGTAGGACCGGAACCACCCCATTTAAATAGTAAAACCACCAATAGATGGCACCACACATTTCTCATGCATAGATGACGTTTACTTTTAAACAGCTGATTTTTAAATAAAAAAATATTCCCGCTATAATACTATAAAAATACTAATGTTGGTAGCAGTGCCCATCCTTGTTAATTTTCTGAACCACTTCCCGCTTTTTGTTTTGAGTTCTATTACAATGATTGGACAGTTTTTCTTTTTTGAACAGTGTAAAATTTCACTGTGTTGGATGTGGTCTTTAACAAAATCTTAAGAGAAAAGTTGAAAATTATGTTTTTTCTGTTTATATTTCGAGTGAAATTCATTTCTGAAGGTTGGGGAATGAGAATGGAGTCTTAGGTTATGTGCTTGTTCAGTTCTATCTGATAGGTTTCTATTGTGCATTTGGTACACTAGGGTCAGCTATTGGTGCCAGAATTGAAACAGCACAAACTTGTTATGGAGAATCATAGTTAATAGAATCTTTGGAATTACTTGGCGACAATTTCAAAATGAAGTTTTTGTGTCCCGCTATCTCAAATGTTTTGTAATCCACAAGGCAAAGTCTATAATCGACTGTTTTCTTTCGTTCTGTGCATTTATATACAATTAAGGGTGAATCACTTCCTGATATTTATTCACACTTTTATTATCAAAACAAGTATTTTCACACCAAAGTTATTTTGTTGTCAAAGTGTAAGGTAAATTATTTTCATGGTCGGACATCTGTAATGAAAAAATAAGTGTCAAATTATCCTCTCCAAAATCCATTTAGATCATTACAATAGGCCTATAAAAAGTGCTAAATTTGTTTTCAGATTTTCATGGGTTCGTGCTTGAACTTGAAAATATTCATCAATAACCTTTTGATGTGTACGAAATCTAACATCAAGTAGTGATGAATGATTCACTGAATATAAGAAAAATGGTTCGTGTGATAAGTCCCAGTACCGCTCCCTGTTCTGTTTTTGGACTGTATATGCATTTGTTTGATTTATTTTCTCTTTTCAAAACTACAAAAAAATATGTCGCATGAATATTCTGAATTAAACTTTCGGGCGTCTTTGGACCTTTGCTACTTGAATTTCTATGTGCTGAATGCCTTCCATGACACTTGTCAGCACAATTATCCAGCTATTGGTATGGCTAAAAGTGATTAGACCAATAATTGGCATCAGGGGTCAGGCACTGGGTTTCACTATTTTACTATACTGTTACTCCATAGATATTTAAAATCTGTTTACCCCCAGGAATTTTATCGCATTTAGACACAGACAACTAATGGATGGCATAAGGTGTCGTCTGTTGGTTTCTAAGGTATCACCCATTAGATTCTATGAACTAGTGGACCTTTTAGTAAACCTTTGCATTATTTTCAGATGTCGAAACTGCAAAAAAATATTCCAAAATACTCCCAACAGCCATGAAAAAATCTTTCTACAAACTAACAAGAAAATATTTTAAGAGACTGGGGATATCTATGACACAAATTGGTTTTCCAGTTACAAAAAATATTAAATTGTGTAAAAGAAAGCGCTGATCTATGCTCCGTTCTATTTCCTTCAAATTCAACGCTCGATTTGTGGGGAAAGTTCACACCAACTATTCCAGCTATAGAGCCAAAAGTGAGAGAAATGTTTTTCAGATATCGTACCATTAATCATATACTGGAAAATTTAGACATCAAAAAGGCACCAGGACTCGATGGAATCCTAGCAATTCTTCTTAAAATTTGTGCTACTGAACTGACTCCAATTTTATGTCGCCTTTTTTCGATGTTCTATAAGATGGGGATAGTTCTATCTTCCTGGAAACAAGCTCGAGTTCAGCCTGTCCCTAGAAAGGGAAGGATGTAGGAAACTATTGTCCAATTTCCATTTTGATCAGTTTTGTCTAGTTATGGAGAAAGTTATCAATATAAAATACCACGAAAAACTAAACATCCTAAGTATCGGCTTTTGTCAAAACAGATTTACTGGCGATATTCTGACATGTCACTCAATACAGACATATAGACTATTTATTAGGCTTCACAAATAATTATTTTCTTCTCTGTAACCGGTTTCGCTCTTTGACAGCATCATCAGACAGAAGGTGATGCTGTCAAAGAGTGAAACAAGTTGCAGAGAAGAAAATAAACATTTGTGAAGCCTGAGAAATAGTCTTTACATCTGTACTTAGTATGGAACGATTTAACCAAGTAAGAGCAACAATTAATAAATAAGTCACTCATCTTTGGACTTCTGCTCTGGAAAATTGGATATTTCTAAAACATTTATCGGGTCTTGCATGCGAGACTCCTCAATAAACTCCCATCACACGTTCGAAATTATGTCTATATAAATCTATTTTGCAGAAGGAACGCTCATTTTATGTGTATGATAAATGTGAACTAAGGGTTTTCAGTAAATAAATAAATAATTAAATAGAACCCCTTATTAAGCCACTTTGAAAACAGTTGCATATAAATATCAACTCACCTGATATCGATTAGTAGCAGAATCCAGATCCAAAAGATATTTTCCCAGGTTGCGTTTCTGTTTTGAAACACTGGGAAACTCATTATCTAGCACCTTCTGAAATTCTGAGGCGACTAATTCCTCAACTTTGGCTTCATGTTCGGCATAATCTTTGGCAAGGTCCTGTTCGACTTCACCCGCATAACGCAAGATCTGCTGGAAAAGCTGGCAGTCTTCATCGTTCCTGGGATGGTTCTGCTCTGGGTCATGCTTTCCCCTACTCTGGTCCAGAAATACGGACCCTATCTGGTATTCTAGGGTCTTTTTCTGAAATTTAACCATATGAAATAGAACATGTTTTGTAAGCAATTAAAATATAGGCTTGGTTTTATTAAGTTTAAATATTAAAAGGAAAAAGTAGTTTTTCTTAATGTGTTTCTGGAAGTGGTAATACAAATAAGAACCAAAGAAGAAAGCTGCTTAAAATTTGAAGGCCTGAAACAAACACTTTACAAAAATAAGATTTATTACAACGATTTGATGACTTAATAATGTATATTATTTTAATAATAATGAGAATAATAATGAGAATAATAATAATAATAATAATAATAATAATAATAATAATAATAATAATAATAATAATAATAATAATAATAATAATAATAATAATAATAATAATAATAATAATAGACAGAGCCGTTGAAAGTCAGAGGCCTGACATCTTGCTTATTGACCAGAAAAATCACAGGGCTTTCATTGTGGACATTGCAGTGCAGCTCGCAGAAAATCTCCTTTCGAAGATAGGTGAGAAGCGACGGAAGTATGAACCACTCGCAATCGAGTTGGCCCACTTGTACAAGCTGAGAGCGGTTCGGATCATCCCAATGGTCACATCAATAAATAGACTTGTAACACCAGATTGGCAGAAGTTACCAACATTCATCCACTAACTACCACTTATTTAAGAACAATGTAGAAAGTCGCGATTCTTGGGACGTCCTACAACGTTAGGAAAGTTCTATCCCTCTAACAGTACAAAACGAGAATGGTAGGTTTTCCGCTATAGTCTCCAGGTGGATGAAGATGGACGTGATGCAAATCTCTTATTCTACGAGGGACGAGGGACCGAGTGCGCCAACGGACAATAAGGAAAGAATAAAATAATAATAGCATTCCCGAGCCAGTAAACCAAGCGTCGTCGCTAAAGAAGGTTCCGGCATGTGTGTATTTTTTAGTGAGAGTTGTTTGTGCTCGTCGTTTTTGCAATTCCTGATTCTCGTGAACAGCTCGTGGCCGTAAAGTTTTGCTTATTGCTTGGAAAAACTAACACAGAAACTCTTGAAATGTTAAAAACGGCCTACAAGTATGATGGTATTGGGAAAACTAAAGTGGTTGGGTGGCTTTCCCGTTTCAAATGAGGTGAACTGTCAATTGATGACAAACCTCGCTCTAGTCGTCCTTCCATAGCTCGAACCAATTAAAAAGCTCGAACCATTTAAAATCTTGAAAAATTCACGAAATCCTCCTGGAAGATCCACGATAGACCAGACGAAGTTGTGGAGCTGTTGTGACCTGGAGTTCAGTTCAGCGAATTTTAACGGAATATTTGGGAAGGAAAAGGGTGACTGCCAAATTCGTGCCTCGACCGCTTACTGCTGCACAAAGGCAAGATCGATGGGGGTATGTTGTGCTTTGAAAACAGAGTGCCGAAATGATTCAAACTTTTTTCCCAAGGTCATCACAGGTGACGAATCATGGTGCTACGGTTACGACCCTTAAAGAAAACAATCAAGCCAATGGAAGACTCTAAGTTCGCCTCGTCAAAAAAAAAGGCTCGTCAAGTGAAATCAACCGTCAAAACAATACTGATTTGTTTTTCGATGTGAGAGGAGTTGTTAATTCAGAGTTTGTTTTACAGAGTCAGTCAGTTAACGAGGCTTTCCACCCAGAAGTTTTGAAAAGATTGTGCAACAGTTTGCGGTAGAAGAGGCTTGATTTGTGACAGTCGGGCGACTGGTTTTCCACCACGATAACGCTCCTGTTCACATAGCCCTGCCTGTGCGCCAATTTTTGACCAAAAATGGCAAGATCCCTCTGCCCCATCCTCCATATTCACCCGCCTGCGACTTTTTTTATGTTCCAGAATGAAAAGAGACATGAAAGGAAAACGTTTTCCCGGCGTTACTGAGGTGAACAAAAAACGACGGAGGCGCGCTGTCGGGTACATGAAATAAATAAATTTAAAAAAATAAGTTCAGTTTCTTTTGGGTAAGTTATACCCACTAGTACGTCACGAAAATGGCCCACACTGTGCAAATTTGTAATGGAAACAAATACATCCTCGATCTTTTGATTTTGCTATTTTTGACATGAGAACATTATTAAACGAATTTCTGTGCAAAATTTTTTGGCATACAGCAACTTGAGAAAAACTTCCCCCATTAAAATGTATATATTTTGACGATATCGACTAGATATATAATAACAGTCTGGACGCAGCAAGTGCGCTATAGTAGTGAATTTTCATAAAAATATTTTTAACAGCAAATATGTCTTTTTTTAATGAAGGCAGGCGTCAAATTTGGTTACCAGTGTAACCTATACAGTAGAAACAATGTACCATATTTCATCAAAATAAGTTTATTTTTTGAAAAATTTTCCGAAAATAAATTTTATGATGTTCCCCAAAAAACTGGTCCGACATTTCTGGCCACTGAACCTGTTCGAGCTATTGACCCACCTATAATTATTCAAAAAAAAAAGCATTCCAACGGAACTCCCTAAAAAAATTGCATAAAAAATTAAAACAATTTTTTTTACGAAAATCCGAGAAAAAAAAATTTAAATAATTTATTAAACATTTATTAACAAACAATGATTTCTACGGAAACAAAAAAATTTCTGCGAAAATTGACTATTTTTTTTTACAAAAAATTTGCCTAAAGAATACATAAAATTCAAATTATATACCAAATCTGTGAGTAACTTTAAAAAAATAGGAAAATCCAAAAACATATTTCCAAAACTAGATTATGTAGGTATAGGGAGTTGTTCAATTGGAAAAAATTGAGTTACGACAGTTCGACTTTTTCCAAATTCAGTCGGTACTTGAGAGCGCTCTGTACAGGGCATCTCGATTTTTTCGACAAATAATATTCAATGAAAACCTCTCTGAATGCGTCATTTTCATGAGATTCTCCTATTTATTGGTAAATATAACTTCAAACCTCCCTAAAGGCGTCATTTTCATGGGACTCCGATTACCATTGGTAAAAACGCCGTATCACAATTTTTGATGTGTTCCAAAATGTAAAAAGTTGAAAAACAATTGAAATAACTCGGAAACGATGGGCGATGTAAATGTTTTCTCCTGCCTTGAAATTAGGTGGAAAATGTAATAATGCTACAATAAATGGGCTGTTCCATAAAAAAAACAAGAAAACTTGTATCACCAACTAGTTATGGACCAACCTGTGATCATCAATATAATTTTATAATATGCAGCTCAAAACACCCTATAAATAACTTTTATAGATAGTCTTCTCCTGTATATGTTTTTAATTTATTTATTTTATTTCAACAACACACCACGAGGGCTTACAGCCTAAATACTATCGTACCGTGGGTGTTGACAAGGAGGAAAGAGGCAACTTGTTGATTCTGGACTTGAATCTTTGGAGGTTCGGAGGAGAAGGAAAAACCTGCGCCGGCAAGGAATTCCACAACTTGGAAGTCCTCGGGACAAAAGAGCGGGCATAACAAGATGTTCTATGCCTGGTGACCTGGACAGTAAAAGGGTGTATTCGCTCTGTTCCCCTGGTAGATCTGTCGGGGGCACCAGGTGGAGGAACTATGGAAGAAAGCTCCTCTGGGCAGTGCCCGTGCAGATATGTATAAAAGAGAGAGAGCTCACCAACGGCACGTCGGTGGGCAAGGGATGGCAGCCTTTGGGTGAGGGTAGGTCACCAATTAGACGTATAGCTCTATTCTCAATAGTGTCCAGGATATCGAGTGTAGAAGCGGCAGCAGCACCCCAGATGTGGGAGTAGTATTCGAGGTTTGGCCTTATTTGCGAAGTACATAAGATATAGAGATTAGCTGGTGAAAAGTATTTGCGAGCCCGGAAGAGGAAACCTAATTTCTTAGCAGCCGCTTCTGCAATTGATGTGACATGTTGGTGCCAATTGAGATTTCGATCCACAGAAATGTCAACAAGTGAAAAGGACTCATTACTTTGAATAACTTGGTTGTTCATTGTGATGGGTCTAGGGCTGGTGTATCTTTTATGAGAAAGAAAGCTAGACTGAGATTTGGTGGGGTTGAAATGTACAAGATTTCTACTTCCCCAGTCTAATATTTTTTGGAGATCCACGGAGACAAAACCCTCCATGAGTCTGCGATCCTCATCTAATTGGGCTATTTGAGTGGAGGGTGCTGTCATCCGCGTAACTGTGAACTGGGTTGGATGTGCTAGAGAGTAGGTCATTGATGTAGAGAAGAAACAAAGTAGGGGCTAAAGCTGAACCTTGAGAGACTCCTGCATTAATTGGATACAGTTTAGAGGAATTGCCATCCACGACAACAGAAATGCTCCGGTTGGAGAGAAAATTTGCTGTCCAGGCACGGAGTTTTGGTGGTAGGCCATAGGCCGGACAATCTGGGATTCACCGTGTAGTTCCATAGACTTGTTCCAAGAATGGGTGACAAAGGAAAGGAGGTCAGCAGTTGATCTGCGCTGACGGAATCCATACTGCCTGTCGTGGATTAGACTGTGTTTTTCAAGAAATTTTAGTAATTCGGTGTTTATATACTTTTCCATCACTTTAGAGATGACTGAAAGGAGACAGATAGGCCTGTAGTTGCTAGGAAGCGCGAGAACAATTGCTGGGATCTCGTCAAGGCCAGAGGCTTTTCTGGTATTAAGAGAAGAGAGCATCTTTCGTACCTTTTTAGTTTTGAAAATGATATCCGTCATTTTATGTGCGACATTGGGGACTGTTGGTGGTTGAACATTTGGAGTTGGGTTGAGAGTAGAATTGCCGGCGAACGAGGCAAAAAGTTCAGCCTTGGCCAGGGCGGTAGAAACAATTTCATCCCCTGAGACAAGAGGTGGGAACGTGCTCTTGCAGAAATTATTTCCAATAGATTTAGCAAGAGTCCAGAAGGGTTTGCTGCCCTTGGAGCTTAAGATGACTTTGTTTTTGATGTGGTTATTAAACGAGTTTTTTGCCTCAGAAAGAATGCGGACACAGCGGTTTCTTGCGTCGTTAAATGCTTGACGGTTTTCTTGACTGGGATTGTGTAGAAGCGTTTTGTGAGCTTTGTAAAATAACAGATATATTGAGCTTTACATTAAAAATGCACCACCCTGTATATATATAAACATGTAAAAACTGAAATTGATCTAGGAGGCGCCGAGTTCGCACTCCTTTGAAGAAATATTTAAAAAATGTTAAATTATCGGTCTTCTCAATAACGATTTTGTTCCACGAAAATTCGCAAAAAAGTATAGATATTAAACAGCAAACTCTATAACTGAAACTACTGCCAAATTATCAGAGATAGGGTCTATTTGAAATGAATTTTCTGCAAACATTTTAATAAAATGAAGAACAATGATGGTTGAAGCTGTAACTTAAGGCTTTGTAAAACACATTTATTATGGAATTTTCTTTACATAGCCCGTATTTGTTTCAGGTTCTCCGTCTAAAAATTGCAAATGTTGACGTTAATCGCGACTTTGACATTTTAAAAAGAAAAACTATAAAATTGTCTAAGTAATTTTTCGGTCATTTCTTCACCTTTTTGCGTCAAATAAACCTTATCTTTCTCTGTAATATACAATAGATCTTGTTATCCGAACAAAATATTTTGGTTTTGTGCATTTATCTGGTCATCAGTGGCACCCATTTTTTTAAATGTCTATAATTTTAACATGTAGGGTAAGTTTAATAGTGTAAACCTAAGTACCAAATTTGGTTGCCATAGCTTTGATATTTTCAGATACAAAAATTTTCCGAAAGAAATCCCAAAATTTTCAAGGAAAAATTGGTTCCTGGCTAACGAACTTATCTAAGCCACTTGCAAAAGAAAGGGACCTACCATTATTTTTTGAGTTATCATTGTCATATATATACTCCTCATTGGTGAATTTTTTTAAAGAAAATTCACTAATAAGCCTCCAAAATATTTAACAGTTTAAAAAAATATAATAAGGTGACAACTTACCGCTCTCTTTTCGATATCCACTCCCTGATATCCAGTTGATATTTTCTTGTTAATTGCAGTGATGGCAGTCCGCAAGTATTCAATCTTCTGATCGGCGATATGTAGTTCTTCATTGTTGAGCACCTCACTTTTGTCAGCCCTAAAAAAAAGCAATAGAAATTTTAGATCATTACGCAAAGAAAAAGTCCGAATGCAGCAAGAACCTAGAAACATCAATTTTGTCACAATAAGATGTCTGCAATTGAATTTAATAAAGGACGATTTCACCAACTAGCGACAATAACAATTACTAGTCTCTATAAAGGCAACATGCGCACCAAATTTCATCAAAACAACTTCATTATTTTCGACGATACAATTTTGTATGGAAAAAAACAAAGCAGAAAACTGGTCTGGCCAACAAACTCACCCAAGAGACTTCCAAAAGAAAATGTAAAATTTAATAAAAATCAGTTAATTATTTTTGAAGATATGGTCCGGATAATAATATATATAAGCACAGGCTAAAGCTCATTTTGTATGTCACGCTGTATAATTAAGATAAATATACTACTACTACTACTACTACTACTTCATATATATATATATATATATATATATATATATATATATATATATATATATATATATATATATATATATATATATATATATATATATATATATATATATATATATATATATATATATATATATATAGGGTGATTCATCTGAGTCATATCAGGAGCCATTAATAGTATTCTAAAATAAATGTCATACAGGCTGTCTGGTATTTCCGCTCACTTTTTTCTCAGTATATTTTAAATTTTAAAATCGAATGACCATCATATTTTTATACGATTCGACGTGGAATTGTATTCTCTATTGAATGTCATAGCACACTCTATAGCTAAAATTAATATTTACAGATATATTACAAAAAAGGATATAGGTAAAAAAGTCCGGGACGCAGCAAGTGCGTTATGGTAGTGAATTTTCATAGAAATGATCTGGCACAAAATATTTTATAACTTTTTTTTCTTGTAACATAGAAATCTAAATTTTGGTGTATAGTTTACTTTTTATATCGTAAACCTACCTACCAAATTTGGTTATCATAGATTTTTTATTTTTTAAGATAAAAATTTTTTTCAAATGAAAACTCAAAATTTTTCCGGAAAACCTCGTCCGATTTTTTTGATTAACGAACTTGTCAAAGCCATTTACAAAAGGAAGGTACTTGCCAAATTTTATCAAAATCGGCCTATTATTCTTTGAGATAAATATTTTTTTCGAATGAAAACTCAAAATGTTCCCGGAAAACCTCGTCCGATTTTCCTGAGTAACAAACTTGTCAAAGCTATTTACAAAATAAAGGTACATGCCAAATTTTATTAAAATCGGCTAATCACTTTTTGAGATATGAATTTTTTTCGAATGAAAACTCAAAATTTTCCCGGAAAACCTCGTCCGATTTTCCTGACTAACGAACTTATCCAAGCTATTTACAAAAGAAAAGTACATGCCAAATTTTATCAAAATCGGCCCATTATTTTTTGAGTTATCGGTGTGATACATATATATATATATATATATATATATATATATATATATATATATATATATATATATATATATATATATATATACAGGGTCGCTGATAAGTCTGGAAACGGTCGATTATCCGGGAAAATATACAAGGTGTCGAAAAAAGTTTTATACAAAAGTTTTTGGGTTCTTCAATGTCTACTAGGCGGTGATAATTTTATTTATACAGGGTTGGTCATACAGGCGTGGCACACCAATATTAATTTTTTTTTAATGGAACACCCTATATTATTCGATATTTCAATCCTTCTCTTAATTTTGAGCAACATTTATGAGAAGCATAATGTACCTAAACTCAATCGTTTCCGGGTAAAAAAATAAATAAAAATAAACGCTACTGTTTTTAAAATCTATTGGATGAAAAACAAAAATAAATGAAAAGTAGAATATCTCTTGAAAACAATCTGTGAGTGTGAAAAGAACCGGTTGCGATGTTTTTAACATTGTTTGGAATCCCAAGATAAAATAAGATGCCCATAAGAAACGCAGTATTATTCTTTTGTTTTAAAATGTTTCCAGGACAACGAATGTCAAACATTCATTCGTGTCAACAGTTTTGAAACATTAGTAATTTAGTGTCAACAGTTTTTTGTGCAAAATGGCAAGTTTAAGTGAAACCGAACGTATCGAAATTTTAATGATGATAGGGTACGGTGATAGAACACGAAGTTTTGCTCAAGTGGTGATTATGTTCAATGAGTTGCATCCTGGGCGGGAATCGATCTCCAAATCCACAGTTTCGAAAACTTTGCATCGTTTTCACGAAACTGGCGGTATCAAGGGTAAACCTAAAACTGGAAGGCCAGTAACCGTTACAAATGAAGAAAATTCTTTGAATGTAATATTGGATGTGGTGGAAAATCCGAAAACTTCGGCACAGCAATTGGCTTTAAATCACAATATGAGTCGATATTCAATTCAAAAGATTACGAAGCGGGAAAAGTTCCGTCCATATAAAATTCATTTATTGCAAGAACTGAGTGAAGACGATTTTGATCGCAGAATCGAGTTCTGTGAACTTATTATGGAGAAGTTACGCCAAAATTTTAACTTTGCCAACCACATTTTGTTTTCCGACGAATCTACATTTTGTTTGAATGGACAAGTCAACCGACACAACTGTAGGTACTGGTCAGACGAAAACCCACATTGGATGGAACAAATTCACACCCAAAGACCGCAAAAAGTAAATGTTTGGTGTGCTATTATTGGTGGACATATCATAGGACCTTATTCTATACACGGTAATTTGAACTCTGCTCGATATTTGACACTTTTGCAAGAATCAATTGTTCCAGACGTAAGTCGATTATTTCCGAACAATAACGACCCAAATCTACCAGCGGAAGAAATATGGTTTCAGCAGGATGGGGCACCCCCTCATTTTGGAATTGAGGTACGGGAATATCTGAATCAAACCTTTCCTGGCAGATGGATAGGGCGCAGGGGAACTATTGAATGGCCAGCTAGGTCTCCCGACATGACGCCGCTTGACTTTTTTTTTGTGGGGTCATGTAAAAAATTTAATTTACCAAAATAGACCGCAGAATATTGAAGAGTTGCAAGCAAGGATTGTGCATGAAATTAATAACATTCCTCAAAACGCTCTTGTAAATGCAGAGCAATGTTTTGTTAAGCGAATTCATTATTGTCAGGAGGTCAATGGAGAACACTTTGAACATCTTATAAAATAGGATTCCAAACAATGTTAAAAACATCGCAACCGGTTCTTTTCACACTCACAGATTGTTTTCAAGAGATATTCTACTTTTCATTTATTTCTGTTCTTCATCCAATAGATTTTAAAAACAATAGCGTTTATTTTTATTTATTTTTTTACCCGGAAACGATTGAGTTTATGTACATCATGCTTCTGATAAATGTTGCTCAAAATTAAGAGAAGGATTGAAATATCGAATAATATATAGGGTGTTCCATTAAAAATAAAATTATATTGGTGTGCCACGCCTGTATGACCAACCCTGTATAATGAAATTATCACCGCCTAGTAGACATTGAAGAACCCAAAAACTTTTGTATAAAACTTTTTTCGACACCTTGTATATTTTCCCGGATAATCGACCGTTTCCAGACTTATCAGCGACCCTATATACCTATATATATATATATATATATATATATATATATATATATATATATATATATATATATATATATATTGTTACGTTTTCTCCGGGTTCAGGATAAGTGAGACTTTAAATTTTAACAAAACAACTTTATTTACACTCTAAATATGGATACAATAAAATTTCTAGAATGTCTCTCTCAGAAAACACTTCATTTACTGGCCTTACAATTACTACTCTCAACAAAAGTCACTAATCTGGTACTACAGTCACTACTCTCTTAACACTTTACACTGCTTCTTCAAGTAACTACCACATTCTCTTACTGAACTGAACTAACTCGGGCTGGCTTGCTCTCGCTTTTATATACTCGCCGTACCTTCCCCTCCTTTCTAGAGAGTTCCATTCCAGAACGTTCCAGGACCTTCTTTTACTAGAAGGTTCTGTGAATACAGATCGATCCCGTGTGTATACAGGGGGATGTGTATACAGGATGATCCAAATGTGGTCACCACTCCTATGTTACACAAGAGGTGTTTCTCGAACTATAAGATCTCTCTGCGTATACAGGGTGTAAGGGTTCTCTGCGTATACAGGGTGTATATACAGGGTGTTCGGAATGTGCAGACCTCAGTTATCCGTTCCGACGGGGCACAAGTTGGTAACTTCGTTATTTCTGGTCCTAGAGGGTTGAGACTTCGCCTGAGGGGGGTCACCCCAGGCACCCCCAGGGGGGTGGGGAGGCGGTGTTGCCAGATTGTGCAAAAATTCCCAGATGTTGGGGAAATTCTGGATATGTGGCAACACCGCACCTACGTCTATTGAAGTGCTTTGTAACACTGCCCCCCTCCTTAAGACTGTTCGTCCCGAACAGTATTTACCGGCCGCCAACTTGGGGGTTCGTTGCCCCGATAGGGACTCAACCTCTCTATGTGAACAACTTTGGGTTTAGTTCTTGGAGACAGCTGGATTCGGTAGACTAGGTCGTTAATTTTCTTAGTCACCAAGTATGGCCCTTCCCATGGTTTCTGAAGTTTGGGACTGAGGCCCTTTCTCCTTGTTGGTTGGTACAGCCACACTGCATCACCTTCCTTGAATGTATGGGGTGTTGCTCTGCGATCCAAGCGCATCTTCATCCGGTCACTGCTTAAGAGGAGCCTATCTCTGACACATCTGTGTATAGTGCGCAGTTTTCCTTCTAGGTCGGCGACATACTCAGGTAACGTAGCTAGGTCCGCTATGTCCTCGTTCGGTGGTGGTCTCGTCATGTCGATTGGTAACCGCATCTCTCTGCCGGTCAACATCATGGATGGAGTGTAGCCGGTAGATTCATGCTGAGAGCTTCTGTAAGCTAGGAGGAACAGAGGTATCAACTTGTCCCAGGTTCTCTGATTCTCGTCGACAAACATAGCAAGATACTGATTGATGGTCCTGTTATGCCGTTCTACCATGCCGTCTGATTGAGGGTGGAGTGGCGTTGTTCTCGTTTTCTTTATGCCTAGCAAGTCCATTAGGCTCTTCCAGACCTCTGATTCGAAATTCCGGCCCTGGTCGGTGTGAATCTCCAAGGGTATGCCATGCCGTGATATGACATTTTCCATCAGGGCTTCTGCTACGGTCGTTGCCTCTTGGTTGGGGATCGGCGCAACTTCAGGCCATTTCGAGAAGTAGTCCATCGCCACCATTATGTATCTGTTCCCAGACTCTGTGATGGGAAAAGGTCCTGCGATGTCTACGGCAACTCTCTCCCACGGTGTACCTGAGATGTACTGCATCATTTTTCCTCTGGATCGGGTCTTTGGTCCTTTCTTTGAAGCACATTGGTCACACCTTTTGCACCATTCTTCCACGCTTCTTCGGCAGTTTATCCAATAGAAGCGGTCTCTCACTCTGGCAAGAGTCCTGTTGACCCCAAAGTGGCCTCCACTTCTACTATTGTGTAACTCTTGAAGAACACTGCTTATGCACTCACTTGGCACAACGGTCTGGTATATACAGTCTCTACCATCGGCAGTTTCCCATTTTCGAGTGATCATGTCATTCTTTAGACACAATGAGTCCCATTGTAGCCAGTAGCCTTTAACCTCCGCCCCAAACCGGGACACATCGTGCCACTCAGGTCTTTTCCCCTTTTGTAGCCATTCTCTAATATTTTTCAAGTCTGGATCTGTCTTCTGTGCGTCTCTGATGTATTCAAGATTTACGTCTAGATCGGTGTTATTCTCCTGTCCTGCCACCAGTTGTTTGATCTGATGAGTTACTTTGTCGATCTCTTTGTTCTCTTGTCGCTCGCAAAATTTACATTCATGCACTGAACATGGTCTTCTTGACAGGCTGTCTGCATTGGCGTGACTTCTTCCTCTTCGATGTTCAATCCGGAAGTCGTAGCTCTGCAGTTTCTCTATCCATCGTGCTATCTGTCCTTCGGGATTTCTAAAGTTCAGAAGCCATTGCAGAGCAGAGTGATCTGACCTCACGCGGAATGTTCTTCCGTACAGGAAGCTGTGGAAATGTTCGATGGATCTTACAACTGCCAGCAGTTCTTTCCGGGTTACACAGTAATTTCTTTCTGCTTTTCCGAACGTTTTGCTGAAGTAGCCTATCACAACTTCTTCTCCGGCTTGGAGCTGTGAGAGTACTGCCCCAATGCCATACTGGGAAGCATCGGTGTCCAGTATAAACAGTCCTTCGTCCTGAGGATAAGCCAGCACAGGAGCAGTGAGAAGACGATGCTTGAGCTCTCTAAAAGACTCTTGGCAATCTGGTGACCAGATGAACTCGGCCTTATTTTCAGTCAGGCTATGCAGAGGTTTCGCAATGCTGCTGAAGTACTTTACAAAGCGTCGGTAGTAGCTGCAAAGTCCCAGAAAACTTCTGACCTCATGTTTGTTCTTCGGCACAGGCCAGTCTCTTACTGCCTTTATTTTCTCTGGATCAGTTTCTATCCCTTTCTCAGAAACGACATGTCCGAGGAAACTCACTTTCTTCTGGAAGAGGACGCATTTCTTGGGATTGAGTTGCAGATTGGCACCTCTCAGCCTGGAGAAAACCTGCTTCAGATTCGACAGGTGTTCATCGAAAGTCCTTCCAATCACCATGACATCGTCGAGATACACCAGGCATGTTTCCCATGTAAGTCCTCTCAGCACTAACTCCATTAGTCGCTCGAAGGTGGCAGGAGCATTACATAAGCCGAATGGCATGACCTTGAATTGGTACAACCCATTCCCGGTTGAAAAAGCAGTCTTCTCCTTATCGTCTTTATGGAGTTCTACTTGCCAGTAGCCACTTTTCAGGTCTAATGTAGAGAACCACTTTGATCCGGCCAAAGTGTTCAAAGTGTCGTCGATCCGGGGCAGGGGATAACTGTCTTTCTTGGTGACATCATTCAGCTTCCTATAGTCCACGCAAAATCTCATAGTGCCGTCTTTCTTGGTGACCAAAACTACTGGGGACGACCAAGGACTATTAGACTCCTCAATCACACCATCTTCCAGCATTTCGTTAACCATCGCCTTGATTTCTGATTGCTTGGCAAAAGGCAGTCTTCTCGGCGGCTGTCTAATTGGTCTTGCGTCGCCAGTATTAATTCTGTGTTGCACTAGACTCGTACGACCTGTGATTTTATCTTGAGCGAAAATATCGGCCTCCTCCAATACGAACTTCAGGGCCATTTCCATCTCCATGTCGTTCAATTGGCCCCAAGAATTCTTGAACCGCTCTACCATTTCTACTGGCAGTCTTCTGTCTAATGCCGTGGGTGTCACCTTTCTTGACAACGTCACTCGGTCAATGGGCTCGCAAGTGGCGATAACCTCACCTTTCTTCAATGTGACCCTGTTAGTTTGCACGTTAGCCACTCTTATGGGTATTGTCCTCTTCGGGTCTACTAAGCATCGTGCGACGAGGGCACCATCATGTCTATCTTTTAGGGGCTCCGCTATGAGAGCAGGCATACCATCAAGTTTCTTCTCTAGCCTGGCTCTGACAATCTTCTCACTGTTACCAGGAATCCGTGTATCCTCGTCGACAATGAGTCTCACCCTGAGATTAGCTTCGCCTGCTGTTGGAGATAAATACAACTCTTCGTTACCGATTTTCAAGATCTTATTCTGGAAGTCTACTGAAAGGACATCGAACTCTTCCATTAAATCCAGGCCCAGAATAAATTCGTCGACGATTTCTGCGACAACAGCCCTTACCTGTAGCTCAGTACTGCCCAGCCTAATGTAAACAGTGGCCTCTCCATGCACGGGTATCCTATCTCCTTTTGCCGTCTCCAACACAGGCTGTTTGTTGGTCGTGAGTGCCGACCTGTTTGGCAACATGTCTGGACGTACAACGGATCTAGTGGCACCAGTATCGATGGTGAAACTGCATTGTCTTCCGTCTATGCTGCCAGGTATAACGAGGCTCTCGTGGTAGCGTCGGATAGTGGAGACCTTGACTTTGGGGCCTTGGGACTCGCACGCCAGCTGCCGCCCCCTTACACTGGCGTCAGGTCGTTTCCCTGACGCCGCTCACTGTTGGTATATTCTTGTCTTCTGCGAGTCACCTGTTGGGTTTGTGTGCACTGCCTACTTATGTGCCCTTTCCTACCACACTTGTAGCATTCTATGTCTGACCAATCTGCTTTCGTCCTACGTGTCCCAACCGGTACAGTGAGCTTGCTTATGGCTTCTTTTATCAACTTGATTTCTCGCCTTAGGTCCTCTGTCGTGTCTGCATGGTCCTCTATCTCCTTCACTTCGCGCAGCCTGTTGCGGCGAGGTTGAGATGCATTCTTCGCTGCTTCAAATTCCAAGCCATAAATTACACAGTCCGTAAGTGTTTTGAACCTTCCGAGCCTTAAAGCTTGTTGCATTTCATTGTCAAGTACCCCATCGATGAAGGTCTGGACGGTGATCTGGTTGACAAATTCTTCTGGGGCTTGGGGATATGCCAGTCGCACAATTTTCTCCACTTCGGCACTAAATTCTTGCAGCGTCTCATTTGGCTTTTGGACCCTTGACTTTAGTTGTGTCTGGTAGACCTGGCTCATGTACTTGTTACCATATCTCAAATCTAGGGCCTGTATCACTGTTAAGTAGTTTTGCTGTTTCGACTCCGGGATGTTCTGGAGGATTTCTAAGGCTTTACCTCGAAGCGAGAGAATTAGAGCAGTTGCTGCCTGTTGTTCGCTCCACCCATTGCTGAGAGCTGCCGCTTCAAACTGCCTCCTGTACATGGGCCACGATGTTTCTCCGTCAAAAGTCGGCGGCTTCAAGGTTCCATGAGGCTGCTGCACGATTGGCATATTTTCTTCCGGACGATTTTGAACTGGGGACATTCCAGTAACTCCTCTTGGTTGAGTTCTATCAGTCTGGCCCATCACCTGTTCTGTCAGTTCTCTATGTCTGACTTCTGTGCCTTTCATCATCATCTTCATTTGTTCTTTCAACCCTTCAACTTCTTCCCATCGTTTGTTCCAATCCTCTGTTGCATTTTCTACTTTCCTGTTTACCACTCCTATTGTATTTTCCACATCTTCTACTTTCTTGTCCACATTTTCTACTTTCTTGTCCACATTTTCTACTTTCTTGTCCACATTTTCTATTTGTTCGTTGATCTGTTCAATTTCTTCTTTTACATCAACTCTCATATTGTGGAACATACTTCGGAGGTCTTCTTTGTCTTCTTCGCGTTGCTTCTTGAGTTCTTCTTTATCTTCAAGACGCCTCTGTTCCTCCTCTTGTCGTCTTCTCTCGTCTTCTTCGCGTTGCTTCTTGAGGTCTTCTTTATCTTCTTGTCGTCTTCTCTCGTCTTCTTCGCGTTGTCTTTTCAGTAAGTCCATCAACTCTTTGATTTCAGCCATCTTGTCGTAGTCAGTCGATCTGGTGTTTACCATTTACAACTAGATTAATTGTTCACTTCTTCACTCACTTATCCCACACTTCTGACACCAAATTGTTACGTTTTCTCCGGGTTCAGGATAAGTGAGACTTTAAATTTTAACAAAACAACTTTATTTACACTCTAAATATGGATACAATAAAATTTCTAGAATGTCTCTCTCAGAAAACACTTCATTTACTGGCCTTACAATTACTACTCTCAACAAAAGTCACTAATCTGGTACTACAGTCACTACTCTCTTAACACTTTACACTGCTTCTTCAAGTAACTACCACATTCTCTTACTGAACTGAACTAACTCGGGCTGGCTTGCTCTCGCTTTTATATACTCGCCGTACCTTCCCCTCCTTTCTAGAGAGTTCCATTCCAGAACGTTCCAGGACCTTCTTTTACTAGAAGGTTCTGTGAATACAGATCGATCCCGTGTGTATACAGGGGGATGTGTATACAGGATGATCCAAATGTGGTCACCACTCCTATGTTACACAAGAGGTGTTTCTCGAACTATAAGATCTCTCTGCGTATACAGGGTGTAAGGGTTCTCTGCGTATACAGGGTGTATATACAGGGTGTTCGGAATGTGCAGACCTCAGTTATCCGTTCCGACGGGGCACAAGTTGGTAACTTCGTTATTTCTGGTCCTAGAGGGTTGAGACTTCGCCTGAGGGGGGTCACCCCAGGCACCCCCAGGGGGGTGGGGAGGCGGTGTTGCCAGATTGTGCAAAAATTCCCAGATGTTGGGGAAATTCTGGATATGTGGCAACACCGCACCTACGTCTATTGAAGTGCTTTGTAACACTATATATATATATATATATATATATATATATATATATATATATATATATATATATATATATATATATATATATATATATATATAAACATATAAAAATTGAAACTGACCACGGATATGGGTTCTAGGGGTCCTAGATCGCGCTCATTTGAAGAAATTTTTTCAAAATTCAAAAGTCGAGATCTCCTCATTAGTGAATTTTTTCTAAGAAAATTCACTAAAATGTGAAAAAACTCCCTATATTCGACTCATGTGTATTGTTGCAAATGTGCTTTGGATTTAAATGTCATATTTGACAAATACTGTAAATATAAACACAAATAGTTCACTGTCTTATCATGGCTGATTATAAGACTTACACGAATCGTTGATATTCTCAATATGTTATGGTTTTAAATTTCCATTGGACAAATACCGTAAATGTAAACTGACAGATAGTTAATTGTCTTATCATGGCTGATAATAATACTCACACTAATCGTGATATGTTTTATACATACGGCATACGGCGATGGTAGCAAAATTTTGTAAAAAAGCTGTGAACTTTTAATGAGAGGTATCCTCATTTAACTCCTCTCACCAAACTCAAATTTCGAAAGATAGAGAAGACATTTATTAATCACTGCAAGGTTAAAGTTTAGAGAAACGGGCAGAAACCGGTGACAATCAAGAAAATAAAATTAACGTTTTGGGGTATTTCAATGCAGATCCTCAAGGGCCTATCAAGATTAGACGCTGCAAGTGGAATTTCATATACATCAGTCCAGCGGATACCCAACAAAGCCGGTATGCATAATTATAAATTTCAAAATGTGCAAGCCCCCATAGATGAGGATTTCCAACGAAGAGAACTGTTTTATACGCTGGTAATGGACATACTTGATGATAATTCTTTTCTTGAAAGAATTATTTGGACAGACGAAGCCAAATGTTCAAAGGACGGCATGGTCTATTCCAGAAACAATGACTTTTCGTCAAACCAAAATACCCCCCTAGTTCGGGAAATTAATCATCGACATAAAATTAGTTTTAAGGTTTTTTTTGTTGTTCATTAATGAACAATAAATTACCATTCTGTGTTTACAACGAGACCTTGTCTTCGGAAAAATATCTAGATATACTGAATTCAAAAGTAAGCGATTTTTTGGATGAACTGCCCCTTATCAGCCATAATAAGACAATGAACTATCTGTCAGTTTACATTTTAGTACAGGCAATAAATGAGCCCGTTACTCTTATCAATAATGCATTAAACTACAGGAGTTATTTCTTTTGATAGATAGGTTCAGAATTACGTACTGAATGTAAAAACACAAAATCCTTACAAATTAGGAGGGCGGAAGTGCCGCCATTTTGATAAAAACAGTTTCGGCCTATATCTCCGTAACCGTGCACTTTAGGCCAAAAATGGTAATGACCTTTATTGTATCACACCATTTACAACGTATACGACTATTAGCATTCATTTATTGACTTTTTTACCTATATCTTGGTTAATAATTGTTTAAGAAATAAAATGCTTATAACTTAACTTTTCAATCGACAAATTTCCTACAATTTTTACTGAAAACTTTTTTTCTCAAATCAATATTTTCAAAGTTATAACGCGTTAAATGTTGCACTTTTCAATCGACAAATTTTTCTGGAAATATTTTAGTAAAATGAAGGACAATGACGGTTGAAGCTAATACTTCAGGCTTTGTAAAACATTGTTCTTGAGACATTTTCTTTCCATAGCTTATATTAGTTTCAGGTTCTTTGCGTAAATGTTGCCAATTTTGACGTTTTAAATCGCGACTTTGACGTTTTTGGGAAAACCCCAATTTATTTTTCTTTAAATGCCTATAACTTTTTTATCTTTTAACCTACAAGACTAAATTTTGGTACGTAATTTACCTATTATGATATAAACTGGCGTATCAAATTTGGTTGCCCTTACTTTGTTATTTCCGGAGATATGATTTTTTTTCGAAGGGAAACAACATTTTCCGGGAAAACCTAGGCCGATTTTCCTGGCCAACGAACTTATCCAAGCCACTTGCAAGAGGAAGGTATTCACCAAATGTAATCTAAATCGGCCCATTATTTTTTGAGTTATCGGTATATATATATATATATATATATATATATATATATATATATATATATATATATATATATATATATATATATATATATATATATATATATATAAATTGAAACTGACCCTGGATATGTGTTCTAGGGAGCATAATTAGCGCAGATTTGAAAAAAAAATTCAAAATTCAAAAGTCGGGGTCTCCTCATTAGTGAATTTTTTTTAAAGAAAATTCACTAATATTAATTTGAGAAAAAAAGTTTTAAGTAAAAGTTCTAGAAAATTTGTCGATTGATAAGTTAAGTTATAAGCCTTTTAGTTTTTTAACAATTATTAACAAAGATATAGGAAAAAAAGGCAATAAATGAATGCTAATAGTCGTATAAGTTGTAGACGGTGAGTGATACAAAAAAAAAAATTAACAAAAAAGATTGAAAATGTAATTATCTACAATAAAGGTTATTACCATTTTTGGCCTAAAGTGCACGGTTACGGAGCTATAGGCCGAAACGGTTTTTCTCAAAATGGCGGCACTTCTGCCCTCCTAATTTGTAAGGATTTTGTGTTTTTACATTCAGTACGTAATTCTGAACCTATTTATCAAAAAAAAATAACTCCTGTAGTTTAATGCAGAAACAAATTCTCTATTGCCTGTATTATTTACAGTATTTGTAAACTATGAAATTTAAAACTATCCAAAGCGCACTTGCGAAAATACACACCAGTCGAATAAGAGTTTTTTGACATTTTTTCTAATATATCTATAAATATTCATTTTAGCTTTAGGATATGCTATAACATACCAATAGAGAATTATATTTCACGTCGAACGATGTGAAAATTTTATGTCATTCGATTTGAAATAAGAAAGTTATTGGCATTTAAAGTGACAAAAAAGTAAACGGAAATGCCAGACACCCTGTATGACATTTTAGAATACTATTAATGGCTCCTGATAGGGCACTCCTTTGCCAACTAGTTTACCAAGAATAAACTTTTCAGCGTTACAATTATTGGTAATAAGGTCATTTTAGTTAGTCACTTCATGTGTCAAAATTTTTTGAAAAATTAAATATCCCAAAAACAGTTAAAAAAGGGTGCCAACGTATCAACTACTGCTGAAGAGTGGCTTTACCTCTAGTTAACTATTTCATAGAAAAATCTTCAATAATTAATGTATTTTTATATAAATAAGATCCTACATGCAGCAAATGTTACTATTTTTAGCAATTTAATTGGGTATTTGTAAATAAACATATTCTAAGTAAACATCTTGACCTTAGGAACAATGTATAAACACCATGAACGGTATTTTTTTAAGGAAACGATAACCGATGATCAAATGACAGAGGCAATGTTACATAAATACTCGGTTATTTTATAATACTTAGAATTTTCACATTTCACATATTCTTAATGGCAAATCTGGCGACACGCAACCGGAACGATAGAACCTCTAAATACAACTTATTTTTCTCGAAGAGAAAGTTGTCAAGATAAACACACCGAACAATTATGCTCAATCAAGTTGCCTAAGGATTGTGCAATACAGCAATTTAACACACTTCTGATGTAAAGAGAGACGATAACGTCATGGTTGCAATTTGCAATAATCTCACCCAATCAGTGCGATTTAAACTGGGAAGGAAAAACAGTGCGTCGGAAAACGAAATGAATCATTGTGCATTGCTGTATTGTTAGAAGTAAACAAACAATTGATTATCTAAACGAGGGGAAATACCAGGAGTTACTGATAAATATTAATCTGGCTCAATAAAAACATTATTAATAAAAATTTATCGTAAAAATTGTAACGAAATTAGATTTAAATGTGACTAATAAACGCGTAACAAAGTACTATTGTTCATCAAGTCATTAACGAATTAAAAATTATTATTATATTATACAAGGTCTGGCTATTAAATAACGAGACTGTTTATGAAAAAGTTTTTTTGAAAATTATTCTACAATCGAATGATCCGCTTCAATGTACTCCCCTCCCCTCGCTACACACCATTCCATTCGTTCTTTCCATTGGTCAAAGCAATAATGGAAGTCTTCTTTTGTAAGAGCATTTAGGAGTTCCGCCGATTTTCGCTTCACCACTTCCATCGACTCGAACCGGGTTCCTTTTAAGGCAGACTTGATCTTCGGAAACAGGAAAAAGTCACAGGGCGCTAAATCAGGCGAGCACGGTGCGTGTTCGAGCACTGGAGTGCCTCTAGCGGCTAAATAACTGGGCTGGAGCGTTGTCCTGGTGCAAGATCCACGACTTGTTTTTCCACAACTCCGGCCGTTTCTTACCAACTCGCTCTCGCAGTGTTGCCAAAACTTTCAAATAGTAAGTTTGGTTTACAGTTTGACCCTCTGGAACCCATTCAGTCGTCACGATGCCGTCGATGTCGAAAAAAAAAAACGATTAGCATGGCTTTAAATTTGGATTCCGACATCCTTGCTTTTTTCATTCTTGTCGATGCAGGAGTTTTCCAGTGCATGGATTGCCGCTTAGTTTCAACATCGTATTGGAATATCCCGGTTTCATCGCAAGTGATGATGTTTTCCATCAATTCAGGCTCTTCATCTAACCTCTCAAGAAAATCTGAGCAGATCTGTTAACGGACGAGCTTTTGGTCATGGGTCAAATTTTTTTGAAACCAACTTCGCACAGACTTTCTTCATGTTCAATTTTTTCGAACAGTTTCTGTATCAGCGTTTACAGTCTCAGCAATCATCCGAATGCTTAAACGACGATCTCCGCGCACAATTTCATTGATTTTGGTCACTGTTGTCGGAGTTGAAAGAGACAGGGCAACCTGGGCGTTGGTCTTCTTCGGTGCTCTCTCGGCCTTCAGAAAATCGTTTATACCATTCAAAAACACGCGCACGAGATAGATAATTGTCACCATACGCCTCTTTCAACAACTTATAGCACTCACTCGGAGTTTTTTTAAATTTAACGAGAAATTTCACATTGATTCCATTGCTTGTGTTTTTGGTTAACGGCACGAGAAAAAAAACACGTTCGTTTCTAACCTTTATAGAAACAATACTACTACAGCTACTAAAACGTGTTTACGTACTGGAGTAGTAGACACTTCCAGCTATACAACGCTGCATTCGTCCCCCTCACTGGATGAGTGAAGCACATACACAACATCCTGTTAAATTTAACATATGGGTCAACGATACGTCCTTTCTTCTTCGCCCTCGACGAATCTCACTGGGCTGCAATATCATAATTTTCTAAGGAATGAGCTTCTTCCTACTCTTGCTACAAGTTTTCCAAATGAAGATGATTCTGATTTACGAAATGGTGATATTTGGTTTTAGCAAGACGGTGCACCTCCGCACTTTGCACGTCCTGTTCACGAGTTTTTAAACGACTGCTTTCCTGGTAAGTGGATCGGTGGGCAAGGACCACTAGAGTGGTCCCCCAGGTTCCCAGATCTTCCGTCCCTATATTTTTATGGCGGTATTTATAATCAAAGATTTAGGTATGAAATGAATCGACTTAGCCCTGCCGTCATTCGCAATGTACAAGAGGAATGTGTCAACAGATTTGCTTATTGTCAAGAAGTCGGTGGATTGCATTTCGAACATTATATTTAAAGGAAACAATACCTTAATTTGTTGAATAAGAAGCTTTTGCGCAGTTCCACAAAGCTCGTTTAAATATTTAACGGACGGTTAGTTAATCAAGGCTTCAGTCGACCAATCACAGACTATGATTCGGGTTTTTGCCATGACAACCAAATATTTTGAAGCTGTGATTGGTTGTATTAAGCAATGATTAACTAACCGTCCGTTAAACATACAATTTTGTGAAACTGGGCATTTATCTTTTGATTGTTGTTATGAATAGAGTTTATCCTTTCCACTCTTTAAATGACTTTCATTCGAAAATTTAACAATGTGAGGTATCAAAATTTTGATGGTACCGTGTAGTAAATTCAGTGATCTATCACAACAAAAAATAAAAGTCTGGGCGCAGCAAATGCGTTGTGGTAGCGAATTTTCGTAAAAATGTTTTTATGGTAAATATGTCTTGTTTTTACAAGAAGGACATTTGGTTGACAGTATAACCTATATAGTCCTAACAATGTACTATATTTCATTAAAATAGCTTTGTTGTTTCAAAAAGCAGAAACATTTTCCGAAAATAAACTTTAAAAGTTCCAGAAAAACTGGCCCGATTTTTCTGGCCAACGAACCTCTTTAAGCTATTTACACACCTGACAAGATATAATTATTTACAAACAGCTTTAGGACCAAAATGATTTCTACGAAAACACTAAAAACATTTCTGCGAAAATATCTCAAATTCAGCCACTAGTTGAGAGTGGCTGTATACGGCAGCTCGATTTTTTCGACGAGTAATACAAAGAAAAACTCTCTGAATACGTCATTTCCATAGGGCTCCGCTATGTATTGATAAAAACGCCATATCACAATTTGTAATATATGTTTAAAATATGTACCAAAAACGTGAAAAGTTGCAAAACAATTGAAATAACTCAAAAACGATGAATGATATCATTTTTTCCTTACAAACATGCATTATAATTTGATGGAAAACACAAAAATGCAATAACATAAGTGGTGTTCTATTAAAAAAATAAAGCGTGTGTCACCAATGACTTATGGGCCATCCTGTAATTGTCAAAATAGGTTTATAAGATACATCTCGAGACACCCTATAATTAACGTATATACTTTTTCCTCATATCTTGTATAATAACGGATATATTGAACTTTACCGTAGAAATGCGACACCCTGCATATGTGTAAACAGGCAAAAACTGAACCTGCCCCGTATATGGATTTTAGGGGTCTTGTTCGCGCTCATTTAAAGAAATCTTTTTTAGAATTCATAAGTCGCGGTCTTCTTAATAACGAATTTTTTGTACGAAATTTTGCTAACATATTGACTATTAAACCATAAACTCTATAGCGTAAACTACTACCGAAGCATCAGAAAGGGGGTCTATTGAAATGGAGTTTCCAAAAACATTTTAGCAAACTGAAGGACAATGATGGTTGAAGCTGAAACTTAAGGCGTTGTGAAACACACTTATTATGAAATTTTTTCGACATTATCCGTATTTGCTTTAAATTCGTTGTCTGAAAATTTTGACGTTTCAAATCGCGACTTTGACGTTTCAAGAAGAAAAATTATAAAATTTTCAAAATCTTTTTTCTGCTACTTCTTGACCGTTTCGCATGTAATATTCAACTGGTTTTGTTAATCACACAAAATATTTTGTTTTTGTGCTTTCCTCTGATCACTAGTTGCACCCAAACTTTTTTTCTTTAAATGCCTATAACATTTTTTTCTTCTAACTTAGAGACCTGAATTTTGGTGTGTAGGGTAAGCTTGATAGTAGAAACGTATATGTCAAATTGCCATAGCTCTGTTATTTTCGGAGATACAAAAATGTTCCGAAGGAAAACCTAAAGTTTTCCCGGAAAAACTAATCCGATTTTCCTGGCTAACGAACTTATCCAAGCCACTTACAAAAGGAAGGTACATACCAAATTTCATCAAAATCGGCCCATTATTTTTTGAGTTATCGGTTGGATATATATATATATATATATATATATATATATATATATATATATATATATATATATATATATATATATATTAGAAGCTGATACAGTCGATACTCATGATATCTCTGATCATTGTCTTGTATATTGCATATTATCTTTGGCTAAAGCAGAATCATTAAAAAGACAGTATCATACCTTTAGAAGTTACAAAAAATTTAATATTAATCAATTCAAAAGTGATTTGTCTGCTGTAGACTGGATGCATTATTAGTGAATTTTCGTAGAAAAAATTCACTAATGGGGAGATCCCGACTTTTGAATTTTGAAAAAATTTTTGCAAATGAGCGCGAACTAGGACCCCTAGAACCCATATCCGGGGTCAGTTTCAATTTTTATATGTTTATATATATATATATATATATATATATATATATATATATATATATATATATATATATATATATATATATATATATATATATATATATATATATATATATATATATATATATATATATATATATATATATATATATATATATATATGTATATGTATCACACCGATAACTCAAAAAATAATGGGCCGATTTTGATAAAATTTGGCATATACCTTTCTTTTGTTAATAGCTTGGATAAGTTCGTTAGTCAGGAAAATCGGACGAGGTTTTCCGGGAAAATTTTGAGTTTTCATTCGAAAAAAATTCATGTCTCAAAAAGTAATAAGCCGATTTTAATAAAATTTGGCACATACCTTCCTTTTGTAAATGGCTTTTACATGTTTGTTAGTCAGGAAAATCGGACGAGGTTTTCCGGGAAAATTTTAAGTTTTCATTCGAAAAAAATTCATATCTCAAAAAGTAATAAGCCGATTTTAATAAATTTTGGCACATACCTTACTTTTGTAAATGGCTTTGACATGTTTGTTAGTCAAGAAAATCGGACGAGGTTTTCCGGGAAAATTTTGAGTTTTCATTTGAAAAAAATTCATATCTCAAAAAGTAATAAGCCGATTTTAATAAAATTTGGCATGTACCTTCCTTTTGTAAATGGCTTTGACAAGCTCGTTTTTTAGAAAAATTGGACGAGGTTTTCCGGAAAAATTTTGAGTTCATTTGAAAAATGTTTTATCTTCAAAAATATAAAATCTATGATAACCAAATTTGGTAGGTAGGTTTACGATATAAAAAGTAAACTATACACCAAAATTTAGATTTCTATGTTACAAGAAAAAAAAGTTATAATAAAATATTTTGTGCCAGATCATTTCTATGAAAATTCACTACCATAACGCACTTGCTGCGTCCCGAGCTTTTATAGATTAAACAGCGCTGAAGATAAAGCAGCATCACTTAATGTTTTGAATAAACTTTTCGATACGCATGCCCCTATCGTTACGGTACGAATAACGAAAAAGCCGGCTCCATGGCTAACGGATAATATCAGGAATATTATGAAACAGCGTGATAAAGCTTATAATAGGTTCAAAGATAGTCGCGATCCCATTGATTGGCAAATTTATAAACTAATTAGAAACCGAACTACAAATGCCATAAAAAAAGAAAAACTTGCATTTGCGGAGCGTATGCTGTCTGCAAGTAAAAATAATAGGACGGCCTGGTCTTTGGCTAATAGATTTGGCATTATTACAAAAAAAGACAATATGTTACCATCACATTTGAGTGACGCAAACAAAATAAATCAATACCTCACGTCTATTAACAGTAGTAAGGCTGATATTAGCGAATTAAAAACATATTACAATAGTAATATTTACAAAAATGCAAATAACTTCCATTTTAAACTTGTCAATGAGACAGATATTATGAGGCATATAGCCTCAATAAAAACAAAAGCCAAAGGCTTTGATGGTGTGAGTGTCGACATGATTCACCTATGTCTCCCGGAAATTCTCCCTCAGCTGCTTCATCTTGTAAACTTTTGTATTGAGACAAAGTGCTTTCCCAAAGTTTGGAAAGTTGCGAAGGTTTTCATGTTTCCAAAAGGAAATAATCCAACTGAGTTTAATCATTTAAGACCTATAAGCATTTTCCCAGTTCTTTCAAAGTTATTGGAGAAAGTGATGTCCGAGCAGATAACTGCTTACCTTGGGGACAACAACATCTTGCCAAATGTACAGTCCGGATTTGTTAGGGGCAGGTCCACCACAACAGCATTAGCAAATATTAATGATGACATCCTCACAGCTAACGATAAAAATCAAGTTACAGCTTTGGTATTGCTAGACTACAGTAAAGCTTTTGATACGATCAGTCATGAACTATTGTGCTCGAAGTTACAATATATTGGTTTCAATCATGACGCCGTTCAGTTTATAGAAAGTTACTTTTCAGATAGGGCACAAAGGGTTGTCTGCGGGTCGGATGTATCGGATTCTTTGAGTTTATTAAAGGGGGTTCCACAGGGCTCTATTTTGGGCCCCCTTTTATTCAATATTTATACGTTTGATTTTCAAGAACAAATTATCTCGAGTAAAATACACTTCTATGCCGATGATACCTTTTACAAATCCTTTCCTGTCGAAAATGCCTTAGACGCTATAGCAAGTTTAAATGCAGACCTTGATAGGTTAGTCAGGACAGCAAAGAAGCATGATCTTGCGATAAATGTCAATAAGTGTTGCGTACTTTATTTTGGCAGGAAAGTCAGTAGGAATAGGGTTTGTTCTCAAAATATTGATATTTTGATAGATGGGAGTCGCTTGGAAGCAAAACAATCTGCAAGGAATCTTGGTCTCATAATAGATAACAATTTAAAATTTTCTGATCACGTCACTAATCTTCGTAGAGCTAGCTTTGGCCTATTGAAATCTTTTTATAGCCACCGAAATTGCCTTCCAGTGAAAGTAAAAGATCTCTTGGTAAACTCGATGATTCTCTCGCGCTTTAACCATGCTGATGTTGTGTATGGACCTGCCCTTGACAGTTGGGATCGGCAAAGAATAGAAAAGGTTCAGAAGTCATGTTTACGGTTCATCTTTAATCTAAAAAAAAAAAAACAGATCGTGTTTCCTATAAGTTAAAAGAACTAGATTGGCTGAATATGAAGAATCGCTGGAAAGTACATCTTCTTTGCTTGACTCACAAGATTGTCCTCGGGGCGGGGCCTGATTACCTACATCAGAAGCTCTGTTTTCGGAGACAAATACATTCGCTCAATACAAGACTCGATCACTTGTTTGCCATACCTAAATATTATACGAGCCAATATCGGGGGTCTTTTTCCTATGTTGCACCACATCTGTATAATAAAATACATTTTAAACATACTTTATGTTCTCTGCCAGGGTTTCGGAGATATGTTACAGATTTTTATAAAAATAGTCAGTTTGCGTAGTGTAGTTATACTAAATCATATTCATATTTAGGAATTCCTTTCTTTCAGCTAAATTTAAGGCGCACAATTGTCAATGTTTTGTTGTTATATTGTTTTGTTGTTTTGGATACTAAGGCATTTATGATTTATTTATTTTATAATTTGTTTATTTTGTAATTCCTACATTTTAAGTTATCTTTTAAGGGTTAAGTGGAAGAAAATTGTAAAATTAACTTCGCCCTAATAAAGACCTCTTATTATTATTATATATATATATATATATATATATATATATATATATATATATATATATATATATATATATATATATATATATATTGTGTGTATGTGTAGTAAGGTCTTTCCTAAGGCAAAATATCCACCAAATGTAGATGATGTAGATGATGTACTGCGAATCAATAAGAATAACCTGCTCAAGTCAGATAAAACAAAAAAAAGTCTGGACGCAGCAAGTGCGTTATGGTATCGAAATTTCTTTAAAATATTTTCAATAGCAAATGTCTTTCTTTGATGAAAGCAGGCATCAAACTTGGTTGCCTATATAGTAGAAACAATGTACCATATTTCATCGAAATAACGTGAATTTCCATAAAAATGTTTTTAATAGCAAATGCGAGCAGGCATTAATCTGATTACCGGTATAGCCTATGTAGTAGAAACAATGTAGTATATTTTATCAAAATTACTTATGGTTTGAAAATATACAAAAATTTTCCGACAATAAAGTTAAATGTTGGTTTCCTAACCAACAAAGCTTACGTTAATAGCAAATTGAGTTATTGAAATTTGAAGGATTTAATGAAAATTCGGTAAATTTGCAGATTAGATCCCGAACGCTTTTCAAAAAATTGTTTTCAGAAACCTGCCTAGCCCCTAGAGCAAGAAGTGTGCAATTTGTTTAATTAGAAATATCCAGATAGACGTATCAGCCAATTCACTGTAAGTAAAATCGAGAAGAAGTTCAGAGAAACTAGAAATGTTAAACACATGCAAAGGCACTTGCTAAATTTCATCAAAATCGGTTAATTATTTTTTGAGTTATGGGATGGATACATACATACATACATACATACATACATACATATATATATATATATATATATATATATATATATATATATATATATATATATATATATATATATATATATATATATAAATTGAAACTGACCCCGGATATGGGTTCTAGCGGTTCTAGTTCGCGCTCATTTGAAATTTTTTTTGCAGAGTTCACCATCGATACCTCTCTATTAGTGAATTTTTTAAAATAAAAATTCACTAAAAGCAGGAGTGGAACAAAAGTACATTTGTTGCAAAAATGTGTGTTTTTGAAAACTAGAATTGACGTGTGTGGGCATTTCGTCGAAACACAAATCGCTCCAATTTTAATGAATTTATTCCATAATTTTGCCGTGATTATGCAGGGGTAATAAACTGGTGCATTAATATTGTCCAGAAATTTATATCATATCTCGAACGATATCTCTAGCATAGAACAAACTGGATTGATCCAAGGTGGATAATACATTCCAACGAAATATCCTGAGACATATAAAACGTGAGTTAAATACAAACACATCTGCCGTACCGGCAAACTACACAAAGGCATTTCACCAAACATTTTACTTTGAGGGGACTATTACAGGTTTTTTGCTCGGTCAGCAAGAATTACGTGCTTTACTGGATAATCAATGGTCCTACTAGATGCCACTTCGGATTAGCGTTCGGTAAGCGACCTATATAGTTTCCTTGTTACATTAAAAACTCTCCACCCACCTACTAAACGATAACGTCGAGTAGTTTTTTCCTCCATCATGAAACGGCGTCACGAAATTTTTTCCTTTTCAAGGTACAACAACCCCTCGAGCATAATGACTCTAGTTTCACGCGTTTCACGTAATTTTTAACGAAGTTTCGTACAAAAAATTCTGATTTTATGAGATTTCAACTGTACGACTTTAATGAACTTCTAGAAATGAGCGCTGACTAGAGACCCGAAAACCCACATTTAAAGTCACTTTCAATTTTATATGCTGGCTTTCAAAAAAATCCGACCACCCACTAAGATTTGATCAGTATTAACAAAATGTATACATTTTCAAACTAAACAATTAAAAATTAAAAAAGTTATATCATGAGTGGGTCCACCGCGGTTTCTTCAGGATTCGATACTTCTTCCAGGCATGCTTGAAATTAAAGAATTTATGGTATCCCGAGGAATGTCATCCCAAGTTTCTTGAATTCGGTGACGAAATTGCCCAGTCCATTGCCGATCATATCCCTAACATTCTCGATTGATGACAAGTTTGAGGAGCGAGAAGGCCATGGAAGCAGGGTCACGTTATTTTCTTCAAAGAACCTTGAAGTAACCCTTGATGTATAAGGACATGCGTTGTCTTGTTGGAAGGAGGGTTGAATTAACGCTGGTAGGTACAACAGGCTACAGTATGTTTCGGCATAATGACCTAATGAATAAATTGAACACAAATCGCTACAAAATACTGTTTCAAACTGAAGGCAACGCAAATTTAAAGAGATAATTTTTTGATAAACCAATATACCCAGTAAGAGTCGACCAATTGCAATGAAACTTTTTGTACCGCTCTGTTTTCTCGCTGATAAGAAATGATAACAATATGGACAATGTACCATATTTCATCAAAATAACTTTATTGTTTGAAAATGTAAAAAAATTCGAAAATAAAATTCGAAAATAAACTCAAAATGTTCCCGAAAAAACTGGTTCCTAGCCAACGAACGTTAACTTAATACCAAATTGAGCTATTGAAATTTGAAACATATAATGAAAATTTGCTACCATAACGCGCTTGCTGCGTCCTGAGTTTCTTTTCTTACAAACATGCATTATATTTCGATGGAAAATGCAAAAATGTAATAATATAAGATGTGTTCGATTAAAAAAAAAAAGTATCACCAAATACTTATGGGTCACCTATGATTGTAAAACTAATTTTATAGGATGCAACTCAAGGCAGCCTATAATTAACAATACAATTTTTTTGTCGCATCTTGTATAATGGCGGATATATTGAGCTTTACCGTAGAAAGCGTCACCCTGTATATATGAAAACAGATAAAAACTGAAACTAACCCCGGATATGGGTTCTAAGCAGCCTAGTTCGCACTCATTTGAGGAAATCTTTTCAAAATCCAAAAGTGGTGGTCTCCTCATTAGCGATTTTTCTTTACAAACATTCGCTAAAAATTTAAATTATAGACCATTAAACGATAAACTCTATAATTGAAACTACTGCCAAAGAATCAGAGAAAGGGTCTATATGAAATAAATTTTCTGCAAATATTTTAGTAAAAAGGACAATTACGGTTGAAGCTGCAACTTAAGGGTTTGCAAAACACTCTTCTTGCGTCATTTTCTCTACATAACCCGTATTCGTTTCACGTTCTTTGCCTAAATGTTGCCAATTTTGACGTTTCATATCACGACTTTGGCGTTTTAAGAGGAAAATCACAATTTTTCTTTAAATGCCTATAACTTGTTTGTCTTTAAATCTACAGATCTACATTTTGGTACGTAAATTACTTGTTATGACGCAAACCCGCGCACAAAAGTGACATTTCGGGTTAAACTGAAATATGGATTTTGGATTTTAGTTAAATCCTTATTTCACTTTAACTCGAAATGTCACTTTTGAGACGTTGATATTTCGATCAAATTTAGGAAAAAAGTGTATCTAAGAGAAATGTTCAGAATTATGAGAAGATTTCGAAAACAAAATAATATACAGGCTGTTCCATTCCAAAAAGTAATTCAAGGTGGCGCTTTTCCGCCGTTTTTAAACTTCCATCTGTCCATAAAATCGTAGGGTTGTACATTTTATTTGAGCCCTCTAAATTTTGTTGCGATATACCAGGTGGTTTAAAACTTAGTACGGGGGGAACGAACTTTATATGGGCAGTATATATATATATATATATATATATATATATATATATATATAGGCGTAAAAAATTGAAACTGGGCCGGAATATGTGTTCTCGGGGGCATATAAGCGCTCATTTGAAGATATTCTTGAAATTCAAAAGTCGCGATCTCCTCATTAGTGAATTTTTTAAAGAACATGACAGATGTATGTACTAGCAGGTATGTACGCTAGTATGTTAATTTTCTAACGTCGTTATTATTTATACCAAACAATTTTTATTTCCAATGAATTTTATGCTCATATTTTAATGAAATGAAAGAAAATAACGACTTTGACACAGATCTAGGAGCTTGTTAGTCATTTCTTGTCGTATTTTTCACTCTCATTAATATGACTACCATAATTATTAATTTTGACGTTTTTACTTTTCTTAATCAGAGGCTTACGTAGACCTTTTTTTCTTTTAATTTAGAGATCTGAATTTTGATACATAGAATACTCCTTACGACAGAAACCAGCGTACCAAATTTGGTTGCCTCTACGTTGTTATTTCCGGAGATATAAAGTTTTTCCGAAAGAAAAAACAAAATTTTCCGGGTAAACCTGGCCCGATTTTCCTGGCTAACGAACTTATCCAAGCCACTTGCAGAAGGAAGGTACGTATCAAATTTGATCAAAATCGGCCCATTACATTTTGAGTTATCGGTGTCATATGCATGTATATATACAGGATGTGGCGCCAATACCTTTATTTAGCCGTTTATCAATAACTACTCCGATTTTAAATTTGCAAATTTACACACATACGATCGAGACGAATTCCAGTTCAGTGAAAATAGTTTACTTTATGTCCAACTTCCGGTTTAACCGGAAGTGACCATCAACTTGCTTATTTTAAATACAACATGGTAATTTTCATGATATTTTCGAATTCTACATTGAATTTGAGATAAATTATTAATAATACACCATATGTCAAAAATCAACCGTTTTCGAAAATTTTTCGATTTTTTTTTAAATTCTCGCGAATACCAAGGTGAACGTTGCACGCTCTCTTTCTGTGGAAATACAACTGAGAAGACTCAGCTTTTGTACAGATTACGACACGTTTGATAGCGTTTCTTTTAAGTATACAGGGTCATGAGAATTAGCCGTGCCATTTGGTAAAATTGAAATCACAATTACTCTCTTATTTCAAACGGAACATCCTATATTTTATGAGCTATTTCGATTCGCATCCGGTTTCCCTTTCAACGTGTATTAGCATTCCCTATACCTAAATTCCACCGTTTCCTGAATATTTCAATTTTATTGGATTCACTTAATTCAAATTGCCACAATCAATTTAAGGCAGGCTTTGGAACTTGATAATATGCTTGTTGACGTCTGTTGACATGATAAAGAGGTTGCTGCAAAATTGTTCACAGCATGGAAGTTTTCGCCCAAAAGTAAAGAAGTGTAAGCCACTCGTCGATAACGAGGTAAACGAAGTGAACGTATTGGCATTTTTTGTTGCTGATCCCAAGGCATCTATCAGGGATTGCGAAAAAGAATTACGCTTGTCAGCGAGAACGATCCACAGAATTTTGAAAAAGCATCATTGGAGACCCTTCTCTTACCACCCGATACATGGTTTGCCAAACGGTCTTCCTAGACGTGTTGAGTTCTGTGAATGGTTCCTATTAAAAACAAAAGAAGATGATAATTTCTGCAAGAGAATTATTTGGTGCGATGAGGAGAAGTTCTCCGAAAATGGCGTGCACAATCGCCACAATAGTCACTTCTGGTCAGATGAGAATCCCCATGTTACCAGGATAAACTATTTCCAAGACAGGTGGTCATTCAATGTGTTTTGTGCAATTAAGAACGATAAGATTTTTGGGATTAAAATATACGATGAAAATCTCACTGGTATGAATTATAATGATATTTTGCACGAAGTGATTGTAGTTTCTCTCAACACATTAAGTTTGGAAGAAGCTAGAACAAGCTGGTATCAGCAAGACGGAGCACCGCCCCACAGTTTCCATTTAGCTCATGATTTTTGCAACAACATTTTGAAGACAGGTGGATTGCCAATAACGGCCCACATAGATGGCCACCACGGTCCCCTGACTTAACATCTCTGGATGCAAGCATCTGGGGCTACATCAAAAATAAAGTTTACCACGAACCTGCCACCACAAAAGAAGACATGGTAGGTAGAGTTTTACGTGCCTTCAATTCACTGAATTCGAGACAAATCAGAAAGGCTACGAACCAAAACATTATAAGACGAATAACAAAATGCCTCCATGTCAGTAGGAGGAATTTTGAGCATTTGTTATAAGTTCCACAATTTTTTTATTCGTTTTTCTGTTTTAGTTTTCCACTAACTATTAGTTAAGTTCTGTACTCATTTATAATAAATAACTACCTATATTGTTGAGTTGTATTTTGGTTTTACAAGTTAGTTAACAACACATTGATTTTACAGAACTCAAACAAGGGAAATGGAGCGATTTCGATGCAAATAAAAAAGTGTTCTCTTTTTTTACGCGAGAAGGCCCAACAAATGTTATGTTCTCATTTGTAAGGGGTGGGACTTGACATGTAGACGTCAACAAGCATATTATCAAGTTCCAAAGCCTGCCTTAAATCTATTGTGGCAATTTGAATTAAGTGAATCAAATAAAATTGAAATATTCGGGAAACGGTGAAGTTTAGGTATAGGGAATGCTAATACACGTTAAAAGGGAAACCGGATGCGAACCGAAATAGCTCATAAAATATAGGGTGTTCTATTTGAAATAAGCGAGTAATCGTCAATTTTACCAAATGGCACGGCTAATTCTTCACCCTGTATACTTAAAAGAAACGCTATCAAACGTGTCGTTTAGGTGCCAATCTGAGGGTAATCTGTACGAAAACTGAGTCTTCTCAGTTGTATTTCCACAGACAGAGAGAGCGTGCAACGTTCACCTTGGTTTTCGCGAAAATTTTCAAAAAAATCGAAAAATTTCGAAAACGGTTGATTTTTGACATATGGTGTATAAGTAATAATTTATCTCAAATTCAATGTAGAATTCGAAAATATCATGAAAATTACCATGTTGTATTTAAAATAAGCAAGTTGATGGTCACTTCCGGTTAAACCGGAAGTTTGACATAAAGTAAACTATTGTCACTGAACTGGAATTTGTCTCGATCGTATGTGTGTAAATTTTTAAATTTCAAATCGAAGTAGTTATTGAGAAACGGCTAACTAAAGGTCTTGGCGCCACACCCTATATATATATATATATATATATATATATATATATATATATATATATATATATATATATATATATATATATATATATATATATATATATAGAAACTGACCCTGGATCTGAGTTCTAGGGGGCCTAGTTCGTGCTCTCGTCGAGATCTCCACATTAGGGAATTTTTTTTGAAGAAAATTCACTAAAAGGCGGAATTGTTGCCGTGCTCTTGCACTCATTCCACAATATGTAAGTATACATTTCATATTACATAAAATTCAATTACATGTATCAATTATGAGTGAAATCCGCCTTCCACGCGTATGATCGTTGCTTTAATAGTGTTTTGAATTATTAATTTTCATGACTCAAAAGGATAAACAATGGGCCGAGGAGCTAAGTTTGTTGCTGTGTTTCAGAAGAGGCACATTGTCACAACCATGTAAAGTTTTACCTTCTTTTACGTAAAGTATACAAGTACAAAATCTCGGGACGCAGCAAGTGCGTTATGGTAGTGAATTTTCATAAAAATGTTTTTATTGCAAATATGTGTGTTTTCTTTTTAAGAAAGCAGACATCAATTTTGGTTACCAGTATAACCTATATAGAAAAAGCAGGCATCAAATTTGATTACCAGTATAACATATATAGTAAAAACAATGTGCCATGTTTCATCAAAATAACTTGATTGTTTGAAAACGTACAGAAATTTCCAAAAGTAAACCAAAAGTGTTACTGAAAAAATCCGTTTCCTGGTCAACCTTATAGGTTAATAGCAAATTGAGCTTTTCAAATATGAAGCATTTAATCAAAATTCGCAACCACAACGCACTTGCTGCCTCCAGAATTTCTTAACTTACAAACATGCATTATATTTCGATGGAAAATGCAAAAAAATAAGGCGTTTTCGACAAAAAAATAATTATTTTTATCACCAACGACTTATGGGCCATCCTGTGATTGTCGCAATAATTTTTTAAGATGTAGCTCAAAAGACCGTATAATTAATGTATACAATATTTTTTCATATCTTGTATAATAACGAATATATTGAGCTTTATTGATTTTTTACGAAAATTCGACAAAAATTATATACCATTAAACAATAAACTCTATAGCTAAGGCTACTGCCAAGCATCAGAGAAAGGGTCTATTAGAAATGAATTTTCTGGAAATATTTTAGTAAAATGAAGGACAATGACGGTTGAAACTAAGAGTTCGGTGTATGTAAAACATTCTTCTTGAGACATTTTCTTTCCATAGATCGTATTAGATTCAAGTTATTTGCCTAAATGTTGCAAATTTTGACGTTTTCAATTGTCACTTTGACGTTTTGAGGAAACCCCCAATTTATTTTTTCTTTAAATGCTCATAACTTTTTTGTCTTTTGACCTACAGAGCTAAATTTTGGTAGGTGGCACACCTATAACGATATAAACCAGCTTACCAAATTTGGTTGCCCTTACTTTGTTAATTTTAGAGATATAAATATTTGCGAAAGAAAACACAAATTTTTCCGGGAAAACCTCGGCGGATTTTCCTGGCTAACAAAATTATCCAAGCGACTTGCGAAAGGAATGTACTCACCAATTTTGACGTTTAAAATCGCCTTTTTGACGTTTTGAGGAAAATCCAAATTTATTTTTCTTTGAATGCCTGTAACTTTTTTATCCTTTAACCTACGGAGCTAAATTTTGGTAGGCAACTTGCCTATAATGAAATAAATCCGCATATGAAATTTGGTTGCCCTTACTTTGTTAATTCCGGAGATATAATTTTTTTTCGAAAGAAAACACAAAATTTTCCGGGAAAACCTGGACCGATTTTCCTGGCTAACGAACTTATCCAAGCCATTTGCAAAAGGAATTTATTCACCAAATTTAATCAAAATCGGCCCATTATTTTTTGAGTTATCGGTGTGATACATATATATATATATATATATATATATATATATATATATATATATATATATATATATATATATATATATATATATATATATATATATATATATAAACATATAAAAATTTAAACCGACCCCGGATATGTGTTCTGGGGGGCCTAATTAGCGCTTATTTGAAGAAATTTTTTCAAAATTCAAAAGTCGAGATCTCCTCATTAGTGAATTTTTTTTAAGAAAATTCACTAAAAATGCTAATATTATTTTAAATAAATTTGATTTATTAGACCGTCTCAAAAGAATATACACTATAACGAACATTTTAAGATGGAAACTTTTTTTTTTACTTCGCTACCATAACGTACTCGCTGGGCCGGGACCCTTTTCCTTAATCATGAAACGCTGTCACGAATTTTCTCTTTTCAAGGTACAACAACCTCTCGAGCATAAATAATGACACCAGTTTCGCGCGTTTCTCGCTATTTTTATGCAATTAATTCGCGAATTGCGACTGACTAATAAATAATTATGCTTGCACTGCAAAAATGCAGCTTGGAATGCATCAATGCGTTACAAAGAAACTTTAAATTCATATCAGAGGTTTCTACAAATATTTAATTGAAATGTTCTAAACACAGGTTCACATAAAACTGTACAAATAGAGCAATTTAATGTATATTTCTCACTAAATCGACCATACACGCAAAAACGAAATAAAATTAACGAACCAAATAATGAATCTAATGGTCGAACAAAAAACATAAAAAAATATACGAGGACGTATAATTTTGTAGTTTAATAACGTATAAAGTTTATCAATAATAACACTAATATACTTTCCAGTTATGTGTGTTTTGTTTCTTTAACGTCGGCCTATTTCCGCCACTATGGCCAATCACCGACGCCAGGTAGCAGTTTTACCTCACTATCCTGGAGATTTTGCCGAACCCCTGTCTTTCTGTAAGGAGGGTAGGGGACGTGCCCAACATCGCATGGACACGGGACCGACGGCTTTACGCCCCCTCCGAATGGCGGAACGTGCAGACATCCAACTTGCTCAAATACAATGCCAGAACCTCGGTTGATGTTAATGTTACCGTTTGTACTGAAAAAGTGAAAGGAGTACCCTGGGATCAAACCCAGTACCCTTCGGTTCAGAGGCACACGTTCTTACCCCTGAACCACCGAGGTTATGACTTTCCAGTTAAAGTATATGCATATGTAGATACTGCGAATCGATAAGAATAACCAGCTCAAGTCAGATAAAAAAAAAATCGGGACGCAGCAAGTGCGTTATAGCAGTGAATTTTCATAACAATTGTACACTATTATTACGGCATATTACTAAAATTATTACCTTAAATTAATACAGCTCATTAAGATAGGTTTTATTGGTCCTATTTTTTCGGAAGTGTTACCATCGATATCTCTCTATTACAAAAAAAAAAAAATCACAGCAAATACGTTGTGGTAGTAAACCTTCATAGAAATGATCTGGGACACCAAACATGTTTTTATTAAAACTTTTAATTAGTGAATTTTTATTTAAAAAAATTCACTAATAGAGAGGTATCGATGGTGAGACTTTGCAAAAATTCTTTCAAATGAGTACAAACTAGAAACCATATCCGGGGTCAGTTTCAATTTTTATATGTTTATATATATATATATATATACATATATATATATATATATATATATATATATATATATATATATATATATATATATATATATATATATATATATATATATATATATAAATATATATGTATTCGTCTGATAACTCAAAAATAATTACCAGATTTGGATGAAACTTGGCAAGTGCCTTTCTTTTATTAATGGCTTGGATGAGGTCGTTAGCCAGAAAAATCGGACAGGGTTTTCCGGGAAAATTTTGAGTTTTCTTTCGAAAAAGATTTTTTTCTCCGAAAGTAACAAAGCTGTTTTAATGAAATTTACTATATATGTTGCCTCATGAGAGATCTTACTACGTACCAAAATTCAACTTTCTAAGTTTAGAGAAAATTGAGTTATTCAAATTTTAAATTTTCTTTCGAAAAAAATTTTTTTCTCCGAAAGTTACAAAGTTATTTTAATGAAATTTTGTGGATATCTTGCCTTAGGAAATACCTTACTACGTATTAAAATTAAACTCTCTAAGTTTATAGAAGATTGAGTTATTTAAATGTGAAGCATTTAATAAAAATTCACTACCATAACGCACTTGCTGCGTCCCGAGTTTTTTTTATTTCTTGTAACATGGAGATCTAAATTTTGGGTACATAGTTTACTTTTTATACAGTAAACCTATGTACCAAATTTGGTTACCATAGCTTTTAGTCGATTTTTTTTTAAATGTATTAATGAGGAGATCGCGACTTTTGAATTTTGAAAAATTTCTTCAAATGAGCGCAAACTATGACCCCCAGAACCCATATCTCGGGCCAGTCTCCATTTTTGTATGTTTATATATATATATATATATATATATATATATATATACATACAGTATACTGTATGTATATATATATATATATATATATATATATATATATATATATATATGTATGTATATATATATATATATATATATATATATATATATATATATATATATATATATATATATATATATATATATATATATATACATACAGGATGGCGCATTGAAAACGAAACAGACCGATTTGCGTCCAGAGAAATTTTTTTTAAGAAACGCTGAAACACATCAATTTTAATATTGAGGGGGACATGTTTTGACATAAAACTCAACTTTGTCACATCAACCCCTTAAGGGTGGTGATAACAATCCTGATATTTTAAATAGGGAACATGGGTCGAGTGTTACATCATTTGAAAGCTCTTTCTTTTCTGAATTCAGCACACTAATTTTTTTGGAAGTTTTATCAACCCGTTTAAAAATTATTCACAGTTGGAGTTGCAAGAACATATTTCATTCATTGTGATAAGAAATGCACTAATTAGTCAATTTTTCGTTAAAAAATAAAAAACAACCAAACGTACAAAAATGTTTATTCAGTTAAGTAAGTGTTCAAATTGTTGACCACCAGCTTCCATACAAAAGTACAAATTTTGTTCAAAACGAGCTCTGACATTCTGGAGCATTTGTGGAGTTATTAGGCGGCATTCTTCAACAATGCGTCGTCGTAATTCTTCCAGAGACTCCGGTTTTGTTGCGAAAATTCTACTCTTTAAATGGCCACATAGAAAGAAGTCTAAGGGGGTAAATCCGGTGATCTAGGGGGCCACTCAATAGCACATCTACGCCCAATTCATTGCTCTGGAAACTCTCTGTTCAAAAACTCCCTAACACGTTGTGAAAAATGCGGCGGAGCTCCATCTTGTTGCAACACTAATTGATTTTCTTGATAGCGATCATCATTTTCAACAATGTCAATTAGTAGAGGGTAAACGATATCTTCTAGTAACTCCAAATACGTTTCGCCACTCAAATTGCCATCAAGAAAAATTGGTCCGATTAAACGGTCTCCAAAAATGCCAGTCCAGACATTCAATTTCTGTGGAGTTTGAGTGTGGACTTCGTGAAAATTTCTTGGATTATTAACTGCCCAATAACGACAATTGACTGTATAGTTTAATAAAAAAAAAATTTGGTACATTTTCAAACAATAAGTAATTTTGATAAAATATGGTACATTGTTTCTACTATATACGAGTAGGCTATACCGGTAACCAGATTGATGCCTGCTTGCATTAGAGAGGCATATTTGCCATTTTGCCACGTTTTTATGAAAATTCACTTCCATAACGCACTTGCTGCGTCCAGACTTTTATTTTCGGATATATCAATTTTTGTCAAAATAAAACACTAAATTTTTCTGGAAAACCCGGTCCGATTTTCCTGGCTAACGAATTTATCAAAGACACTTATAAAACAAAGTTGCTGCCAAAGTTGATAAAAATCGGTCCATTAATTTATATATATATATATATATATATATATATATATATATATATATATATATATATATATATATATATACAGGGTGTGATTTTTGAGTCAATTTTAAGAAGAAAACATCATATGAACGTATGTCCCAAACGTCTTAACTTTTGAGATATAGGGTGGTAAAGTTTTTAAAAATAAGTAATTTTTGAATAATATCTCTAATACCACTCTAGATATTTTAATGAAATTTCGTATACAAGTACTAAGCATCAAGAGGCATTTTTCATGTACCACATTTCTTTTTATTTCCAACAGTCACGTTCGTGCGGAATCTTACCTGCATACTTTGGAAGACATTAATGGTACGCCACTGATATCTCTTGAAATAAAAATTATTTTTGAGATCCCCATTCATTTATATGTAAATTTGATAACTCGGTTTTTTTCAGTCCGATGCACGGTTTGCGCCTAAAAAAATAAAATATATTTCTCTGCATAGTCATAACAATATCGTTAATATGACAATAGCACAATCTAGAGAAATAGTATGCTGTGTGTAAGAATGATTAATTCTGTTGTCATGTACTTTGACAGTTCAGTTTTAAATGCAACTCTTCGCGTCTTTGGTGTTTAAAATATCTGAGCAGTGTGTTATTTTGAAAAGAAATGGTTAAATTCACTAATGAGGAGATGGCAGACATGCATTACGTGTACAGTTTGGCTAATGGCAGATCACCCGAAGCTAGGCGATTTTATCAAGAGCGCTTTCCTAATAGAGTCATACCTGATATGCGAACATTTACAAATGTCCATAGAAGATTGACTGAAACTGGTAGTTTGAAGTCAAATAATCAATTAAAAGGGGCCCATCGAACTATAAGAACTCCAGAAATTGAAGAAGCAGTTTTAAATTCGATTGATGAAAATCATGAACTTAGTACTAGAAAAATCGGTAATAATTTGAATATCTCGCACGTTATGGTTTGGAAAATTTTGAACGATTTTCTGTTATACCCGTGTCCAAGCGTTACTTCCCCGAGACTTTTCTTTGCGTGTTAATTTTTGTCATTGGTTTTTGGAGAAAATTGCGCATAATCCCTTGGTTGACCGTTTACAGATGAAGCTAACTTCTCCAGAAACGCCACCAGAAATTATCATATTTGGGCAGACGAAAATCCCCATGCAGTTGTACAATTTAACCATCAAGTACAATTTTCAGTGAATGTATGGGCTGGAATTATTGGAAATTACTTAATTGGACCTTTTTTCCTACCAGAAAGACTAAATGGCTATAATTATCGCCGGTTTCTAGAGGATTTGCCCATATTGCTAGAAGAAGTACCAATTTTAATTAGAAATACAATGTGGTTCATGCATGACGGCGCGCCCGCTCACTTTAATATTGGAGCAAGATAATATTTAAGTCACACATTTAATAACCGATGGGTAGGTCGTGGTGGACCCCAACCATGGCCTCCTAGGTCCCCAGATTTAAATAGTTTGGACTTTTTTTATGGGGCATCTTAAAACCCTAGTTTACCGCACCCCAGTAAACACTCTAGAAGCGCTGAAGGATCGTTAATAGCTTTCTGCGATATAATAATAAATACAGGCGGTATACTTCAAAGAGTGCGCGACAATAGGATCAAATAAGCTAAAGCCTGCATTATTGCAGGTGGAGGGCATGTTTAAGAACTTATCTAATTTTTATGTTCTATTGTAGTTTATTGTATCTCAAAAGTAAAGACGTTTAGGACATACGTTCCTTTGAAGTTTTCTTCTTACAGACACAGCATACTATTTCTCTACATTGTGGAATTGTCATATTAACGATATTGTTATGACCATTTTTTTTTGTTCCCTCAGGGCTCGTCCGCGGCCTTGCCGCCCCGATAGTGTTATGACCATGCTGAGAAATAGATTTTTTTTATAGGCGAAAACCGTGCATAGGACTGAAAAAAACAAGTAATCAAATTTGATTAGAAATGATGGCGATTTTAAAAATAAGTTTTATTTTAAGAGATATCAGTGCCGTACCATCAATGTCTGCCAAAATATGCAGGTATGATTCCGCACGAAATTTCCTTAAAAATTTCCTTGAAATATCTAGAGTGGTATTACAGATATTATTAAAAAATTAGTTATTTTTAAAAACTTTACCACCCTGTATCTCAAAAGTTGAGACGTTTAGGACATACGTTCATAAGAAGGTTTCTTCTTAAAATGGACCCAAAAATCACCCCATAAAATATTGACATTTAATCAGAAAACACCCTATATATATATATATATATATATATATATATATATATATATATATATATATATATATATATATATACAGGGTCATTGATGGTCGATGGTAGGTTAGACGTTTATGGAAAACGGGAGATAGAATTACTGTGAAACTTTGGATACTGCCATAAATAGGCACGGCCTGTCTTTCTAAAATATTTTTATTTTTTTTATATATATTTTTATATATATTATTATTTTGTTTTTAGAATTATAATTTCTTTGGCATCATTTTTTCTTAATAGCTTCCTATACATATCTACATCGGTTTTCGAGATATTACCTATTTAATTATTTTTTTTCACAAAAATGGTCCCACTAAAATTTCAATTTAGCTGCTATTTGAACCCATTGAAGGCTGAAATTTTGCCCACAGTTTGGAAAGCCTAGTATTTAATAGTTACCTAAATAAATTCATTTCATGTTATACAGGTTGGTTTAAAATTGATGATTTTAACGTGACACAAAAAAAGGCCAAAACCTTATTTTTTCAAATAGGACACCCTGTATATTATTTAAAATTCTGAAAGGAAATTAAATTTCCTCCAAATTGATGTAGCATAGTGGTATACCTAGCTCGTCAAGTTTTCGAAATAATCGCAATAATTAATGAAAAACACATTATCTTTACATAATTTGTATTAGTTGGTCATGGAACGCCATCTGATTTGACAATTGCTTAATTATTTACTGTGTTTGACAGACGCCGAACTTTTAAGATTCATTTGCGATTTTCCACTTAATATTTATTTGAAAACAAGTTAAGATGGACCGAAATAATTACTGAAATGAAGTTTTTATGACACTATTTATTCTTCATGGACAATGTGACAAAATTGTAGCAAAAACATGTAAGAAATTCAATGAAATGTATTATGAATTGCAACCAATGAGCGAAAGAAAGGTTATGCGAATACAAGATAATTTTTTCAATTATTATTTATTATTAGATTCTAAACATTTTACAACAAATTCTCAAAATATCCCCCCCATTGGCTTCTAAGCACTTCAAAATCCGGCGATGTACACCTTCAGTTGTCGCTTTATGTATTTCATTAGCATCTAGTTGGTCGATGACATTGGTAACACGCTGACGTAGCTGCTCTTTAGTGTTCACCGGTGTCTGGTATACCTTTTGTTTTAAAGTACCCCAAAGGTAGAAATCGAGGGGTGCAAGGTCGGGGGACATTGCAAGCCAATCCCATGGGCCCAAACGCCTAAACCAGTGGTCATCAAATATCTGAAACAGCTCACGTGTTCCCTCTTGCGTGCAATGTGCGGGTGCTCCATCCAACTGGAACCAACAAGTACGAAAATCTTCTAATGTTAAATTTTCCAAAAAATTTGATACTACAGTCCTTAAAATGTGGAGGTATTGATTGCTATTTAATAGCTCATTGTAAATGAAACATCTTATTTGGTTGTATTTTAAGAGGCAAAAAACATTAGAACTAAATTTTTCTTGAAAGCCTTTCTGCTTGACCATGCGTGGATTTTGATCGACCCAAAAATGTAGATTCCTTCTATTGATAATGCCTTCTCTTGAAAACTTGGCTTCGTCTGTCCATATTATTTTTCTCAAAAAGTTAGGATCCTCTTAGGAGTGTCTCACAATGTTGAATGCGACGTTGGTAATTATCTGGTTTCAGGTGTTGAAGTGTTATAAATATAAAAGGATGCATGTTGTGATTGGCCAGCATCTTTTGCACCGCATAATAAGTTACCGCTAAATCATATGCTGCACTTTGGATGGAAGTTTGTGGATATGCGTGGAAATAGGCTAAAACGTTCACTATATTTTCTTCATTCGACGTAACAGGCCTTGGCAAACTTTGAGTTGCCCCAAGTTTTGAATCAGAATTGATAAAATTATCTTGTATTTGCATAAACTTTTTTTCGTTCATTGGTTGCAATTCAGGATACATTTGAATGAATTTTCTACATGTTATTGCTACAATTTTGTCACATTGTCCATGAAGAATAAATAGTGTCATCAAGACTTCATTTGAGTAATTATTTCGCTCCATCTAACTTGTTTTCAAATAAATATTAAGTGAAAAATAGCAAACGAATCTTAAAACTTCGGCGTCTGTCAAACACAGTAAGCAATTATCAAATCACTGGGCGTTCCATGACCAACTAATTCAAATTATGTGAGGATCATGTGTTTTTTTTAGTAATTATTGCGATTATTTCGAAAACTTGACGAGTTAGGTATACCACTGTGCTACATCAATTTGGAGGAAATATAATTGCCTTTCAGAATTTTGGCTAATATACAGGGTATCCTATTTGAAAAAATAGAGTTTTGGCTCTTTTTGTGTGTCACGTTAAAATCATAAATTTTAAACCGCCCTGTATAACATTAAATTAATTTAGTTATGGAGCTATTAAATACCAGGCTTTTGCAAAATGTGCCCAAAATGTCAGTCTTCTATGGTTTCAAATAGCAGCTAAATTAAAATTTTAGTGGTACCATTTTTATGAGAAAAAAATATTAAATAAGTATTATCTCGAAAACCGGTGTAGATGGGTATATGAAGCTATTAAGAAAAAATGATCATAAAGAAATTTCAATTCTAAAAACAAAATAATATACAGGCTGTCCCATTAAAAATAAGAAAGTTGTTACTACTTTTGAGTAGAAGCGGCAACACCGCCAAAATAAAAATATTTTAGAAAGATAGGTCGTGCCCATTTATGGCAGTATCCAAATTTTCAGATTAATCGTATGTCCCGTTTTCCATAAACGTCTAACCTACCATCGACCATCAATGACCCTATATATATATATATATATATATATATATATATATATATATATATATATATATATATATATATATATATATATATATATATATATATATATATATATACATATATTATAATATGATTTTTTATCGTGGCCTATTATTAGTTCTCATCAGTACGGTATAGCCAGGTGAGGATGGAAATAACAGAAACACACGGAGTCACAACAGGCAACCAGTGCACAGTTTGCAGTTTCATTTCTGCTCCTTCATCCAGCGTGTTTCCGTCTTCACCTGGCTATACCGCACTGATGACTGCTAATAAGCTCGAAAAACGTGTATGCGGTTGTCTCCCTGCGGCGTTGCCCTGAACCTTTCCTTGTATATAGTATGCAATTGGCCGCATTAAAAAATCATGTTAGTATTATAACTCCTGGGCTCCGGATGCCACGCAGGTGATTTCTGTTGCCTCTGATCTCTCTGATGCCTAGAGTTGAACACACTGAGACCTCACAGACGATCTCCGGCGAGATTTGGGGAGTAGGCAGATTGAGGCCCCGTAATCGAGCTACAACAACCCAACCCACCTTTGTCCACCACACAGATATATATATATATATATATATATATATATATATATATATATATATATATATATATATATATATATATATATATATGTATGTATATGTATATAGTGGCCCATTTAAGATGGAAACACCCCTGTAACTTTTGTATTTATAATTCGATTTTGATGAACAAAAAATCAAAAGACATAAAATGAAAAACGCTATGAATACTGTGAAAATTATTCTCTGTGTCACCCAACCAAGGCCTAAATGCGGTTTTTCTATATCAAAAAAAATAGGAGAAGGGGTTAGGGCTGTTTTTAGAAGGAAAATAAGTACGCCACTGCATTCGGCATCCCTCAAAACAGAGATATGCCAAATTTCATCAAAAAAGAAGAATTATTAACCATTTCAGAGAAGTTTAGTAGAGCATCGCAAGGTCAAATAGAAAATTTGGAAATAGGTGGATTGGTCGTGGTGGATCTGGTACACATCTAGCACGAAGTCCCGACCTCAATCCACTCGATTTTTCATATTATTTTTTTACAGAAGTTTATTCCGTAGAAATAAATAATGAAGACCGTTTTTGGAACAGAATTATGCAAGCTGCTGACAGGTTTCATAATAATCCAGGGATATTTCAGAGATGTCGTCAGTCAATAATCAGAAAATTGGAAATGTGTATTCAAGAAAGAGGCCGCAAAGTTGAATACCGTCTTTAAAGCTAGCTTTTATTATTTGATTATTTTTATTATGTTTGTTATGATTTCTGTTTATTTACAGTTGCTCATAATTCATAAAGTTATCGATTTCTATTATTTTAATGTGTTTATTTCTTACTAGAGATAATATGAATAATAATATTTTTTTACAGAGTCGTACTAATTTATTCAATCAACTTAATGATATGAACCCCTCTGATTCCGCCACTGGTTGCTTATAACGGTTAATATTTTCACACAATGTGGCAACCTGTAAGGGGATCTTTTGTACCATTTGTGGTTATATTATCTCGAAAGAAATTTTGTAGAAAATTGAATTATGTATCGAAAAAGTTGAAAAAAAAATTTAGGCTGTATCTCGAAAACAAAAGGGTTTTAGAGCTAAGTTTTTTTATGTCCTCTATCGCGTGGTACTTTGCATTGCACTGTTTAGCGATTTTTTTTAAATTCGCTAAGGAGATCTGTGTTTATGTTTATATATATATATATATATATATATATATATATATATATATATATATATATATATATCCGACCGATAACTCAAAAAATAATGGACCGATCTTGATCAAATTTGGTGAGTACCTTCCTTTTGCAAGTGGCTTGGATAAGTTCGTTAGCCAGGAAAATCGGACCATGTTTTCCCGTTAGCTAATTTTTGTAGAACAAATTCGTTAATCATTTTTTCTCGAAATATGATGCGTTTGTAAGAAACAAATCTGGACGCAGTAAGTGCGTTTTGGTAGCGAATTTTCGGAAAATTTGCAGTTTAGCTCCCAAACGCTTTTCAAAAAACTGTTTTCAAAAACCTGGCTAGACCCCCCCCTCCTGGATCTACAAACCCCAAGAAAAATTTCTTGTTCACACCCCCCAAGGAAGTTACGGGTCCAGGAGTGAGTAGGTGTGCTGAGCGGGGTAGGTAGTAAAAAGGAAATATGAGCAGAAAATTCGAATAAAGCGGGCTTGAAAGCTGCCTTTTTCACATCTTGAAGTCATATCCCTGTTAAACCCTGCCTACCCAGCACAGCACCCCTATTCACTCCCAGTCCCATAATATATAAACATACAAACTGAGACTGACCCCGGAAATGCGATCCAGGGAACTAGTTCGCGCTCATTTGATTTTTTTTCAAAATTAAAAACTCCCGATTACTTGATTAGTGTTTTGTACGAAAATTCACTAAAAAGGTTCAACAGTATTACTTTTGACATACCTAAGATGAGTCTGCAATAATAATTATTGGGATTGAAATAAACTTCGGGCTAAGAACATCTCTACACACTCCTAATCTAACAAACGCAGATTTAAAATCGCGTGCAGCACGAGAAACAATATACAAACTTGACTAAAATTAAATAAATAATTCAGGTGCCAGACATTACGTCCTTCAAATGTACTACTGTTTCTAGTGAATACTTTCTTGCGGCTGCATTTGTAATTAAATTTAGAGATGATTAGATACACAGCACTGTGACCTTATTTCTTTCAAAGATTTACTGTAGTGTGTACGCATAAATTAATCTACAAATTGAATTATACAACAAAACTTAATTACTCACTAAATGAATAGCTTCTGAAAACAAAAAGATGTTTTTTTGTTTTGTTTCTACATTAATATTTAAATAGGTAACCTTGACTCACAGTATTTTTTTAAGAAACCAAATAAACTCAGTGACATAGAAATTACAACACCCAGTAAATATCATTCCTGAACGTCACAAGGTCTGGGATAGACATATTTAAGGTACTTAATGAGAGGCTTCATCCAGACAGCAAAATTTATTGATGAGGTGCCCTACGCGTTTCGGCTATACAATAGCCATCATCAGGGGCTATAATGATGGCTATTGTATAGCATCCAGACAGCAAAATTTATTGATGAGGTGCCCTACGCGTTTCGGCTATACAATAGCCATCATCAGGGGCTATAATGATGGCTATTGTATAGCCGAAACGTGTAGGGCACCTCATCAATAAATTTTGCTGTCTGGATGAAGCCTCTCATTAAGTACCTTAATTACGAGGTGCCCTACGCGTTTCGGCTATACAATAGCCATCATCAGGGGCTATGATGATGGCTATTGTATAGCCGAAACGTGTAGGGCACCTCATCAATAAATTTTGCTGTCTGGATGAAGCATCTCATTAAGTACCTTAATTACCCAGTAAATATGAATATTTTGATATTTTGGAGAACGGTAAACTACGAAATTAATTAGAATTAATGAAATATCGAATAGCTTTACAGAAAATATTTACAAAGACTAGTAGTCCGCAAAAATGTTCTTCCACTTTTCTATGTATGCTGCGCGAATGAGATCATCCACGTCTCCCTGGTATGCTATCCCAAGCTAATCTAACCTCATGACGTAGACGAGCTATATAACGTATGGGATACTGCAACCGACCCATATCCCATACATGTTCGATAGGTGATGTATTAGGTGTTTTTGCAGGCGATTGAATATTCGTTGAAATTATCTTGTTGATTATCTTGCTGGAAAATTGGGTCTCGCTAGTTAAAGGTAATTGCGGAACAGGTTATGGAACATTATTAATGTACGACTGGGCGTTCAAGGATCTATTAAAAAAAAAAGAGTTGACCAGCTTCCCATTGCAATTGCCCCTGATAAGTGCAGTCTCACGCTCCATGCAAAATTAAACTTGGCAACTTGTTTCGTGTCTTCGGACTTGCCTACAGCCATCATTAGCCTATAAGCAGAAGCGTGACTCATCACAGAAAACAACGCGATTCCACTCTGGCTTCTATTGAGCTCGTTCTTGGTACCATGGCAGACGTAGCAGCCTATAGATATTAGTGGTTAGTATGACTAGTCCATAATTCACAAGTCGACGGTAAACAGACGCCATGGTTTACGACAGGTGGGGTTTTTCCATGTAGCAGTTTTTTAAATACCTTCTCAAATTATTCTCTTTAAACGGAAGGGCCCAGATCCTCTAGGTTTGTCTTTCCTATTTCCTCATATAGTCTTCTTAGCAATTAAAGTTTTCTCCGTTATACAACTCTTCGATATAGGGTGGCGCATTGAAAACGAAACAGACCGATTTGCGCCCGAAGAAATTTTTTAAGAAACGCTGAAACACGTCAATTTTAATATTGAGGGGGACATGTTTTGACATAAAACTCAACTTTGTCACATCAACCCCTTAAGGGTGGTGATAACAACCCTTATATGTTAATTAGGGAAGTGATCACAACCCTTATATGTTAATTAGGGAACATGGGTCGAGTGTTACATCATTTGAAAGCTCTTTCTTTTCTGAATTCAGCACACAAATTTTTTTGGAAGTTTTTATCAACCCGTTTAAAAATTATTCACAGTTGAAGATGCAAAAACGCATTTCACTCGTTCCGATAAGAAACGTGCTAATAGTCAATGTTTTGTTGGTTCGTAAACAAAAAATTGACTATCAGAACATTTCTTATCGGAATGAGAGAAATGCGGTTTATTATTTCAGTTTATCGGTCGGTTTGATACTTGATAGTACTACCGAAAATTAATTTCACAATGGTATATTCTGTAGAAGAAAGAGGTCAAATAAATACTATTTTTTTCAAAAACGATGACTGTGCGGCAAATTTGTTTAATGAACGACATCCGAACAGACATGTTAACAGAAAATACATTTTGGAGTTAGTTGCAAAGTTTCGACAAAGTGGTTCAGTAGCGAACAAAAAACGGGATCCTGTACATGAATTTCCGGTTAGAAATGAGACTACTGAGATTGAAGTTTTAGGACAAATTGTTGCCGACCCAACTTTGAGCACGAGAAAATTCGCCACTGTTTCAAACATCAAAAGAAGAACTATTCAGCGAATATTGAAGCATCATAAATTTCACCCGTATAAAATTCATCTTGCACAAGAACTGAATGAATATGATTTTGATCTGCGCCTGGAGTTTTGTGAAGTTATGACTACACGAATAGCTAATAACTGGAACTTTCTGTTCAATATCTGTTTTTCAGACGAGTGTACGTTTTTATTAAACTCTACAGTCAATCGTGATAATTTTCGTCATTGGGCAGGTAAATAATTCAAGAAATGTTCACAAAGTCCACACTCAAACTCCACAGAAATTGAATGTCTGGACTGGCATTTTTGGAGACCGTTTAATCGGACCAGACTTTTAAATGAATATGCACAAGAACTGAGATATTGCATTTACACCATTTGGCTGTTCCAAACTGTATAAGTAAAATAGATCATTTTGACTTCTAGTTTCGCAGGTATCAAATTTTTATTTTTTTTATTTCAACAATACACCACGAGGGCTTACAGCCTAAATACTATCGTACCGTGGGTGTCGACAATGAGGAAAGAGGCAACTTGTTGATTCTGAACTTGAAGGTTTGGATATTGGGGGGAGAAGGGAAAACATGTGGCGGCAAGGAATTCCACAACTTGGAAGTCCTCGGGACAAAAGAGCGACCATAACAAGATGTTCTATGTTTGGTGACCTGGACAGTAAAAGGGTGCATTCGCTCTGTTCCCCTGGTAGATCTGTTGGGGGCAGCAGGTGGAGGAACTATGGAAGAAAGCTCCTCTCTCTGAAGAGGAAACCTAATTTCTTAGCAGTCGCTTCTGCAATTTACGTGACATGTTGGTGCCAATTGAGATTTCGATCCAGAGAAATGCCAACAAGTGAAAAGGACTCATTGCTTTGAATAACTTGGTTGTTTATTTTGATGGGTCTAGGGCTGGTGTATCTCTTATGAGAAAGAAAGCAAGACTGTGATTTGGTGGGGTTGAATTGTACAAGATTTCTACTTCCACAGTCTAATATTTTTTGGAGATCCACGGAGACAGAACCATCCATGAGTCTGCGATCCTCATCTAATTGGGCTAAAGAGACAGACTTAGAATATTGTATATTTGAGTGGAGGGTGCTGTCGTCCGCGTAACTGTGAACTGGGTTGGATGTGCCAGAGAGAAGGTTATTGATGTGGAGAAGAAACAAAGTAGGGGCTAAAGCTGAACCTTGAGGAACTCATGCATTAATTGAATACAGTTTAGAGGAATGGCCAGCCACGACAACATAAATGATCCGGTTGGAGAGGAAATTTGCTGTCCACGTACAGAGTTTTGGTGGTAGGCCACAGGCCGGAAGTTTATTAAGCCGCGCTGCGTGCCAGACCTGGTCGAATGCTTTGGATATGTCTGAGCGACAATCTGGGATTCACCATGTAGTTCCATAGATTTGTTTCAAGAATGGGTGACAAAGGAAAGGAGGTCGGCAGTCGATCTGCGCTGACGGAATCCATACTGCCTGTCGTGGATTAGACTGTGTTTTTCAAGAACTTTTAGTAATTCGGTGTTTATATACTTTTGCATCACTTTAGAGACAAATGAAAGGAGATAAATAGGCCTGTAGTTGCTAGGAAGCGCTTTGGATCCTTTCTTGTGGACGGGTTGTACTCGAGTAGTTTTCCAGTTACTAGGGAATATGCCTCTATTGTAAGATGTCTGAAACAGACGAGTCAGGACAGGAGCAAGTTCTGGTGCGCATTCTTTGAGAACAATTGCTGGGATCTCGTCAAGGCCAGAGGCTTTCCTGGTATTGAGAGAAGAGAGCATCTTTCGTACCTTTTTAGTTTTGAAAGTGATATCCGTCATTTTATGCGCGACATTAGGGACTGTTGGTGGTTGAACATTTGTAGGTGGGTTGAGAGTAGAATTGCCGGCGAACAACGAGGCAAAAAGTTCAGCTTTGCCCAGGGCGGGGAAACAATGTCATCCCCTGGGGCAAGAGGTGGGAACGTGCTCTTGCAGAAATTATTCCCAATAGATTTAGCAAGAGTCCAGACGGGTTTGCTGCCGCTGGAGCTTAAGAGGACTTTGTTTTTGATGTGGTTATTAAACGAGTTTTTTGCCTCAGAAAGAATGCAATTTGACTACACATTTTGGAAACACCTGTATGTACACATTTAGCTCAGTTTCATTGCATATATTTCTTGTTTTATACATCAAATTTGCAACGTTCGACGAATTGACTAAGAAGAATTAACACCAAGTAAAAATATGCGTACATTTATTAAGAATCAGAACAATACCTAAAGAAATCATATGCGCCAGTCTTTAAATGTTGTTTATTTAATTAATGCAGGGCTGACATATTACGTTTATTTCTTTTGTTTTTATTATCTTGTTAGGTAAACTCTACGGTTAGAGTAGGTACAATGAACCAAGTATGTAGTGAGTCATTGCGCATTAAAAATATATTATTATACATATAATGTACGGCAGTAAAAAAAACATTATCACATTGTTGAATTAAGCAAACTATTTCATTTCCACATCGTCAATACATGTGGAAGTACAAAGTACAATATAAAGTACATCGGCGACAAAAATGTCAAAAATGTTTTCGCTTAAACGTCAAAAAGTGTCAAAACATTTAGAAAACATGATTTGGGAACGAAAATCTTTTTGTGTCCGTCGGTTTGTATATCTATCTGTTTGTAGCCACGATAACTTTAGAACGAATTGAGATATCGTCTTCAAGTTCGGTAAACGAACGGTTCTGGTGGTTTTTGGGTAAAATCGCTCCGACCACCCCCACACCCCCCCCCCCCCCCCGGTGTTGTAGGGGATTAATGGGGAATGATTTGGTGAAAATTGACATTTTTTCGTTAGAACTCGAGTTAAATAATGTTTTAGGGTTTATTTTATTAGAAAACTTTCAATTTCATCAAACATGTGGTATTCTGTGCTAAAATTAAATTAGGGGTTGAATGTGTGGGGGTAGAATATCGGTGACATAAATTTCGAATTTTTTGTTGTTGCTAAAACGGCTTAAAATTCTCAAAATATATAGAAAAGTTAATTCTGGAATGAAATTTTTTTAGTCTGTCGGTCGGTCGGTCTGTCGGCCTGTACGCGTGCCTGTTAGTAGGCGCAATAACTTTTGAACGAATTGACTGAAATCTTTAAATTTGGTACAGTTAGCACCTGACAAAAAAAAAGCATCGAATTGTTTTTGGGTAACATCGCTTCAGGGGGTAAGAGATAAATGTGGGATGATTTCGTAAAAATTGACATTTTTTCATTAAAACTCGAGTAATATTACGTTTCAGAAGCTTATGGCTACCGGAATACGAATATTTTTTTTGTAATCAAGTCATGGACCCAAAAATCATTCATGAGAAAGTCTTTCTGATGACAGTAAATTATCACAGCTATGTCGAAGTTGTGATTCAAGTTGCAGCACTATTTTTATAGGAAATGTTTTGATGTATAACATGGCATGGCATTCATGGACTACAAATGATTTGTAACGAACATATAAACAAACCAAGCAAGTATTTACGCAGTAAGTACGTTATGGTAGACATTTTTTTATAGAAATCATTCAAATCACAAAAAAGTCCTAAAACTGAAGTGTTTTAAAAAACTGAGTGAAGATTGGAACCTGCGATAATCATTGATAAATATGTTTTAGAGAACCTAATGCACCACAAGACCACACGATCGTTTCACTAACAAAGTTAGCGTCGTCAGATGGATAATAATAATAAAAATTCGGGACGCAGCAAGTGCGTTATGGTAGTGAATTTTCATAAAAATGTTTTTAATAGCAATTATGTGTGTTTTTTAAGAAAGCAGGCATCAAATTTGGTTACCAGTATAACCTATATAATAAAAATAAAGTGCCATGTTTCATCAAAATAACTTTATTGTTTGAAAATGTACAAACATTTCCGGAATTAAACTTAAAGTGTTCCCGAAAAAAACATGTTTCTTGGTCAACCTTATAGGTTAATAGCAAATTGAGCTATTCAAATATGAAGCATTTGACAAAATTCGCTACCATAACACACTTGCTGCGTCCAGAATTTCTTGTCTTACAAACATGCATTATATTTCGATGGAAAATGCAAAAATGCAATAACATAAGACGTGTTTGATAACAAAAATAAGAAAATTTGTATCACCAGCGATTTATGGGTCACCTGTGATTGTAGAAATATTTTTTAAGATAGCTCAAAACACCCTATAATTAATGTATAAAATTTTTTTTCGTATCTTGTATAATAACGGATATATTGAGCTTTGATTGATTTTTTACGAAAATTAGACAAAAAATTATATACCATTAAAAGATAAACTCTATAGCTAAGGCTACTGCCAAGCATCAGAGAAAGGGTCTATTTTAAATGAATTTTCTGGAAATATTTTAGTAAAATGAAGGACAGTGACGGTTGAAACTAAGACTTCAGGGTTTGTAAAATATTCTTCTTGAGACATTTTCTTTCCATAGCCTGTATTAGATTCAAGTTCTTTGACTAAATGTTGCCAATTATGACGTTTTAAATTGCAACTTTGACGTTTTGAGGAAAACCCCAATTAATTTTTATTTAAATGCCTATAACTTTTTATCTTTTGACCTTCAGAGCTAAATTTTGGTAGGTAACTTACATATAATGATAGAAATCCGCGTACCAAATTTGGTTGCCCTTGCTTTGTTAATTCGTGAGATATAATTTTTTTTCGAAAGAAAACACATTTTTTCGGGAAAACCTGGGCCGATTTTCCTGGATAACGAACTTATTCAAGCCATTTGCAAAAGGAAGGTACCCACTAAATTTAATAAAAATCGGCCCATTAGTTTTTGAGTTATCGGTGTGATACATATATATATATATATATATATATATATATATATATATATATATATATATATATATATATATATATATATATATATAAACATATAAAAATTAAAACTGAACCCGGATATATGTTCTGGGGGGGCTAATTAGCGCTCATTTGAAGAAATTTTTTCAAAATCAAAAGTGGGATCTACTCATAAGTGAATTTTTTAAAGAAAATTCACTAAAATAATAAAAAATAAAAATGTTACCATCTGATGACGCTAACTCTGTTAGCGAAACCATTGTCAGGTCTGAATAATGTCTTGTGGTGAATTGGGTTCTCCAAAAATTAGTTATTCTTAAAAAAAATTGAATGTCCAAATATAATGAAGTAGGTTTGATGAAATTTTGTACACATGTTGCCTTTATTACATATCGAAATTGAAGTTTCTAGCTTTCTAGAAAATTACGTTATTAAAACTTGAAAACAGTGAAAGTGCACTACCATAATCCACTTGCTGCGTCCCGAACTTTCATTACTGGTTATATATGATTTATCTGTTTATCGAATAATCGAGGGATAGCATTTTTTCCGAATCTTCTTAGTTAAAAAATATAACACTTTTCAATCACAAACTCTATAATTTAAGCTTAAGCCAATACATCGCAGAAAGGGTCCATTCCAAATTAATGTTCTAATAGCTGCTGAAACAAAATTTAAGACAATGTTAAAACACACTTCCTCCAATATCTGTTGTCCAAAACTCACATTCGTTTCATAATATTTGTTTCAATATCACCAATTTCGACCATCCAAATCTTCACTTTGACTTTTTAGGAAAAAAAACTATGAAATCCTCCAAGCAATGTTTGGTACTTTGTGACCTTTTTGAGACAAAGAAACTTAATCGTTGTCTGTAGTGTTTAATCGATCTTTGTCCTTGTTTGACCTCAAAAGCGATACATTTTTTAAGCTCTATTTTCTTTTTTACTTAGAGATCTGAATTTTAGCATGTAAATACTCCATAACCAAATTTTGCTACAATATTTTTTTTTATATGCAGACATTTTACGAGGGAAAACCAACATTCAGAAAAACTGGTCAAATTTTCCTGGCCAGCAAACATATCCAAGCCCTAGACTTAAAAGAGATATCTGGGTTAGCCACACTGACAAATAGAGAGAGCTACACCCTTTCAGACAGTCAGGCAGTACTAAAGACTCTAAGATCTTTAAAAATCGAGGCTGAACTGAACTGGGACTGCAAAAAGTCCTTAACGCAACTGGCTACGGACAACCCATTAACTGTGATGTGGGTACCAGGGCATCAAGGCATTGAAGGAAATGAGGAAGCAATAATAGCCTTGCAAAAAGGGCAACAACACAATTCTACAGGGTGTTTTCTAATTGAATGTCAATATTTAAGGGGGTGATTTAATCGTTGTCTGTAGTGTTTAATCGATCTTTGTCCTTGTTTGACCTCAAAAGCGATACATTTTTTAAGCTCTATTTTCTTTTTTACTTAGAGATCTGAATTTTAGCATGTAAATACTCCATAACCAAATTTTGCTACAATAATTTTTTTTATTTGCAGACATTTTACGAGGGAAAACCAACATTCAGAAAAACTGGTCAAATTTTCCTGGCCAGGAAACATATCCAAGCCCTAGACTTAAAAGAGATATCTGGGTTAGACACACTGACAAATAGAGAGAGCTACACCCTTTCAGACAGTCAGGCAGTACTAAAGACTCTAAGATCTTTAAAAATCGAGGCTGAACTGAACTGGGACTGCAAAAAGTCCTTAACGCAACTGGCTACGGACAACCCATTAACTTTGATGTGGGTACCAGGGCATCAAGGCGTTCAAGGAAATGAGGAAGCAATAGACTTGCAAAAAGGGCAACAACACAATTCTACAGGGTGTTTTCTAATTGAATGTCAATATTTAAGGGGGCGATTTTTGGGTCCATTTTAAGAAGAAAACTTCATATGAACGTATGTCCTAAACGTCTTAACTTTTGATACAGGGTGGTAACGTTTTTAAAAATAAGTAATTTTTCTTAATAATATCTGTAATACCACTCTATTTTTCATTAGGGAGTAATGCCCCCCACCCACCCCCAACGCAATCTACAATCTAGACACGCTGACACAGAGATGATTTTCAGTGAGATTTGGGAAGTAGGCAGATTGGGGCCCCGTAATAGAACTAGAACCCAACAAATTCTGGACCCGGTTCAACCCGAGAACCAGGTATTTACTAGTGCTGGGAATCGAATACGAATAGTTCGAATATTCGAATACGAATTATTTCAATGAGAGTGTATTCGAATATTTGAATATTCGAGGATATATATTATGGCTGGGAATAATCTCCAGAAGATTCTTAGAAGCACTCACCGCAGGGAGCACTAGGAGAAAAAAGTAGATCCTTCAAATAAGTGATTATGAATAATTTGTTAGCTTTGCACTGTATTCTCACTGTAGGCTCTCTTTGCTTGGTTTCAACTAAATATTTCTAAGAACCATATAATTTTGTCGAGTATTTCTATGAATCTTTCCGTTTCTTCACGCCTTCATGAGCCAATAAAAATCTGCAGAGAAACAGCATATGTTGGATTACTAAGCGGAAGGTGTCGCAACACATTTCGAAACTTTGAATTGTAGGGCGCTTTTATCGAGTTGAGTAGTTTGTTTAAAGTTTGTTGAAAACACTTGAGTAAGTCGAAAGCTGTATTTGTCCTTTAACTCATAGGCGGCGCATAGAAGTCCATAAACACCAAAATGTCATCAAAATATGATGATAAAGTTATTGTATTGTATGCTGTAACAAATCGACTGGTGGTTATCCATATCGCATTCGAATTATGCAATGAAAACAAACATGAATTTACCCCTTTAACACATAGAGAACCCTAAATACGAAAATAGAAATGCAAGAGATTCTTAGATATACTAACAGCAGGGCAATGATTACAAGTTCGTCTTGCAACCTACATTATAATATAATATACCAACATTATAATCGTCATTAATTTTTCTAAAATAAACAATGAAAAATTTCCGGAATTATTTGAATGTTAAGAATTAAATAGCTAATTTTCTAGGAAACAGAGGCAGATTCAAAAAATAATAACGAGACACATTCATGGGCTTAGGGGAGTGTTTTTTACTGTGCGAATATTCGAATACTCTGCGAATATTCGAATACTCGACGAATATTCGAATACTCCACGAATATTCGAATAGTCGACGAATATTCGAATACTCGAATAATTGGAATAGTCGTGAAGCTTTCGGAACGAGTATTCGAATACACAAACGGATAAATTCCCAGCACTAGTATTTACCACACTTATGACCCCGGAAATCTTTCATTCGTCTCTACTGAGAGAACCTTTTCTCTTATCCCAAGTCTATAGTTATGACACTTTAGAGACAATTAAGATTTGGGGAATAGGCAGATTGAGTCCCAAAATCTATCTACAATAACCCAAATAACCCGTATCTACCTAATGCGCATAAACACATTATACACGTCTTAGAACAATAATTTTGTCATATTTTGACACCCCACTTCAGAAACGTTGGCGAAAATCGTACCAACGGATCCCATAACAATGAATTTGTTCCAAACTTTACGGACAGATCTTATATATTCTATTCGATAAATCTGAATTATATATGACTAAGCACATGACCGCTTTCGGGTGGAAATTCAAACCGCACTGACTGCTGAGTATCCGTATAAAGATATATTTCGCATTAATCAGGGTACTATATATAGACTATTTCCTATAATTGATAAAAAGACGTAGAGTTTGTGCAGTAAAATAAATAACACTACTAGATACTTTGTCTTATTGGTACTCGTCAGAGGTTCTATGCCTCGCAAAACCAAGTTCCGATATAATTTCCTAGGTTCTCTGGTTGCATACGCAAAGTACAAACACAACTCAAAACAAATTGAGAACTGGGTTAAGAGGGTATATTAGCCCCTTGAAGCTGCACCAACCACCTTAGCCCGGACCAAAAATACTTACGGAATATTTACTAAAAGTTTATTAAAAATTTACTATGCAAGAAAACATTTTATTAACGTCAACCATCAAAAGTTATAAACAAATAATCCACCTTCAACCTGAACCTGCACCGAACGTGACAAAATCTAGTGGGACATTTACTAAACATTAACTAGAAATGTATAAGTATAAAATTTATTAACCCCCACCCCTAAGAACAGTTATAAACAGGCTCAACATCAACCTGGACCCACAACGGACATTGATAATTTTTATTAGGGAGTAGCCTACGCTTCTGGGGCTTGAGATAGATTTTATTATCAATAAATTAAAGTTGATATAAAGGCTCGGCCGTTCCGTGTTAAGAACGTGTGTCTCTGACCCGAACGGTACTGCGTTCGATCCCAGGGTTCTCCTTTCCCTTTTTCATTACATGCTGTAACATCAACCGAGGTTGTGGCATTGTATTTGAGCAAGTTGAATGTCTGCACGTTCCGCCCTTCGGAGGGGGTGTAAAGCCATCGGTCCCGTGTCCATGCTATGTTGAGGACGTTAAAGATCCCTACTCTCCTTATAGAAAGGCAGGGGTTCGGCAAAATTTCCAGAATAGCGAGGTGAAACTGCTCCCTGGCGTCGGTGATTGGCCATAGTCGCGGAAATAGAACAAGTCGATACGGACCGTAATGGTCTAAAATTGTATCCGCAAAAAGAAAAAATATGGTTCGATTATTTATTCTTAATTTTTTTTTATACAACGGTATCAAAGCTGGTCGCACTTTTTTTGCAACCGGACACAAGTCTTAAGAGGAGCTCCTGTTGAATATATAAAATTTGGTCATAAAAATGTTAGACAACCGGTAAAATTAGACGCCTATAAGAGTATTTATATCTGTAAGTCTAAAGCCATAAACAGCAAAATTTTCCTAAACCGTGCATCACTATTAATTAATACTGTTCACATTGCCTCTTTGATGTAAAAGATATTTCGAGACCCGGTAGGTACAGTTATAAGGGGATTTTAAAAAGGTCTCTGGCAATTAAAATACAGACGCAGAAAGTTTGCCTGTGATTCCTCCCTCTCTAGGTTATCGCTCTAACACGTAGTATAAATATAACGTGTGGTAGTTGAGTAGTTTAGAATTGTTAATCCTCTGATGACGCTAACTTTGTTAGTGAAACGATCATCAGGTCCTTAAAAGTCGTGTTGTGGTGATTTGCGTTCTCCAAGTGTACTTATCAGTGCTTACTGTATGTTCCAATCATGAGCCTCGATGGTTCAGTGGTAAGAACATGTGCCTCGGAACCGAAGGGTACTAGGTTCGATCCCAGCGTTCTCCTTTCACTTTTTCAGTACACACTGTAACATTAACATCAACCGATGTTGTGGCATGGTATATGAGCAAGTTGACTTGTCTGCACGTTCCGCCCTTCGGAGAGGGCCCCAAAGTCGCCGGTGCCGTGACCATGCGATGTTGGGCACGTTAAAATTGCTTACTCTACTTACAGAAACGCAGGAGTTCTGCAAAATTTCCAGGATAGTGAGGTGAAACTGTACCCTGGCGCCGATGATTGGCCATAGTCGCGGAAATAAACCAAAGTTGAGGAAAAAAATGCTGTTTTCGTGAAAGGGGTTGTTTGCAAATTTTCATATAAAAATTGTGGGGTTCTTTGTGTAGTTTTTGTGTAAATTGCTTGAATTGGTTCATTGGCTAGGACAATCTGACCAGTTTTCTCGGGACAATTTTGTTTATTTTCAAAACATTTTTATATAAACAATTAAGTTATTTTGATAAAATATGGCATATGGTTTCCACTATAAAGGTTATACTACCTACCAAATTTAATGTCTTTCATTAAACAAAAGACATATTTGGAATTAAAAACATTTTTATGAAAATTTACTACCATAACGCATTTGATCACTGTTATACCAGAGTGTAAAATAGAAAACAAAACAACACAGTGATAAAATTACGTAACATTTCTACACAATAAAATGTTATCTTTTACCAGCAAGTTGCAATATTATTTTTACTTTTGCTTGTAACAATCTGTTGTTGGCTTTGTTGGTACATAATAGCTTTTCAATCTCCTTTTAGTATTCTTTTAAATAAAATTGTTTGGGTACATTTCTTTACTTCCCCAAATTTCTATCAAAAACTTAAAACATACAAAACAGATTTTGTTTACGAATTCGTACTCATCATTTTAGTGAATTTTGTTTTAAAAAAAATCTCGGGACGCAGCAAGTGCGTTATGGTAGTGAATTTTCATAGAAATGATCTGCCGCAAAATATTTTATTATAACTTTTTTTTCTTGTAACATAGAAATCTAAATTTTGGTGTATAGTTTACTTTTTATATCGTAAACCTACCTACCAAATTTGGTTATCATAGATTTTTTATTTTTTAAGAAAAATTTTTTTTTCAAATGAAAACTCAAAATTTGTTCAGAAAACCTCGTCCGATTTTTCTGATTAACGAACTTATCAAAGCCATTTACAAAAGGAAGGTACATGTCAAATTTTATTAAAATCGGCTTATTATTCTTTGAGATAAAAAATTTTTTCGAATGAAAACTCAAAATTTTCCCGGAAAACTTCGATCGATTTTCCTGACTATCTAACTTGTCAAAGCCATTTACAAAAGGAAGGTACATGCCAAATTTTATTAAAATCGGCTTATTACTTTTTGAGATAAGAATTTTTTTCGAATGAAAACTCAAAATTTTCCCGGAAAACCTCGTCCGATTTTCCTGACTAACGAACTTATCCAAGCCATTTACAAAAGAAAGGTACATGCCAAATTTTATCAAAATCGGCCCATTATTTTTTGAGTTATCGGTGTGATACACATATATATATACATATATATATATATATATATATATATATATATATATATATATATATATATATATATATATATATATATATATATATAACAAAAATTTTTTCAAAATTCAAAAGTCGGGATCTCCCCATTAGTGAATTTTTTCTACGAAACTTCACTAAAAACACTAATGAGGAGATCTCAACTTTTGAATTTTAAAAAAATATCTTAATGAGCACGAACTAGGCCTCCTAGAACACATATCCAGTGTCAGTTACAATTTTTATATGTATGTATGTATGTATGTATGTATGTGTTATTTACTTAAAAAATTGCGGGAAAGCCGTCAGTTGCAAAATAAAACTCTATTAAAAGCCGAGCTTTGGGAAGAGTTTATTCCATTCTCAAGGCTACAACATGGAAAGAAAAAAGTTGACAATTTACACCGGAAAAATATAAAAGTTTAAAATGCTTACATATAACGTGAGTTTTACTATAACTAACTATGGAGGAACAAACATGAAAAAAACCTTTTAGTAAATTTGACTGAAGTCGAAATGTGCCAAACTGACATATGAAGCTAACTATTGTGTATTTGAATTTGTTTTCTGTTTTTTTCTAGGAAATATAAATAAGGGTAGTGATTTCTACAGTTATCTTTCTTTAAGTTCATTAAATTGTCGTTAAAAGTAATTTCAAATTCTTCTAAACACATTCTTTTATTACTTAAGGTTTCACAGTGTAAAATAGAAACATTACTAAAATTTATATTGTGGTCAGTCTCGAGATTATGTTCAAACTGAGCGCAAGTTCTTTTTTGTAAACGTATGTCACTTTTGTGCCGTGTTAATATACCTTTAAGGACTCTGCTTGTTTGGCCAATGTATTTGAAACTACAATTACTACATGGAATAGAATATACCACTCCAGACACTTTGGAAATTTCATCCTTACTTTTGAGTTTACTGAAAATGTTACTAATTGTTTTTGAATATCGAAACGTTATTTTAAAATTGGTTTCATCTTTAAATATAAACAATCCCATACATTAAGAGTATTTCCAATAGGTTAAAGACCTGCTCAGAGACCGTGAGTCCGAAAGCTAATAATACATGCAATGAGGTCCGGTCTTCTGAAAAACCTTGATCATTAAGGTGGAATAATGAATTACTCTCATTTTCTACATCTTTATAAACTCCAGTGGTGTTATGTAATGATATATGGATATATATATATATATATATATATATATATATATATATATATATATATATATATATATATGTTTGTGTGTGTGTGTGTGGGGGGGGGGGGGGGGGGGGAGCGGGTAACGTTAATTATATATCGTACACACCAATTTTGGACACGCTCAATACGTCAGACAAGGCCCATAAAATTATCATAATATGACTCCAGGAATTTTCATAATGAATTTTTCGTAGTTCCTGGTGGGGACCACTTGATCTTGAATAATACCCCAGTCTCGACAAACAAGTCTCCCCGGCTGTGCCAAGCGTTCGACGCATCTTCGTCGACGTGTGGTAGGCCCAGATCCCTGGGGTGTCGACCGTGGACAGACATGCTCTTCCAGATATCAATTTTGCTCTCCATTAAAGATCTATTATCCACCATTTCAGCAGCACATAATTTCAAAGGTGGTAAACTTATACCAGCCTCACACACCGCTCTGTACATTGTCGTCTTCTGCTCGAAAGTGGAAATAATCCCTCATTAGCTTAACTTGGGACTGATATATATGAGGCCCTTACCAGCATCTCTTTGCGGAATCGTCATTCCGACTGTATTAGAGTTTATTATGCTTGGTCTAATCAGAATCAGTATCAGGCCACCCCACTACTCCGAAGGCAGGTATCAAGATTGGAATTGCATAATATGTATTTATTGGTGTTAAGCTCTGATTTGAGCACCTGGTTGAGTAGCGTAGCAAATATATCCGTGACAACACTTATCTTTGATGTTCAATTCGCTTGGCTTGTTGTATTCCAAGGTATTTATAAGATTTAAACTCATCCATTGGTGCTACATATCCCTGCGTTTATGTATCGAATCCACGCTGTTCTAACATTCCCTTTTTAACTGTCAGAGTTCGGAATTTGTTTAGTCTGAAGATAATTCCTATATCGGAGGTGAATCTTTCGACTATTCTAATCAGTTCCTACAATCTCTTAGGCGATGACGCATAAAGTTTCAAGTCATCCATATACAAAAGATGAGAGAGAAGGTGGTTGACGCTTTCACACTTTATGATGAATCCTTTTTTAATCGTTTTAGCATATTCTAGATAGGATTTATTGCCAGACAGAACAACAGAGGACTAAGCAAGTCACCCTAAAAAAGGCCGCTGCTTTTTTTTTATATTTCAACAACACATCACGAGGGCTTACAGCCTAAACACTATCGTACCGTGGGTGACGACAAGGACGAAAGAGGCAACTTGTTAATTCTTAACTTGAATGTGTGGGGGTTCGGAGGAGAAGGAAAAATATGTGCCGGCTAGGAATTCCACAACTTGGAAGTCCTCGGGACAAAAGAGCGGCCATAACAAGATGCTCTATGTGTGGTGACCTGGACAGTTAAAGGGTGCATTCGCTATGTTCCCCTGGTAGATCTGTTGGGGGCAACAGGTGGAGGAACTATGGAAGAAAGCTCCTCTGAGCAGTGTCCGTGCAGATAGCTATAAAAAAGAGAGAGAGAGAGAAAGAGGTCACCAACAGCACGTCGGTGGACAAGGGATGGCAGCCTTTGGGTGAGGGTAGGGTCACCGATGAGACGTATAGCTCTCTTCTGAATGGAGTGCAGGATAGCGAGTGAAGAACCGGCAGCGGCACCGAGATGTGGGAGACGTATTCGAGGTTTGGCCTTACTTGTGAAGTATATAAGGTATAGAGATTAGCTGATGAAAAGTATTTGCGAGCCCGGAAGAGGAAACCTAATTTCTTAGCAGCCGCTTCTGCAATTGATGTGACATGTTGGTGCCAATTGAGATTTCGATCCACATAAAAGCCAACAAGTGAAAAGGATTCATTACTTTGAATAACTTGGTTGTTCATTGTGATGGGTCTAGGGCTGGTGTATCTCTTATGAGATAGAAAGCAAGACTGAGATGTGGTGGAGTTGAATTCTACAATTTTATTGGCTGGTTAATTTTTCGATGGTCCAACTTTAGCTGTGTATTCCACTGAGTCATGACTCGCTTGGGAAACGCGATTATAACAGGGTGGATTTTGTATATGTCTTATTATTATTATTATTGAATACAATTTCAAAAGTGAATATTTACTTAAAGCTATTGTAAATCATGTACATTTAGATAATGTTTTTTCTTCTTTGCAAAACTACTGTAAACTGTTTACTTAATGATAAATTTATATTTTGTGAAATTTAATGACCTGCAATTTACCAGCAGGTTGAAGTTGGCAACAAATCAAAACTATCATCTGGAATCTACAAAATATCGCCTACTAAACAGTCCACAATTGGTTCTCAAATAACAATAACAGAGAATGCGAGTGTTGTGCCTGGAAATGGAAATTTCTCATATCTCGCAGAGATAACTGAGGAAAAATATATATCAATAATATTTTTTATATTATAAATTATCAGTTCATCTCACAATTTATCACTACAAGTCGCTCATATTAAAAGTGAATATTACCTTTTGTTCATTAATTGTTGTTGCCCTGACTTGGTAAAACCGGTTACAGGGAAAAAACCAACACGTATGTGAAGCCAGAGAAGAAGTTTCTACATTTGTATTTATTACTTTTGTTTAAACTTATGTATTTCCCCTATTCCTTTACTAATATGTATCTCTATATCACTTATGTATTTTTTTCCTGAATAGAAAAAATAAAAATTTCAGGACGCAGCAAGTGCGTTATGGTAGTGAATTTTCATAAGAATTGTACACTATTATTATACAGTATATTACTAAAATTAATGCTTTAAACTTACACAGACCTTGGAGATCGATTTTAGAGGTCCTAGTGCGCGCACATTTGAAAAATTCTTTCCAAAGTGTTACCACCGATATCTCTCTATTATCAAAAAAAAAAAATCTTGTGTTCCAAGTCCTTTTGAGAAAAATGACCAAAATTCAATTTTATATGAAGATAGAAAATTAAATTTTGCTATATCTATAGAAGTATAGTTTTTAAAAGAAACTTGTACCACCGATATCTCTCTATTATCAAAAAAAAAAAATCTTGTGTTCTAACTCCTTTTGAGAAAAATGACCAAAATTCAATTTTATATGAAGATAGAAAATTAAATTTTGCTATATCTATAGAAGTATACTTTTTAAAAGAAACTTGTATTAGAAATTTCATTAAAGTTACAAAAGCTCACCAGAAGGAAACTTAATTCATATTTAGAAAAATAAAGTATCTGCCAAATTATAAACGTAGCAGTTATTTTTCCTTATTAATCGCCTGAATGATTTCGTTTTAGTCAACCTAATCAAACCGGCTATTACAATATCACCAATAACAAAATGTCTGCTGAAAATTATTTCAGACTCAAAGGTGACAAAGTTATTCAGGCGTTTTAAACAAAAATGAGATCTTGTTCAAAACGTATGAAACTGTACACTATTGTTTCTCCAAATGTCAAAGTAAAACAAAAAAAAACATACAATCATCGAGCGGGAATCGATCTCTGAACCTTCTGCGTAGAAGACAAGCACGCTACCACTGAGCTGTCTAAGGATACGTTACATTATATTAAAAAAGCCTGGACGCAGCAAGTGCGTTATGGTAGTGAATTTTCATAGAAATGATCTGGCACAAAATATGTTATTATAACTTTTTTTTTCTTGTAACATAGAAATCTAAATTTTGAGTTGTAGTTTACTTTTTTTATCATAAATCTACCTACCAAATTTGGTAGGTCATAGATTTGTTATTTTTGAGATAAAAAAAAATTCAAATGAAAACTCAAAATTTTCCCGGAAAACCTCGTCCGATTTTCCTGATTAATGAACTTGTCCAAGCCATTTACAAAAGGAAGGTACATGCCAAATTTTATCAAAATCGGCCCATTATTTTTTGAGAGAATTTTTTTCGAATGAAAACTCAAAAATATCCCGGAAAACCTCGTCCGATTTTCCTGGCTAACGAACTTATCCAAGCAATTTACAAAAGGAAGGTACATGCCAAATTTTATCAAAATCGGTCCACTATTTTTCGAGTTATCGGTGTGATATATATATATATATATATATATATATATATATATATATATATATATATATATATATATATATATATATATAAACATATAGAAATTGAAACTGACCCCGGATATGGGTTCTAGGGGTCCTAGTTCGCGCTCATTTGCAAATTTTTTTTCAAAATTCTAAAGTCGGGATCTCCCCATTAGTGAATTCACTAAAAGTAAACGTAACAATTAATTACAGAATTAATATAATTGTCACTTGAAACACATTTAACGACTGTTTCGACCTTAGATTATGTTCTTTGTTTAAGTTTAAAGATAAAAGAACAAACTGCTTTAAAATCATTTTGAAAAAAAATTCTGCACGCAGTAAGTGCGTTCTGGTAGCGAATTTTCATTAAATGCTTCAAATTTCGATAACTTAATTTGCCTAGGGTTCGTTAGCCAGACAACCAGTTTTTTCAGGAACATTTTAAGTTTATTTTCGGAAAATTGTTGTACATTTTCAAATAGTACAGTTATTTTGATGAATTATGTTACATTATTGTTTCTACTATATATGTTATACTGGTAACCAAATTTGATGTCTGCTTTCAATAAAAATACATATTTGCTATTAAAAACATTTTTATGAAAATTCACTTCTACAACGCACTTGCTGCGTCCAGACTTGTTTTTATTAGTAGTTGCTCATGACGTAAAAGTGTCTTGTTGCCCCTGTGACTTATTAATTATTAACTGTCATAGAGAAGCCTACTTTTAGCGGAAATTGCAGTCTTTTGAATTCAAAAAAGAGATATTTGGAATCAATGGGATACGTGGAATCAAGGGGATACGTGGAATAAATACAATTTCTCCTTGAGCAGACCTGGTTATAATCAGTAAGCAACCGAGCAACCGAACAATCGAACAACTGAAAAACAGAAAAACCCGAAGAGGTTGAATTTCAAAAAAGCCTTTTTTGTGCTCACCTACCTTATAACAGGAACCTCTGTGGAAAATTTCAAGTCTCTAGACCTAGTAGTTTGGGCTGTGCGTTGATACGTCAGTCAGTCAGTTTATTCTTTTATATATTTAAAAGATAACTTTTGCTTCTTGCAATAATGACAGAATTCAAAATGTATGACATGAAGTTGGTTTTATATTTCAAATGTCAACGTCCACTTAGAATCCATTTTTTTATGAAAAGAAGGGAAATCTACAGACACGTAAACAGTATAGGGCATGCACTAACTATATGAAAATGAATTATAATAGAGGAATACACCCTTTTTTAGCTTGATATAAAACGAAAGATCCCCGAAAATCTGTAAAGTATGACAAAAACATGTCGCAAAAGTGAATATAACTTACGTTTTTTCTACAAAAAAAATATACAAATAACTCCAAAAGTTTGTTTCTGCACTCATTTTTATTCTGATTTTCGCCATCTACACCCTAAAACACCTCTGTATACAGAATTTCATAAGAATCGAATACATGTGTGGCAGATAAAATTTTACCTAAATAATTATTGTAACAATAATGTAATAAAAGAGATGTTATCAAATTTGAAAATCATAAGCAACACTTCTGTCTTATTTGTATGGATACCATCGCATATCGGTATTCAAGGCAACGAGACAGCAGATTCGGAGGCTAAAATAGCTATAAAAAACGGAACAAAAATGAAATTCAGTATGTGTTATAATCTCATCGCAACTCACAGACGTCTAACTTTGGTAAATTTGCAGATTAGCTCCCGAACGCTTTAAAAAAAATTGTTTTCAGAAACATTACTTGTTCACACCCCCCAACGAAGTTACGGGACCAGGAGTAAGTAGGTGTGCTGGGCGGGGTAGGTAGTAAAAAGGAAATACGAGCAGAAAATGCGAAGAAACGGGCTTGAAAGCTGTCTTTTTCACATCTTGAAGCCATATCCCCCTTAAACCGTGCCTACCCCGCACAGCACCCCTATTCCCCCAGGTGCCGTAACTTCCATGGCGGTTACGAACAAGGCATTTTTCTTGTGGTTTATGCAACGAGGGTGTTTGTATGCACGCGAAAGGGGAAGCAAAATCCCGACGACAAAGCCCCTGACATAATTCGAATGGGGCGGGGGGTTCCTGCTTTGTCGTAGACATTTTCCTTCCCCTCTTGTGTGTATACAACCACCCTTGTTGCATAAACCGCAGGAAAAAATTCTTGAGCATACCCCTCAGGGAAGTTACGTGACCTGGGGCGAATAGGGTGCTGTGCGTGGACAGCTTTCAAGCAGTTTTCTTCGCTTTTTCTGCTCATATTTCCCTTTTACTACCTAGCCCGCCCAGCACCCCTATTCACTCCTAGTCCCGTAACTTCCTTGGTGGTGTGAACAAGAAATTTTTCTTGTGGTTTGTGCATCCAGGGGGATCCTAGTAATGTTTCTGAAACCAATTTTTTGAAAAGCGTTCGGAAGCTAATCTACAAATTTACCCTAACTTTTATTAAGTGGCAGGATTTTTGGTCAACAGAAAATACCAAATTACATTTGTTTCAACCAGTAATTACAAAAAGTAAGTTACAATTTAAAATGAAACGTAAAGACAGTGCCCTTGTCAGAAGACTAAGATTAGGACACACAAAGATGACACACTAACATCTTCTAGAAGGAACACCACCCCCTACATGTAGTAAGTGTTGTGTACAACTATCGGTGTCACATTTCTTATTCAACTGCAAAGACTATGAACAAGCAAGGAAATTTAGAAATATGCCTAGTTCGATAACTACGAAAGGATAAAGGTTTACTTTCGGGGCGCGTGTTCGATTTTTATGAAATTTTGTATATAGACGTGTTTAAAATTACAATAAAAATGAGGGAACAAGCCAACTTTTGGATTATTTGGACATTTTTGTACGGAAAAAAAAAAGTTGTACTTACTTTTGCGGCATGTTTTTGTAATATTTTACACCTTTTCGGGGGTCGTTCGTATTATATCAAGCTAAAGAAGGGTGTATTCAAATATTCTAATTCATTTTCACATAGTTAGTGCACCCCTTTAACTGTTTATGTGTCTCTGAAAAGTACCCTTCTTTTCATCCTATAAGTTGAAACTGACATCTGACATTAAGTTGGCTTTATATGTCAAATGTCAATTTCAACTTATAGGATGAAAAGAAGGGTAATTTTCAGAGACACATAAACAGTTAAGGGGGTGCACTAATATGTAAAAATGAATTAGAATAGTGGAATACACCCTTCTTAGGTTGTTATAAAACGACCGACCCCCGAAAATGTGTAAAACATGCCGCAAAAATGAGTACAACTTACGTTTTTCCTACAAAAATGTCCAAATAACTCCAAAAGTTGGCCTCTGCCCTCAAATTTATTGTGATTTTCGTCATCTACGCCCTAAAACACGTCTATATACAAAATTTCATAAAAATCGAACACGTGCCACCCTACGGAAGTTCTACAGCTTAAATAAATGTAGAGCGTGTCATTGGTTTTTTGAAATCATCTGGACTTTATAATAAGCTTTAATTTACTTTTGATATTTATTACTTTTTTATAGTTACTGTTAATTAGAAATAAGGTTTACAAATATTTGTAAAATAATGTATTGCCCTATTAAATATTGTAGGTGCCAATGACAATTAATGTTGCGGCACCAATTTTTCTTAAAGAAAAAAAACTGTAATTTTTATGACAAGATGTGAAAAACTATCATATACTTTAAAATTGTGTTGAAAAGTAGAGAAACAGTTATTGATTTATAAAGCAAATGTTTTATTTAACTAAATAACCGGCTCTTCCGAAATAATTATATCAAAATTTGTATTCAGTCTTTTTCAAAATTGTCCTAACATAAACAGGCTGAAATAACAAGAATATTAGTTAGTTTTGGTTCTTTTAGAAAAATATAATTCTTGCTTAGATGTAAGAAAAATTAGAAATTCTAACTGTGTTATGGTCAGCAGTCTTGGTGAAGAATGGTTTATAGTTTAGCTGAGTTCAATAAGTATAAAACCTTCAAGAAATAAAAATGGCAATTTATCCTGTTAACATTTTAAGTGTTAAGGTCTGGACGGTAACACCTATGTAAAAATTAAGTTCTCTAAAATTATCTTGATGTATTACACAAATCTTAATACATTTTTTATAATTTTAATCAATAAAGCTTAATATTAATAATTACTGTCTACATTTTGTGTGGTAAAAACCATAAGTCATAAACTGTTTAACATTGCAAGAGCAGGAAAACCAAAAAATGATTAATATAAATGAAGAAGACTATTTTAGATAATTATTTTAGCATCCACGAACACTTTTAACGAAATTAATTTTGGAGATCTCATTGCTTTGTGAACTAATATATTAATCTAATATTGCTCTCTTATAAGACTCTTGTATAGGAAGTTTCAAAAGGTAGCGGTCCACGTCTGATTACAAACTCAAGTTTTGCTGTTAGGAACACATTTTTTGTAATTTATAGATAAAAATGTGACTAAGCTACATTAAGGATTTTATAACTTATTCTTCCACATCGTAACTTTAGTTCTTACACAAACTTTATCAAACATCGACATGGAACTTAAGACAAATGGGATGATTATATGGAAATTTGTTTATGCCAAATTACTTGTATCCTTATTACCCTTAAACTAATACAGGCACAATCAGCCAATTTTCAATCTACATAAGTGTTATCATAGCATTATATGATCAGGAGGACACTGTTACACGTATCAATAAACTATCATGCAAATTCGTGTAGGAGGACGAGGACACAGCACATAACCTAAAAACGCATACCTATGAACTAACTCATCAATTAGCAGACAATAGCTTATCACAATCCTACATTTCGCTTTCATAATCTATTTTAGTAACAATGCTAGAAGAAACTGTCGCATGAGAAATGTTTTGCTAGACATAGCACAAATTACATAAACACGATAATAATGCAGATAACTTACCTCAAAAAAGTTTGGTCGGCAAGTTGTTTTACACGAAAAAATTGCTTCTTCATTATTCCGAAATGTAGTTAAGCGAAGGTGAAGACATTGATAAGACTTGATAAGGATATCTCCAGGAATGTACAAAGCCGATAAAAAACACTTTTACCTTTTAAGTGATGAGATCATTTTAAGATAGAGAAGGCATATATCACTTTCCATTTCACATAATAATAATAAACAAATAACCGTATCCTCGGCAGAACAGTGGGTGTAATCGATTGATTATAATTTGGTTTTACACAGCACTTGTAATTTAAAACTTCAATTATTGGATAGAATCAGTTAATTATTGCATTGTGATTTTGTGATTGACAAACAATAAAAAACGACCTCTCCGGCGATGTCACTTTCTATTATTACCAATTTCACTTTTATATTGCCAACGTCCAAATGCCCTGGATAAAACTAACCAAATAAAATTTGCTTTTTATTTTTCAATTTTGGGTGACCAGTCAACTTGCATGATTATTCGCGCACAACTGACAAGTTATGACGTTCTGTATTAAAGTGGTGGCAAACGCATGACGCGCGCAACGTTTTAGATATAAATAATTTAAAAAATATATAAGAATTCTCATTTCTAGCGTAATATTACAGATGGGTGTCAATTTGTAGTTTTTTTCTCTTACCTTACCAACGTGCCTGATTGTAAAGATTTTAAATTCAATTTTCGTCTTGTAATTTGGAGTAATGGGTACTGGATACTTGCTAATACTGGCTGTATGCTGGATGTATAACTAGTTGCCTGACATATATAATAATAGGGCTTTATAACTAAAGTTGATGAACTGAAATTCAGATAATTAAACGAGAATCAATTGAATTTTCTACTTTTTAACTACACTTCTTACTTATTAATCTGTGTACCAGTTCGTTAACATTTGTTCAACTTAGTTTATTTATCAGAACTTAAAACTAAGTGTTTAAGTTATGTATGACGTTCTGTTTTTAAACTGATGGCACAGGCACAAATGTCGTGATTGACCTATTGGAGATAATGGATAATTTAAAAATATGTATGAATTATAACGTAGTTTTGAATTTACCTTACCACGATGTGTCTGAATGTTTTATTTAATTTTCCCTTTACAATTTGCGCAGCTTGATACAACTAATACTGGATGTATAACTGGTTGCCTGACAAATATAATTGGCATACTTTCTGTGTATATGGCATATTAGTGAATTTTTATTTTAAAAAATTCAATTTTAGAGAGATAGTGATGGTGAGACTTTGCAAAACGTTTTTCAAATGAGCGTGAACTAGGACCCCTAGAATAAAGTCAGTTTGAATTATACATATATATATATATATATATATATATATATATATATATATATATATATATATATATATATATATATATATATATATATATATATATATGTATCCGCAAGATTACCCAAAAAGTCGATTTTGCAAGATCTTTCTTTTATTGATGGCTTGGAGAAACGGACAAGGTTTTCCGAGAAAATTTTGAGTTTGCTTAGGAAAAAAAATTTTATCTCCGAAAATTACAAATATATTTTGATGACATTTTGTGAATATGTTGCCTGTGAAAGACCTTACTACATACCAAAATTCAACTTTCTAGGTTTATAGATGATTGAGTTATTCAAATTTGAAACATTTATTGAAAATTCGCTACAATAACAAACTTGCTGCGTCTCGAATTTTTTTCTAAATTGCACCCGATTTTTACATTAGTATTGTGTTCTGCCGTTTTACTAAATGAACGACCTGCGTAAGGTGTTGCCCAATCACAATCATGGCTAAACTGACCTTTCTAACCTGCCCTGCTGAGATCAGTTTGCCTAATTCAAAGCCAAAAAAGGAAAAATATGCTCACATGACCTTGACGTATGGTTGGTTTTCGTTCTGTTAGCTCTTAGCTTTTAATTAGGTAAACTGGTGTCAAGGCACGCCAGTACGATTAGCCAGGCAGGATTGTGATAAAACAGCACCTCAGGCAGGTCTCCTATTTAGTAAAACGGCGAAACACAAGCATTCGGTAATACTGATGACGTAAGAATCGTGTCCAAATTAGAAATATCCATAGATATCTGTATATACGAGGTTGTAGTTGTGACGTCATCCGTATGCCTAATTACACAATATACAACATCGCAACGAACATTTGCATTTTCGCGGATCACATTCTATAGTGCATAGTCATAACTATATTTGATTAGTCCCCCGTTCTGCGCAAAAATTGAAGCCGCTGGTTAGCTTACTTTACTTTTCTCTCTGTGTTTAGGTCATAATGCGTTTTGAATTTTGATTCTGAAAGTGCTTAAAATATTTTATGTTTATGACATACTTATACTCAATAAGATTGGGAGTTCTATTATTGAATTTCATCATAAACTTCCTTAATCCGCAAGGTCCGCAAGACATCAACTCCATTTTTTTTCTGGATTGGTGTATGCGTAATTTCCTGGCAGATAATATTGTTTGCCATAATTGAAAGTAGTACAGTATTAATAATTAATACCAAGAAACCAAGTTATGACAACTTCGGTTACCCATTGTATTTATTCGAATGCCGACGTAATCCAAAGGTAATAAACAGTTTATTACCTTGGCCATAATCAGCCAATCAAAAATCCTCAAAATCCAGGTACATGCGGTACTGAGTAGTAGGTATCCGCGAATATACCCACATCCCGTCTAGGGCAAGGTTTATGGATTACAAACCTTAGTTCTAGGGTTTGTTTAAATACAGTAGATCAATCGTCTTCCCAATATTCACACTTCACGAGTATTAGATCTACCAAATAAGGGACTATTGAACTAAAATTAAAATGTTATTGTATTTTAAGGTTATGTTATTTGATGTTTGTTGTTTTAATTTTTGGTAACTTATTTTAAAGTAAATTAACATATAACTTTCATTGTAAAACATATAATCGCAATGTGATTGTGTGTTCTGGATTGTCGACTTATTTGTCCCAAAAAACGAACGTGAATAATGCCTTGCGATAGAAAGTTAGTAAGTGTACTTGTGAGTTTCTCGTTTTTCTGGATTTTCTGCGCGTTTCAAACATTTGCAAACGTAGAGGTAAGTAATATATTGCCTTGATACCTAGTATTCTATCTTGTAAAATAATAAGATTGTAACTAACATATCTTTTGGTTAAATTAGCATATTGCAATCAATTTATGTAAAACCGATTTTACAGTAAACTGTTCCTATGTGATTTCTGGCCAATACTTTTTGTGCAATTCGTCAATTCTTTTTTCAAGCGGTTGTTTGTAGTTAGTAAATGTAATTTTGCCAATAAAAGGTAAGACAGGTATTTTGGTTAAATAAGCAAAATAGGAATACTTAAGTATATACTTAATTGACAAGTTTTGCAAATTCTAATTTAATAGTGCTGCAAATTGAATCGCCACTTCCACATAGCTGTGATAATTTATCCTCTTTAGAAAGGCATTCTCATGTGATGAATTTATGGTCCATGACTTGAGGACAAAGAAAATATTGGTAGTCCTGTACTTATATACTTCTGAAACGGTATATTACTCGATGTTAATGAAAAAATGTCAATTTTCACCCAAATCACCCCTCATTTTATCCCCTACCCCCCCGAAGCAATTTTACCCAAAAAGAATTCGAACGGCTCCTTTCTCGGATGCTAATTGCATACCAAATTTGTAGATGATATCTCAATTTGTACGAAAGTTATTGCGCCTACTAACACACAGACCGACAGACTGAACGATCGGCACACAAATAAATTCACGTTCCAGAATCAAGTTTTCTATATGTTTTGAAAATTTTGTCTGCGTTTTAGCAAAAAAAAAAATTCGAAATTTCTGTCGCTGATATTCCACCCTCACACATTCAACCTCTAATTTAACTTCAGCACAGAATACCAGATGTTTAATAAAATTGAAGGTTTTCTAATAAACAAACGTTATATTACTCGAGTTTTAAAGAAAAAATATCAATTATCACCAAGTCACCCCCATTCATCCCCTACCTTCTGGAGCGATTTTACCCCAAAACAATCCGAACTGTTCGTTTGTCCGGTGTTAACCGTATACCAAATTTAAAGAAGATATCCCAATTCGTTCTGAAGTTATTGTGGCTACAAACAGACATACAGACCGACAGATTTTTGAAATTTTTGTCGCCGATACCATACTTCCACACGTGACAATGTGGAAGTTATAAATCAATTCCCATTGTATGGGGTTAGTAAAAAGTATGGAAAGGCGCTTGTATTTCCTGAGATATTCACTATTCAAAAAAAAAAAATGGTTCAACAAAAGTTTTTCGACATATTTTTTTGGTACAAACTGGCGATATTCACATTTTCCCCAGCTAAACAACCTCGTTGCTATGGCAACTAAATCTTGTTTTTTAGTGAATTTTCTTTAAAAAATTCACTAATGAGGAGATCGCGACTTTTGAATGTTACAAAAGTTCTCAAATGAGCGCGTACTAGCCCCCCTAGAACACATATCCATGGTCAGTTTCAACTGTTATATATATATATATATATATATATATATATATATATATATATATATATATATATATATATATATATACAGGCTGTTTCAAAAAACATGCACCATCGCTCGTGGGGCAATTCCTTACTAAAAAATAAGAAAAAAAGTTCCTGTGCACATGGGCCCGGAAACGCATAGTTTCCAATATACAGGGAGTTGAATTTTAATATTTTTTTTAATTTTTAATAAATAATTTCAAAACCATTGGATTGATTTTAATGAAACTTGGAACTTGAAAGTGTATTATGAAAGTGCATATTTTCAAGTGAAAATCTGCTTACAACTGCGTCAGTGGCGTGCATACGGGGTAACTGTAAAAATTCATTTGGGGAAAAAATATGTGCGCCACTGTCTTTTTCCAATTTTGATACATCAGTTATGAAGCTTATTACATAAGCCACAAAAGCTACCTCTTGGTATTTTTTCGTTCGAGATTTGATTAATTTTATAAAAAGGGGCAAAGTACCGATTAGTCGGCGTAATAATAACAATAATAATAATATATGTTTACTGCAACCATAAGAATATGAAAAACAAAACATACAGTAAACATTACAGCAATAAACGTGCAAATAACTAACCTACGTAAAGCTTATTGATGATAAACATTGAAATGAATATTACAAACATTGATAAAAAATGATAAATAAAAAATAAAAATAAAAAATGAAAAAAGTAATCGTAAAGACACCATGATTTTTCCAAACTCTTGTTTTTTGTACATTACTCAATTGACTTTAATAACAAAGCTAAAGAAAATGTTGAAAGTGACCACCATTAGCGTCGTTACAATTATTTAACCTTCTGCGCAAAGATCTTCTGCAAATATTTTGATCTTCTCTAATGCTGTCAAATGCATATTCTATTCTTCCCAACAATTCTTCTCGTGTTTTACTGGTGTTTTATACACTATTTCTTTTAAATGACCCCACAAATAAAAATCGAGAGGATTCAGGTCCGGAGATCGAGGTGGCCATGACACCGGACCTCCACGACCAATCCATCGGTGACCGTATGTGTTGGCTAGATATGTTCTTACAACTGCTGCAAAATGTGCGGGCGCACCATCATGCTGGAACCACATTGTACCATTTCTCATAAAAAGCGGTAGTAACAACGGCAAATCATTTTGTAAAAAGTTTAAATATGATTCATGGTCAAGACGATTCGGTAGAACAACAGGACCAATTATGTGATTTTCAATAATTGCAGCCCAAATATTGATGGAAAATTGATACTGCGAATTTGCAACTCTTAGAGAGTGTGGGTTTTCATCGGCCCATGTATGTAAATTGTGAAAATTTACGATACCTTTTCGCGTAAATGACGCCTCATCAGTAAATGGTACACGTTTAGAAAAATGTTGGTCGTGCCTAAGTTTGTTTAAGAACCACTGACAAAACATTACCCTTGGTTGAAAGTCTCTAGGTAGAAGTTCCTGGACACGTGTAAAATGATAGGGATATAAACTTTGATCCTTCAGAGTTCTGTGAACTGATGATGCCGAAATATTACCCAGTTCGGTGGCAATAATTCTCGTACTTGTACTAGGATCACGTTCAACTCTATTTAATATTGCCTCTTCAACTCGTACAGTTCGGCGGTATCTTCTGCGTCCAGAGTCAGCTTTTAAAGGTTTTAAAGAACCAGTTTCTCTCAAATGTCTTACAATACGTGGGAAAATATTTTTGTCAGGAATTCTTCTTTGCGGATAAGTTTCCTGATAAACTCGCACAGCTTGTCTAGCATTTTGATTAGTTTGTCCATAAATTAACAACATATCAGTCAAATCCGCTGAGGTGTACTTAATGAAAACCATCTTGAGAGGAGGAAATAATATTAATGAGCAGCTCAGTATCAACAAATAACTAAAAACGAAAATACTGCACCGTATCAAAATTTAAAGAATAGCACGAAAACTCTTTTGACGCCTACAAAGCACTTCAAAATTGTAGAATTTAGAGAACTGTCAAAAATTATAGTTTCATGGCACTTTACGATTACTGTTTTCATTACTCCAACGAATCGGTATTTTGCCCCTTTTTATAAAATTAATCATATCTCCTAGGGGATACCCTGAACGAAAAAATACCAAGAGGTAGCTTTTGTGGCTTATGTAATAAGCTTCATAACTGATGTATCAAAATTGGAAAAAGACAGTGGCGCACATATTTTTTCCCCAAATGAATTTTTACAGTTACCCCGTACGCACACCACTGACGCAGTTGTAAGCAGATTTTCACTTGAAAATATGCACTTTCATAATACACTTTCAAGTTCCAAGTTTCATTAAAATCAATCCAGTGGTTTTGAAATTATTTATAAAAAATAAAAAAAAATAATTAAAATTCAACTCCCTGTATATTGGAAACTATGCGTTTCCGGGCCCATGTGCACAGGAACTTTTTTTCTTATTTTTTAGTAAGGAATTGCCCCACGAGCGATGGTGCATGTTTTTTGAAACAGCCTGTATATATATATATATATATATATATATATATATATATATATATATATATATATATATATATATATAGTGTGTCCCCGGATCGAGACGCATGTATAAGTGTAAAAGACTGTAATTTTTGAGTTGAAACTTCATTTTCTGGGAATAAGCCCCGCTTGAATAGAAAATAATTTGTGGCATAATTTTAATTTCCAAAAATCAGGTATGTCTTGGAAATTCACAAAAAACGAATTTTTTACACTGGTAAAGTGCCTTTTCTCTAGGAGATATTAAAAAAATTTATGAAGAAAAGATGATCAAAGAAAAGAAAAACTGCGTAGGAATACAAAATTTTACAATCCTAAGCCTACTTTGATATTTCGCATAATTTCATTCGACGCACCCTCCTTACTGAAGATATTTAAAAAAATCGCTAACAAAAGTTGTTCAAAATAATAAATGGAACACAATCGCCTTCGTTTTATCCCTCTGTTAGACATTTAGATAAAGAAATGGGAATGAAATAGTCTGATAAATTCTGGATCAGATAATTCACCAGTTTCATAACACTGTGTGTGTGTGTTCTGTTTCTTGAACGTCGGCCTATTTCCGCGACTATGGCCAATCACCGACGCCAGGGAGCAGTTTCACCTCACTATCCTGGAAATTTAGCCTAACCCCTGCCTTTCTGTAAGGAGGGTAGGGATCTGTAACGTGCCCAACATCGCATGGACACGGGACCGATGGCTTTACGCCCCCTCCGAAGGGCGGAACGTGCAGACATTCAACTTGCTCAAATACAATGCCAGAACCTCGGTTGATGTTAATTTTACAGTTTGTACTCAAAAAGTGAAAGGAGTACCCTGGGATCGGAACCCACTACCCTTTGGTTCAGAGGCACACGTTCTTACCCCTGAACGACCGAGGTTCTTTTCATAACACTGAATTAGGTGGATCCATTCCATATTTCACAGTTAAGTTTGGATTCGTTTTAGAGCACAGCTACGACAATAATTGCAATGAACTATTTTTGACAACTGTCAAAACATTATTTTATTCGTCTTTCTTGCATAGCATACTATTTGTTTTCAGATTTTCAAAATATCAAAGTAGGCCTAGGATTTTAAAATTTTGTATTCCTACTCAGTTTTTCGTTCCGATCATCTTTTCTTAATACAATTTTTTCATATCTCCCAGAGAAAAGGCACTTTAATAGTCTAAAAAATTAATTATTTACAAATTTCCAAGCCATATTTGTTTTTTGGAAATTAAAATTATGACACAAATTATTTTTTATTCCAGCAAGGCTTATTCCCAGAAAATAAAGTTTCAACTTAAAAAATTACAGTCTTTTACACCTATTCATTCGTCGATCCGGGAATACACTGTATAAAAAGTATGGACGCAGCAAGGGCGCAATGGTAGTGAATTTTCGTAAAAATGTTTTTAATAGGAAATATATCTTTTTTTTTTAAAGAAAGCTGGCATCAAATGTGGTCACAAGTATAACCTATATAGAAAACAATGCAGCATATTTCGTCAAAATAACTTTATTGTTTGAAAATGTAAAAAAATCACAATCCTGCCTAAACTGACCTTCCTAACCTGCCCTGACATCAGTTTGCCTAACTCAAAGTTAAAAGAAGAAAAATATGCTCACATGACTTTGATGTATGATTGGTTTTTCCTTCTCTTAGCTTTTAATTAGGTAAACTGGTGTCAAGGCACGCCAGAAAAGTCAGTCAGGCAGGATTGTGATAAAACAGCACCTCAGACAGGTCTCCTATTTAGTAAAACGGCGAAACACAAGCATTCGGTAATACTGATGACGTAAGAATCGTGTTCAAATTAGAAATATCCCGTATCTGTGTATACGAGGTTGTAGTTGTGACGCCATCCGTATGCCTAATTACACAATATACAACATCGCAACGAACATTTGCATTTTCGCGGATCCCACTCTGTAATGCATAGTCGTAACTACATTTGATTAGTCGTCCGTTCTGGGCGAAAATTGAAGCCGCTGGTGAGCTTACTTGACGTTTCTCTCTGTGTTTAGGTCATAATGCGTTTTGAATTTTGATTCTGAAAGTGCTTAAAATATTTTATATTTTATGTTTATGACATACTTATACTCAATAACATTAGGAGTTCTATTATTGAATTTCATCATAAACTTCCTTAATCTGCAAGACATCATCTCCATTTTTTTCTTCTGGATTGGTGTATGCGTAATTTCCTGGCAGATAATATTTTTGCCACAATTGAAAATAGTACAGCATTAATAATTAATACCAACAAACCAAGTTATGACAACTTCGGTTACCCATTGTATTTATTCGAACGCCGACGTAATTCAAGGGTAATAAACAGTTAATTACCTTTGGCCATAATCAGCCAATCAAAAATCCTCAAAATCCAGGTACATGCAGTACTGAGTTGTATCCGCGAATATACCTACATGCCGTCTAGGGCAAGGTTTATGGATTACAAACCTTAGTTCTAGGATTTGTTTAAATACAGTAGATCATTCGTCTTCCCAATATTCACACTTCACGAGTATTAGATCTACCACATAAAGGACTATTGAACTAAAATTTAAATGTTATTGTTTTTTATGGTTATGTTATTTGATGTTTGTTGTTTTAATTTTTAGTAACTTATTTTAAAGTAAATTAACACGTAACTTTGATTTTGAAACATATAATCGCGATGTGATTGTGTGTTCGCGATAGTTGACTTTATTTGTCCCAAAAAACGAACGTCAATAATGCCTTGCGATAGAAAGTTAGTAAGTGTACTTCTTCTGAGTTTCTCGTTTTTCGGGATTTTCTGCGCGGCTACAACATTTGCAAACCTATATGTAAGTAATATATTGCCTTAATAAGTATTCTAAGTATTCTATCTTGTAAAATAATAAGATTGTAACTAACATATCTTTTGGTTAAATTTACATATTGCAATCAATTTATCTAAAACTGATTTTACAGTAAACTGCTCCTATGTGTTTTTTTGCCAATACTTTTTGCACAATTTGGTCAATTCTTCTTTAAAGCTGATGTTTGTAATTAGTAAATGTAATTTTGCCAATAAAAGTTAAAGCGGGTATTTTGGTCAAATAAGCAAAATAGGAATACTTAAGTATATTGTCACAGTGAACACTCTGGAATGACATTTCTAGAATAGAACAGAAGTGACAGGTGTAGAATAGTGTAGAACGTCTAGAATATCTATAGACAGTATAAATAGACGTGCGGTGCGCAGAGTAAGTTAGTTCAGTATTGAGTAGTATGGTGTAAAAGAAGTGATCATAGAGTATTAAGCGAGTCAACAGTAAGTGTTGGTGTATGAGGAGCGATCAAAGAAGGCGATAGTGGAATATAGTTCTAGGGACATTTAATAATAGAGAAGAGAAATATTTTAGTTGAAACTGGTGTTGGAAAATAGTTGGTAATAAAAAATTAATAAGACTAGATGCATTCTCGCAACAATTAGAACCGTAGACCGGTTTCGCTCTCATTAATCAACATAGTACTTGGTTCCGAACTAGGTGGCGACACGTTCACCACTCACTTAGTGTTTTAAAAAATTAATAGTTTGGAAAGCTGTGTTTTGTTAATCAACAAATCCAGAACCCCGTAGAACGTAACAACTGGTGTCAGAAGCGGGATTTTCAAGCTGCTAGTGGAAATATTTTCCAGAATATTCGTTGAACAACGTGGAAATTTCTAGAATCTCTGGAAGATCAGTGTCAGCAGTAATTCATAACTGGGTGTGTTCTTGAAACAGAATAAACTGTTTACCAGCTTTAAGTACGTCTATGCCTAAGACACATAGCGAAACAGCCAAAACGGACGCCCAGCTATTGGAATTGATTAAAGAAATGAAAGAAGAAGCCAGAAAAGAGATGAAGAAATGAGAAAAAGACATGAAGAAGCCAAAGAGGAAATGAGAAAAAAAAGATGAAGAGGTCAGAAAAAGAGACGAAGAAGCCAAAGAAGAAATGAGAAAAAGAGACGACGAGACAAGAGAGGAAATGGGAAAAAGAGCCGAAGAAGCCAGAAAGAGATATGAAGAAGCTAAAAAAAGAGACCAAGAAGCGAAAGAAGAGCTGAGAAAAAGAGATGAAGAAGCTAAAGAAGAAATGAGAAAAAGAGACGAACAAATAAGAGAAGAACTGAGAAAAAGAGACGAAGAAGTCAAAGTGCAAATGAGAAAAAGAGATGAAGAGGCCAGAAAAAGAGACGGAGAATCCAAAGAAGAAATGAGAAAAAGAGATGAAGAAACAAAATAAGAAATGAGAAAAAGAGATGAAGAAGCCGGGAGAAGAGATGACGAAACAAAGAAAATTCTGCAAGAACAAGCCAGCAGAATTGAGAATATTACTTCGTGTGTGGACGAACGTATGAAGCAGGTAAAAGACGACATCTTCCAACAAGTAGAATGTCGAGTAAGGGGTATCAGCGACGATGTACATGTCAAGCTGACGAGTATACAAGAAGAAGTTCACCAGAAAATGCAAACACTAGAAAAGAGATGTGATACCCTAGCCAAGGGAAACATCACACTCGAAGATAGCCCGGTCGTAACAATTAAAGTCCCCCACATTTGATGGCTCAGTCCCACGGGGTATTTATCTACGCCAGTTCGAAGCTGCTGCTACAGCAAATGGTCGGGGCGAGAGAGAGAGAAAGCGAGCTCGTTAATAGTAGCTCTCAGAGGACATGCCCTCGACGTGCTTTAAGGAATTCCCAGGGAGAAACAGAACAGTTTCGACAGCATTCGGTATTACCTAGAAATGAGATTTGGAGACCAGCATCTACAACAGCTTTATCAAACTTAGTTAAAAAGTCGCTGTCAGAAATCAAGCGAAAGTGCAGCAATTCGAAGTCGACGTTGCCAGACTAACGCGATGGTCACAGCTCCGGTGGAATTTTTGAACCAGCTGTCGCTGCAAACATTCATTGGCGGCATCAGGGATACCGACACTCAACGAGCGCTGAGGATGGCGAGACATAAAAACTTGAACGATGCTTTGGCACATTCGCTAGAATTTGAAGCTGCCGGGCAAGCTTCTAAATGCAATGTGAGAGTTCGCAGTCTCCAAGTCCCGGGATAAGAAAATAAAACTGAGTCATTCACGGTCATGCAGTTACTACAGAAGATAGTAGAACAGAGGAAGCCCACGCCTCATAAGGAGCCAACGGAAGCTCGTCGTGCAAGTGCCATACGCTGTTGGAATTGTGGCAAGGTGGGGCACATAAGAAATGAATCCCGCGATCCAAGATCAACATCAACTAGCCTACAGGAAAACTAAATGCAGCTAGCTTTATGGGGCGAGAGCTTGCTGCCCACCACAATGCCCCGAACTGTTTCACTGGCCAACAATTCTGGCAACACGCTCGTCGTAGACGGATACATCAGCGACAGGAAGACTCAAATGATTGTAGACACCGGCGCATCCAGGACGATTATCCGTCGTGATGTGGTACCAAGATGGCGGGTAATAGAGCCAGAGGGAGTCTACAAAGTGACTGCAGCTGGTGGCGAACAGATTCGTGTATTTGGTGAGACTGACGTCAAGCTACAAATTGGAGTTTGGACGATCAAACAGAGAGTTATCGTTGCCGCCATATCAGACCCCATTATACTTGGACTAGATGTTCTACAAGGTCACGGTGTCAAGTTAGATCTCGAGAACAATGTTTTAAATATCGGTGATGAGGAAGTAGTCATGTCGACTGTGAATAACCTTGCGATTCGAAAAGTCACGGCCAAAGAAGATGTCGTTGTGAGAGCCCAGAGTGAAAGTATTGTCCCAGTGAGCATAGTTGGATACATTTCGGGACAAGTGGAGGGTATTATAGAACCAGAAGACAACGATCTTTTTAATAAGGCTCTACTAGTCGGTAAAACTCTTATTCAAGCAAAAGAGCTGGCAGCTGTCAGAGTAGCCAACCTTAAGAGCTTTGAGCAGAATATTTCCAAAGGTCCCGAAATCGGAACATTCTCGCCAGATACCATCATACGGTGTTGCCACGACCAAGAAGACCCAGCCTCGTCCATCCCGGATGAACCACTTTCAGAACATCTACGAGATGTCTTAGCAGAAGTTAGTGGAAATGTTTCTCCATAACAGAAGCAAGCAGTGGCTAAATTGCTGTCCAAATAAATTTTGTTTTAAATTTTTGTCGCCGATACCATACTTTCACACGTGACAATGTGGAAGTTATAAATCAATTCCCATTGTATGGGGTTAGTAAAAAGTATGGAAAGGCGCTTGTATTTTCTGAGATATTAGCAATTAAAAAAAACTCTGGACGCAGCAAGTGCGTTATGGTAGTGAATTTTCATAAAAATGTTTCTAATAGCAAATATGTTTTTTTAAGAAAGCAGGCACCACATTTGGTTACCAGTATAATTTATATATTAGAAACAATGTACCATATTTCATCAAAATAACTTTATTGTTTGAAAATGTACAAAAATTTCCGAAAGTAAACTTAAATTTTCCCGAAAAAACTGGTTTTCTGGTCAACCTTATAGGTTAATAGCAAATTGATTCACAATTTGAAGCATTTAATGAAAATTCGCTACCATAACGCACTTGCTGCGTCCCGAATTTCTTTTCTTACAAAGATGTATTATATTTCGATGGAAAATACAAAAATGCAATAACATAGGGCGTGTTCGATTAAAAAAATTCACTAAAAAAAAGAAAATTTGGATCACCAACGACTTATGGGCCAGCCTGTAATTGTGGAAATATTTTTTAAGATGTAGCTTAAGACACCCTACAATTAATGTATACAACTTTTTTTCGTAACTTGAATAATAACGGAAATATTGCGCTTTAATGATTTTTTAAGATAATTCGACAAAAATGATATACCATTAAACGATAAACTCTATAGCCAACACTACTGCCAAGCATCAGAGAAAGGGTCTATTTGAAATGAATTTTCTGGGAATATTTTAGTAAAATGAAGGACAATGACGATTGAAACTAAGAGCTCAGGCTTTGTAAAACATTATTCTTGAGACATTTTCCTTCCATAGATCATATTAATTTCAGGTTCATTGCCTAAATATTAACAATTTTGACGTTTAAAATCGCGACTTTGACGTTTTGAGGAAAACCCAAATTTATTTTTCTTTAAATGCCTGTACCTTTTTTGTCCTGTAACCGACAGCGCTAAATTTTGGTAGGTAGCTTACATATAACGATATAAACCCGTGTACCAAATTTCGTTGCCCCTACTTTGTTAATTCCGGAGATATAAATTTTTTTCGATTTTTTTCGAAAAAAAACACAAAATTTTCCGGGAAAACCTCGGCGGATTTTCCTGGATAACGAACTTATCCAAGCCACTCACGAAAGGAAGGTACTTACCAAATTTTATCAAAATCGGTCCATTATTTTTTTAGTTATAGGTGTGACACATAAATATATAAACATATATATATATATATATATATATATATATATATATATATATATATATATATATATATATATATATATATATATATATATATATATATATATATAAACATATAAAGTCTGAAACCGACCTCGGATTTGGGTTCCAGGGGTCCTAAATAGCGCTCATTTGAAGAAATTTTTTCAAAATTCAAAAGTCGAGATCTCTTCATTAGTGAATTTTTTTTAAGAAAATTCACTAAAAAATGGTTCAACAAATGTTTTTTGACATATTTTTTTGGTACAAACTGGCGATATTCACATTTTCCCCAGCTAAACAACCTCGTTGGTATTGCAACTAAATCTTTTTTTAGTGCATTTTCTTTTAAAAATTCACTAATGAGATCGTGACTTTTGAATTTAAAAAAAGTTTTCAAATGAGCGCGTACGGGCCTAGAACATATATCCGGGGTCAGTTTCAACTTTTATATGATTAGGTATATATATATATATATATATATATATATATATATATATATATATATATATATATATATATATATATATATATATATATATATATATTAGTGAATTTTCTTTAAAAAATTCACTGATGAGGAGATCGTGACTTTTGAATTTTAAAAAAGATCTCAAATGAGCGCGTACTAGGCCCCCTAGAACACATATCCGGGGTCAGTTTCAACTTTTATATGTATATATATATATATATATATATATATATATATATATATATATATATATATATATGTATGTATGTATGTATCCCTTATCGTAAGAGCTAGCCAAAAAAACTTTGAACAAAATTTTCTTGTGATTATGTAAGCTATATCGAGAAAATATATTCAGCTTTGTGGAACTTCCGGTTGCACAGGAAGTTGTTATCGACTTCGTTATTTTAAATGGAATGCTATACTTTTTATTGCATTTTTGGATATAGATTAAAAAATAAGTATGACTTTCTAAAGCATTCCCTATAGCTATCTTTGATATTTGTGAAAATATTACGACATTCTTTTTTTAGCTCTGATTTATATGTTACTTCAAACGTATGCTGTAGGCTGAGTTTTGAGTTTCCCTGCCTTAAATTCGAAATATCAATAGACGACATTCAATTCTTTGAAATAGTTACAGAATAATTTATTATCATTGTACAGGGTGTATTTCTTTTGGGTTACAACATACCTAACTTTAAAGTGGCATAACTTGTTATTTTCAAATGGAACACCCTATATTTTGTGGATTGATCAGGTAGGTCATTCAATTCTACATCGATGTAGTATGGGTTTCCTTATATCTATAGTTGATAGTTTTAAAGTTATAGTGGTTGTTTTACTTTCTCTTGTAAAAACTGTATTCTGTCAGATACAGGAGGCACAGAAAACGTAACAACTGATATTTATTGTGAGGTGACAGATAAATGTCACTAAAATTTCGAATAGTTCTAATGTATCGTCTTTTTTAGATTATTTTTTTATGCACCCTCCTTACTGAAGATATTGAAAAAATTCGCTAAAAAGTTGTTCAAAATAATAAATGGAACACAATCGCCTTCGTTTTATCCCTCTGTTAGACTTTTAGATAAAGAAATGGGAATGTAATAGTCTGATAAGTTCTGGATCAGGTAATTCACCAGTTTCATAACACTGAATTAGGTAGATCCATTCCATATTTCACAGTTAAGTTTGGATCAGTTTTAGAGCACAGCTACGACAATAATTACAATTAACCTTTGTTGACAACTATCAAAACATTATTTTATTCCTCTTTCTTCCATAGCATACTATTTGTTTTTAGATTTTCAAAATATCAAAGTAGGCCTAAGATTTTAAAATTTTGTATTCCTACTCAGTTTTTCGTTCCGATCATCTTTTCTTAATACAATTTTTTCATATCTCCTAGAGAAAGGGCACTTTAATAGTCTAAAAAATTAAAATTATGACACAAATTATTTTTTATTCCAGCAAGGCTTATTCCCAGAAAATAAAGTCTCAACTCAAAAACGTACAGTCTTTTACACCTATTCATTCGTCGATCCGGGAATACACTGTATAAAAAGTCTGGACGCAGCAAGGGCGTAATGGTAGTAAATTTTCGTAAAAATGTTTTTAATGGGAAATATATCTTTTTTTTTTAAGAAAGCTGGCATCAAATTTGGTTACCAGTGTAACCTCTATAGAAACAATGCAGCATATTTCATCAAAATAACTTTATTGTTTGAAAATGTACAAAAATCTTCCGAAAATAAACTTTAAATGTTCCCAAAAAAAACTGGTTTCCTGGACAACAAACCTCAGGTTTATAGTAAATTAAGCTATCGAAAGAAACATTTGCTGATCCCCGAATTTATTTTCTTACAAATATGCATTATCTTTCGATGGAAAATGCAAAAAATGCAATAATATAAGAAATATAAAAAAATGTACCACCAGCGACTTATGATTGCCTGTGATTGTAAAAATAATTCTATAATATGCAGCTCCAGACACCGTATAATTAACATATACAATTTTTTTCATATCTTGTATAATAATGGATATATTGAGCTTTACCCTAGAAATGCGTCACCTTGTATATATGAAAACAGATAAAAACTGAAACTAACCCGGATATGGGTTCTATGGGGCCTAATTCGCGCTCATTTGAAGAAATATTTTCAAATTTCAAAAGTCACTATAATTGTATCCAACTCTATGAGTAAAATTGTGATGGCCAAAAATAAATATGAATGTAGGAAGAAGAGCATTCTTATATTTGTATTACACATTTCAGAAAACAAAATTATTATTATTATTGCTTTATTGGTATATAATAATACATCATGTCCATATAAAGAAGTCAGAGACTTGTACATATATTGTTTGACATAATTTAAATCGTTTTGGCCCAAATGTGTTTGACGTATGCTTTCCAAAAGTTATTAACTTCAGATTTTGACGTACGAAAATTTAATATATTTACATGTCACTTTGAAAGTAGATAATAAATAATTTGTCAGTTGAATATGACATGTACTGTTGCCATGGAGTTTTTATTATGCATTATTGTTATGACATGTACTGTTGCCATGGAGTATTTATTATGCACTATTGTTATGACATGGACTGTTGCCATGGAGTATTTATTATGCACTATTGTTATGACATGTACTGTTGCCATGGAGTATTTATTATGCACTATTGTTATGACATGGACTGTTGCCATGGAGTATTTATTATGCACTATTGTTATGACATGTACTGTTGCCATGGAGTATTTATTATGCACTATTGTTATGACATGGACTGTTGCCATGGAGTATTCATTATGCACTATTGTTATGACATGTACTGTTGCCATGGAGTATTTATTATGCACTATTGTTATGACATGGACTGTTGCCATGGAGTATTTATTATGCACTATTGTTATGACATGTACTGTTGCCATGGAGTATTTATTATGCACTATTGTTATGACATGGACTGTTGCCATGGAGTATTTATTATGCACTATTGTTATGACATGTACTGTTGCCATGGAGTATTTATTATGCACTATTGTACATAATATTACGCCTTATAAGAATATTGTTTTTAGTGAATTTTCTTTAAAAAATTGACAACTCAAAAAATAATTGGCCGATTTGGATCAAATTTGGTGAGTACCTTCCTTTTTTAAGTGGCTTGGATAAGTTCGTTAGCCAGGAAATCGATCCAGGTTTTCCCGAAAAATTTTGTGTTTTCTTTCGGAAAAAAATTCGTATCTCCGGAAATGATCAAGTAAGGGCAACCAAATTTGGTACGCGTGTTTGTATTATAAAGAGTGAACCATGTACCTGCTTGCATTAGACAGATATCTTGGCTATTAAAAATATTTTTATGGAAATTCACTTTCATAACGCTTTTGCTGCGCCCAGACTTTTTTTGTAGTACGAAAGCTTATTTTACTGTTTTAATATTTTTCGTGCCCTTACCGGAAAGGGTTTTTTTTTGTCTATAAAATTACACCAGTTGTGTTTATCATACAAACATTTTTCATCTTGTGTCCTCATTTGGCCTCCAGAGCAACCGATTTTTTTTTCATTAAATGCCTATAACTTTTTTTTCTTTTAACTTACAAATCTAAGTTTCGGTAAATAGTTTAGCTTTAACGATATAAGCCCGGGTACAAAATTTTAATACTATAGCTTTGTTATTTCCAGATATATTAAAATTTTCCGAAGGAAAACACAAAATTTTCTGGGAAAAACTGGTCCGATTTTCTTGGCGAACGAACTTATCCAAGCTACTTGCAAGAGGAGTATGCACCAACTTTTATCAAAATCGGTCCATTATTTTTAAGTTATCGGTGTGACACATAAATATGTATATATATATATATATATATATATATATATATATATATATATATATATATATATATATATATATATATATATATATATATATATATTGACAAGAGGAGAAAAAGAAAATTTAATTTGCTATAAAATTGATGGACTTTAACTTTTAATTAGAATAGGGTTTAAAAAGAATCAAATCATTAAAAGGGTGACCCACCCCTAATTGACCCCTTTTTGAGTTTATATCTACTTCAACTTTTGTCAAATAACGATGTTGATAAAAGAAAACCATCCACCAAATTTGGTTGTTCTATGTAAGGGCACTGCTGCAATACAGCTGTAATTTAAAGAATCTTCAATATCTCACCAACCATGGGCGTCAGAGAAAAATATTATATAAAAAATCGGTTTTTAGGTCCTCTACACGCACACAGTTTGTGTCCATTGCGTTGTGAATCACCCTATATATATATATATATATAAATTGAAACTGACCCCGGATATGCGTTCTAGGTGTAGTTCGCGCTCATCTGAAGAAATTTTTTCAAAATTCGAAAGTCGCGGACCCCTCGTGATTTTTTAAAAGAAAATTCATTAAAATGGTTATAATTATTGTACATAAATTTTGGACTATGGTTATATACAGTAACTCCTCGCATAACGTCGTCTCATTTAATCCTGTTTCATTATAGCGTCGCAAATGTATCCTTTAAGGTTGAAACTGATTCTGTATAACGTTGTTATTCTAAAAAAAGTTTAAAATCGTAGGTAAAAAAGGAGTACATAATATAATGTGTAGGCATGTACATAATACATACGTCAATGATACTGTTTTTTAATCATTTTGCAGTCATAAATATGTACATATTATGTATATTATGTATGTACATTATATTCATTCCAATTGATTCGTTTTACGTCGTTTCACTTAACGTCGCGATTGTGAGATCCCTAACTAGGACCTTAAGCGGGAACTTGCTGTGAATAAAAAATGACAGCTAATAACTTAAAATAATATAAAATAAATCTAATATGATATATAATAGAAATAACTCAGGGCTTGGGTTCAGGCACTTGAAGTTGGTAGGTTTTAAGAGGCACAAATAAAATCAGGCGTTATGAATAAAATTAGTTTATTTAAAAAATTATTGACTCTATATAATGCAGAGGATTAAATTTAATAAATTAGATGAAAGAAAAATATTTGATTTAATTACTTGTGACACTGTAAAAATGAATTGTGGAGCACACTCTATAAAAGAAAAAGAAAGCCACAGATAAACAGTGTACTTAACTTTCAGCTTCAGGTTGAAGGGGTCCTCCTTGGCGATGGTGCTGAAGGCGACTCCTTAATGATGTTGTTGAGGGGGCTCCTTACTAACGATGTTGAAGAAGGTTCCTTCCTTACGATGTTGTTATTGAGGGCTCGACCCTAGCGATGTGCCACTTAGGGGGCTCTTCACTTACGATGGTGTTGAAGGTTCCTCCCTAACGGTGGTGATGAAGGGTGCTCCTCACTTACAGTGTTGTTGGAAGGTCCTCTATTTACGAAGTTCATTTGGGGGCTCCTTACTAGCGATGTTGTTGGAGGGAGCACTTTACTATGTGGTTGAAGAGACCTCTACCTACGGTGCTGAAGGAGACTCCTTAATGATGTTGTTGAGGGGGCTCCTTACTAACGATGTTGAAGAAGGTTCCTTCCTAACGATGTTGTTATTGAGGGCTCGTCTCTAGCGATGTGCCACTTAGGGGGCTCTTCACTTACGATGGTGTTGAAGGTTCCTCCCTAACGGTGGTGTTGAAGGGGGCTCCTCACTTACAGTGTTGTTGGAAGGTCCTCTATTTACGATGTTCATTTGGGGGCTCCTTACTAGCGATGTTGTTGGAGGGAGCTCTTTACTATGTGGTTGAAGAAACCTCTACCTACGGTGATGACGGCCGCCTCCTAACCAACGGTGATGACGGCCGCCTCCTAACCAACGGTGATGAAGGCCGCCTCCTAACCAACGGTGATGAAGGCCGCCTCCTAACCAACGGTGATGAAGGCCGCCTCCTAACCAACGGTGATGAAGGCCGCCTCCCAACCAACGGGGTGCCATTCAGGCATGCTGCTTTCCGAGTAGAATTTAACTGTAATATTTCATTTCTTAAGGTCGGTTCAGAAGAGAGCCTGGCATGTGTCGCAAGCGTATATATAACGATCCTCTTGTCGCAAATATGTCATAAAATTAGCTCGTACGGAGGCGCGTTTCTATGAGTCGAGTGCGGTAGCGCAAGCGACCGCCGAGTTTGACGTCACTGAAGGGACTTGGACGCTGACGTCACAAAAGGGGTTGATTCAGAAGCTTAAAATGAACGACGTTGACGCGTGTGACATGTCACGCTTATTAAATACACGCGACATGTTACAACTAAATCATAAATTAAAAAAATATATAGATCATTAGACCTTAAACTTAACTAAAGCTACTGCCAAAGCATCAGAGAAAGGCTCTATTTGAAATGAATTTTCTGAAAATATTTTAGTAGAATGAAGGACAATGACGATTGAAGCTGGAACTTAAGAATTTGTAAAACACGCTTCTTGCGATATTTTCTGTACAAAGCCCGTACTCGTTTCAGGTTCTACAAAGCTGGAAACAGTGATGATACTTGATATAGATGAGAGGAAAATGAACTTCAGGAGGTGCTCAAAAAAAGCCTTCAAGCAAGGACAGAAGGAAAGCCTAGAGGTTATATTATCAGATAAGGCAAACAAAACTAAACATAAACACGCAATTGTTACTTTGAATGATGGTAGACTTCCAACGTTCGAAAGGCAGTGCTATCGGGGCGGCAAGGCCGCGGACGAGCCCTGAGGGGAAAAAAACGCTCGAAAGGAATTGATAATTGTTACAGATCGACGTAACCATGTGCTCATCAAGTCTGCAGATATACGTAAGAGGCTGGCATGTGGGGAACGAGGAGAACCTGAGCTACCACAAAAATATCCTTTTTGAGATACCAGAGTCGTTAAGTAGTGCCCAGCAAACTCGATCAATCAAAGGATGGTCCCATAAGGCCGAAAGGCACGGAAAAGTACTAGAAGAGATGGATAGACAAAGCAGAAAACTATGAAAGTAGTGTCAAAGACCTGAATAGGGCACTAGAAAGAGTGTGTGAGGTGTGCTTGAAGAGGAAACAGCAATGCGGCAGACGAAAAGGTGCATATTGGTGGAATGAAGAGATCGCCAAAATCAGAACTGAATCTACGAAGGCAAGAAGGAAAGTCACTAGTCAATAGGGAAAAAAACCATCATAAGTAGTGATAGAGAGGAAGCACAGAATTAATACAGGAAAAGCGGAAAGAAATTAAAGACAACAATAACAAAGGCGAAGAAACAGGCCTCGGACTCTCTTTGTAAAGAAATATATGATGATATGTGGGGACTAGGGTACAAGATTGTCACAGGTACAATTGGTACAAGAACACCAATGACAATAAGTGGCGATGAACAAATTAAGATAGCGCAGGAATTGTTCCCTCAATACGAAGTCAAAGAATGGCCGAGGGTGGAGGTGAATTCGGAGGATATTCCACCTTGTACAGATGAAAAAATAAGGGAAGCAGGCCGAAGGATGAAATCTGGTAAAGCTGCAGGCCCGGATGGTATAACGAACGAGGTTCTTAGGGCAGTAGTAGAACAGAAACCGGAGATATTACAACTTCTGATAAATAAAGTAATCAGTGATAGAAGTTTCCCGTCAGAATGGAAGACTGCTTGATTGGTGTTATTGGAGAAACCACACAAAACAAGGGGAAATAAGTCATATAGAACTATATGCCTGGAAGACGGAATAGCAAAATTACAGGATTATAAAGGAAATCGAGAGCAGAGGAGGGTTAGCAGACAACCAATTTGGCTTCCGCAAGGGGAGCTCTACGATGCATGCTGTAAAGAAGGTAGAGGACCTGGCAAGGAAAGAAGGCAATAAAAACAGTTTTGTGGCCATGGTAACATTGGACGTAAAAATGCATTCAATAGAGCACCATGGAGAGGCATATACGAAATGCTAAGAAACAGGCAAGTTGAGCCATATCTGCTGAAAATAGTATGTACTTACCTGGAAGACAGACAGCTACTGATTGGAGAGAAATATCGGATGCAGGTCACATGTGGCGTGCCTCAGGGGTCAATCCTGGGACCAACATTGTGGAACTTGTATTGCGATAAGATTTTTAGCCTGGAGTACGTACACAAAACGGCTATTATAGGGTATGCAGATGATTTGGCGCTGCTTGTAAGCGGCGGCTTACATAGAAGATAATATCAACTGGTTAGTGGCAAGGATGGAAAACTGGATTGCAAAAAGTGGTCTAAAACTCGCGCCTCACAAAACTGAAAGTATAGTGTTAGTAGGACGAAGAACACAGAACAGTAACCGCCAAGGTGGGTAATGCAGGAATTCAGTCGCAGATAAGCCTGAACTACCTCGTCTTACAAGTAGGGCATAACATGAACATGGGTATGCACATAGAAAAAGTAGTGGCAAAAGCAGACATGATGGTTGCAAAGCTAGGGCGTCTGATGCCAAATATCGGTAGATTAAAACCAGGGAGAAGAAGAGTGCTGAGTAGTGTGGTTAACTCAATCATACTGTATGACGCACCAGCATGGAAGGCCATGTTGTCAAAGACAATGTGTAGAAAAAATGTTAAAGGGGCACAGAGGAAGGTAGCCATCAGAATAGCAAGTGTATATAGAACAGTGGCAACGAAAGCAATACAGATGATTTCAGGAACGATCCCTTTACACTTGTTGGCAAGAGAGGTAAGTTATGAAAGACACGAAAATAGAAGAGAAGAAAAAAGGAAGACAAGGACAGAAACAATGCTGGATTGGCAGCGAGAATGGGAAGAGGGAATGCCAACATCCTACTAGACAAATAGGCACATTCCACACATACAGACATGGATATAACCCAATTTCTGTCAGGTCATGGGCGTTCCAAGTGTTACCTGAGTAAAAGGAAGATAGTCAACAAAGAGGACTGTACGTATTGTGGTGATAGAGTTACGCCAGAATACACGGTTTTTGAGTGCGAAAGATGGACGCAAATAAGAGAACAAATGTATAAGCAGATTGGCAGAGATTTAACAGCAGATAATGTGGTGGAGCATATGCTGGGAAGTGAAAGGATGTAAAATACTGTGGAGAGAGTGATCGAGGAAATAATGAAGTCAAAGGAGGACGAAGGCAGGATGTAGAAGTTTTGAGAACAATAAGAGTTACGGACGTGGTGAAGCAATGCCAGCTAGTGGTTTCTGTCACGTCTTTTGGTTTCAAGGGGGTATTTAGTGCGTAGTCCCGACCTGGAGGGAAGGGGAGTCACCACAGTGCCGATTGGTGTCAGATCGCGGAAGCGCCCGTCACCGGCCTGCGTAAAAAGCCTTCACCACCGCTATGAGGAAAAAAAGACCTGACATGAAGATATGTGTATAAAATCATTTCTGAAGAAGATTTTCTGTTATGCAAGATCTTGAAGACTACGACAAAAGAATATATTTTCAACGTCATCAATGATTTTTTCTAAGAACGTGGCATATATTGGACAAGGTGAGTTGATATTTCGACTGACGGTGCCAAAGTCATGACAGAAAGGATATCTGGACTAATCACTAGGATTGTTGCTCCTGAAGCCAAAAGAATAAAGGCATTATGCATTGCATAAAGAAGTACTGGCGTGCAACAAAATGCCTGATGATTTAGAAACAGCACTGTCAGATGTTTAAAAGATAATAAATCACATAAAAGCACATCCGCTCAACTCGGGACTTTTCGCATTATTATGCCGTGACATGGGCAGTGAACATGTTTCATTACTGTTACCTGTGGAGTACGTTGGTTGTCAAGGGGCATAGTTCTCTATAAGCGAAATTTTCTTTATATGAAAATTCCACCACAACACAACACTGTTTTATAACTCCCATATCCAAAGTCTGTTTGATATATATATATATATATATATATATATATATATATATATATATATATATAAACATATAAAAATTCACACGGACCTTGGTTTCGGGTTAGAGGGACCCAAATTCAAGCTCATTTCAAAAAAATTCCGAAAGTCTTACCATCGTTACCACTCTATTACTAAATTTTCTTAATTAAAATACATATTATTGTTACAACAATTAAGCTGGTGGCAACATTTTATTGACAATTGATATATTTTGGGAGTTGTAAAACAGTGTTGTGTTGTGGTGGAATTTTCATATAAACAAAATTTAGTTTAAGGCACAGTGATTTTGGAATGGGTGGAGTAGAAAAGACAAAGGGCATGCACAATAAGCCAAAGGCTGCGGTACAATCGGGGCGGCAAAGACGCGGACGAGCCCTGAGGGAGAGAAAAAAAACACACAACTGTGGAGATTCCACCCTAATGACCGCCTTCGGGTATATTCGGAAGCGCGGATTTGTAGGGGAAAATAAGGAAAATTTATATCAGCTACTTGAAGTAATAACTAAATTGGATAGTGTGTTTTGTTTATTTATTATGATTTGACAGTTGTTTTAAGGTTAAGCAAATGATTGTATATTGCTTTTAAAATTGGAAACTAAAGAATAAGAATATCTTTTGTTTATTTATTACGGATTGACAGTTCTGTTTTGAGGTTAAGTAGTGAATGATTGTCATTGAAATAGATATAACAACTTCTACCTATATTATGCTTTTAAAATTGGAAACTAAAGAATATTAATGTGTTTTGTTTATTTATCATGAGTTGGCAGCTCTGTTTTGATGTTAAATAGTAAATGATTGCATGGAAATCAAAGAATAAGAATATTAACGTTAATATTTGTTGATTAAAAATTCAAGTAGGTAAGTTATTTATTTTAATAATGAGTTGACTTCTTGGGCATGAATTAAGTTTCCGTGTGATAAGCTTTTGTAACTTTAATGAAATTTGTAATACGAGTTTCTTTTAAAGAGACTTACATTACCTAGACTCACCAAATTTGAATTTTCTAGCGTTATATAAAATTGAGTTTTGTATTCAAATAATTTTTTTCTTAAAAGGAGCTAGAGCACAAGATTTGAATATTTTTTTGGATAATAGAAAGAGAGAAATTCCTTAAATGAGCTTGTATTAAGACCTCTAAAGCGAATCTTCGACGTCTGCTTAAATTAAAAGTATTACCTTTAGTAATATGTTGTACTAATAGTGTAAAATTCTTATGAAAATTCACTATTATAACGCACTTGCTGCGTCCCGAAATTTTAATAATTCAGTTTACCTTGCATCTGCCTTGAAGAATTTGCAGTAATTTTGACTTGTTGAGATTTTTATTTAACACAGATTAGCACTGCAATGTTAATAAATGCTTTTCTCTAGACAGTTGAATTTGAACTGGCTCACCTTTTATCTTCAGCACTTCAATAATTTGCTGTAGCAAATCGGTTTCCTTTTTATATCCGGTAAAGTCTTTGCTTTGAACAAATCATTTACCGGCGCTAATACGATTACTTTTGATTAGTTATTTACGCTGCAGTCAAATTAATTACCAAAGGCCCTACATTTAAATGACTAACATCTAACATATTACCTAACATTCACTAAATGTAACTATAAATACAGAGTATCCCATGTAGAGATGAAAAACCCCCAATATCTGATTACACGTTCATTTTTAGTGAATTTTCTTTAAAAAAAATCACTAAGGGGGAGATCCCGACTTTTGAATTTTGAAAAAAATCTGTCAAATGAGCACTAATTAGGTCCCCGAGAACACATATCCGGGGTCGGTTTCAATTTTTATAAGTTTACATATATATATATATATATATATATATATATATATATATATATATATATATATATATATATATATATATATATATATATACTTAAAAAATTGTGGGAAAGCCGTCAGTTGTAAAATAAAACTCTTTATTAAAAGTCGAGCTTTCGGAAAAGTTTATTCCATTCTCAAGGCTAGAACATGGAAAGGAAAAAATTTACATTTTACTTAGGAAAAATATAAAAGTTTAAAATACTTACATCTAACGTGAGTTTTACTATAACTAATTATGAAAAAACAAACATGAAAAAAACGGTTTTTTTCAGTTCAAATAGATTAAACAATGATTTGTTTTAATTAGACAGACGGATTCCCCCGGTCAGTGTCAGTTCTGAGCTGAGCTTAAATGTATGGAATTTCGACGTAATTATAATGCATGTTTGTAAGGAAATAAATTCGGGACTCAGCAAGTGCGTTATGGTAGCGAATTTTTATTGAATGCCCCAAATTTGAATAGGTCAATTTGCTATTAACCTATAAGGTTCGTTGGTCAGGAAACTAGTTTTTTCGGGAACATTTTATGTTTATTTTCGAAATTTTTTTGTACATTTTCAAACAATAAAGTTATTTTGATGAGATATTGTATATTGTTTCTACTATATATGTTATACGGGTAACCAAATTTGATGTCTGCTTTTTATCATAACGCACTTGCTGCGTCCAGACTTTTTTAAATCGCTGAAGCACGTCATTTGACATATCAAGGGGGACAAATTTATAATCAATTTGGAATGGAATAGAACATAGCGCCGAGTGATACCTCTTTTAAAGGGACGTTGAATTCTCTAGAAAATGACACTTAGTTCGGGAAATTCGGTCTGATAGTTATCGATAAAATCCTAAAAATATCTAAAAATCTGTTATACTAATAGCGGATTTAAATGATATTGTTAGCTACACTTCATAATATAACAATAGTGTTAATGCCTCATACTGCTCGTTACTATTTGAAAGACAAAAAGTCATTTAACGTTTCATCTGATAGGTGTACAATGTTTAACCCTAGAATGCATAAACATAGCCTCTCAGGCTCGCAGAGATTTTGGTTACTTATTATTTAGTTTGTTTGAAATAATTTTAAGCGGCTTGAGCAAATATGGTCTAAAAAGATGTACTTATAAATGAAAAAAAAAATTCCATTAACATCCCGTATTTTTATTTATTTCAACGATACAACACGAGGGCTTACAGCCTAAATACTATATTACCATGGGTGTCGACAAGGAGGAAAGAGGCAACTTGTTAATTCTGGACTTGAAGGTTTGGAGGTTCAGGAGATAAGGAAAAACATGTGCCGGCAAGGAATTCCACAACTTGGAAGTCCTCGGGACAAAAGAGCGGGCATAACAAGATGTTCTATGTCTGGTGACCTGGACAGTAAAAGGGTGCATTCGCTCTGTTCCCCTGGTAGATCTGTTGGGGGCAGCAGGTGGAGTAACTATGGAAGAAAGCTCATCTGAGCAGTGCCCGTGCAGATATCTATAGAAGAGAGAGAGGTCACGAACGGCACGTCGGTGGGCAAGGGATGGCAGCCTTTGGGTGAGGTTAGGGTCACCGATGAGACGTATAGCTCTCTTCTGAATGGAGTCCAGGATAGCGTGTGTAGAAGCGGCAGCAGCACCCCAGATGTGGGAGCAGTATTCGATGTTTGGTCTTATTTGTGAAGTATATGAGGTATAGAGATTAGCTGGTGAAAAGTATTTGCGAGCCCGGAAGAGGAAACCTAATTTCTTAGCAGCCGCTTCTGCAATTGATGTGACATGTTGATGCCAATTGAGATTTTAATCCACAGAAATGCCAACAAGTGACAATGACTCATTACTTTGAATAACTTGGTTGTTCATTGTGATGGGTCTAGGGCTTGTGTATCTCTTATGAGAAAGAAAGCAAGACTGTGATTTGGTGGGGTTGAATTGTACAGGATTTCTACTTCCCCAGTCTAATATTTTTTGGAGATTCACGGAGATAGAAGCCTCCATGAGTCTGCGATCCTCATCTAATTGGGCTAAAGAGACAGGCTTAGAATATTGTATATTTGAGTGGAGGGTGCTGTCGTCCGCGTAACTGTGAACTTGGTTGTATGTGCTAGAGAGGAGGTCATTGATGTGGAGGAGAAACAAAGTTGGGGCTAAAGCTGAACCTTGAGGAACTTCTGGATTAATTGGATACAGTTTAGAGGAATGACCATCCACGACAACAGAAATGCTCCGGTTGGAGAGGAAATTTGCTGTCCACGTACAGAGTTTTGGTGGTAGGCTATAGGCCGGTAGTTTATTAAGCAGCGCTTCGTGCGAGACCTGGTCAAATGCTTTGGATATGTCTAGAGCGACAATCTGGGATTCACCGTGTAGTTCCATAGACTTGTTCCAAGAATGGGTGACAAAGGAAAGGAGGTCGGCAGTTGATCTGCGCTGACGGAATTCATACTGCCTGTCGTGGATTAGACTGTGTTTTTCAAGAAATTTTAGTAATTCGGTATTTATATACTTTTCCATCACTTTAGAGACGACTGAAAGGAGAGAAATAGGCATGCAGTTGCTAGGAAGCGCTTTGTATCCTTTCGTGGGGACGGGTTGTACTTGAGCAGTTTTCCAGTTACTAGGGAATATGCCTCTATTGTAAGATGTCTGAAACAAACGAGTCAGGACAGGAGCAAGTTCTGGTGCACATTTTTTGAGAACAATTGCTGGGATCTCGTCAAGGCCAGAGGCTTTTCTGGTATTAAGAGAAGAGAGCATCTTTCGTACCTTTTTAGTTTATGATATCCGTCATTTTATGCGCGACATTGGGGACTGTTGGTGGTTGAACATTTGGAGGTGGGTTGAGAGTAGAATTGCCTGCGAACAACGAGGCAAAAAGTTCAGCCTTGCCCAGGGCGGTAGAAACAATTTCATCCCCTGAGACAAGAGGTGGGGACGTGCTCTTGCGGAAATTATTCCCAATAGATTTAACAAGAGTCCAGAAGGGTTTGCTGCCGCTGGAGCTTGAGAGGACTTTATTTTTGATGTGGTTATTAAACGAGTTTTTTGCCTCAGAAAGAATGCGGACATAGCGGTTTCTTGCGTCGTTAATTTACACAAACCGGGTCTTCGAAGCCCGTCTACTATTAGTTCATATAAAACAAATATCGACTTGTTCATGTTCATAGTCGGCTGAGAGTTATTATAATTTGTCAGGCGCTGCTGCGCGGAATTGTGCGTGTTTGTGCAAGCTGAAACCTGCATTGCTAGATGTATAAAAGTCAGGTGTAGCTGATTGCCATTCAGCAGCCGAATCCAGTTCCCCCTGCAAATGCAGCTCTCTTCATAGACCTCATTACCTCCATCAATTTCACACAGCTGAAATTGGTCGCGGGGAAAGTACTGAACCTTCTCCAAACCTCCCCTGATCTGCTGACGCTGAGAAAATCCGCTATCCGCTTAATCCCTGAAATCGCGTCAATCTTCCAGAAGTAAATGTCTTCTCGAAGAAAGCCACAATCCCTGCAGGTTGCATCCTGCAATGCAAACGGACTAGCCTGCAAAGGCAATGAGTTCCAAGAATGCGCCCAGCGCTTAAAACTGCACGTTATTCTAGTCCAGCAAACCAACATGCGTCTCCCAACCAATTTGAAACTCCCCAACTATACATTGTACGGCAATGACCGCACCACTTCCAGAGGTGGCGGCACGCCAGTGTATGTTAAAACAAATATTGACCACCACTCTCTCAGTACGCCTGCCCTGCAGAACATCGAGGCTACACAAATGCGATGTGCTCAATATAGCAATCATGTCGAACACCACCCTTCTCCATGAAATAACAGCCCTAAATGACCTCTCGGCGAACTAGAAACCAGTCATTTTGCAGTTCGGATATGACAATCGCGAATCCGACTTCCCAAGGAAAAAAGATACTGTGGTCAGTTTTCACAGAGCCCCTTAAAAACAACCTAAGCAATATTCCGGTTATCAGCAGCATAATCGAATGTTCTGTCAAACATGCATCAAGGACGTACCCCGCCCAAAACAAAGAGTATTAAAGAAATGATACTAGAAAAGAACGGCGCCGGAAACCCCACCGACAAACGAGACGCAAATAGACTCGTCAAACAAGTAGATCCCGCCCTACAAGAACTCCGCAACAACAGTTGGGAGGAACGCCCGCAAACCCTGTCGGCCCAAGACAATTCCATCTGGCAATTGGCAAAAGCCTTTTGCTCCCAAAAACTTCCAATATCCCCACTTCATGGCCGAAACGACATCGTATACACGGATGCAGACAAAGCAAGTGCATTCGCGGATCATCTGGAGTTGCAATTCAGTCTGGATTATAACAACGTTGATATGTCGCACGTGGCAAGAACGCACCGTTATGTCAGGAGTGCTCTTTGCGCCACCCCAGACACAAACACATATTTGTCGCAGACATACCGACACCGCCCCTAAACGTGACATACGCACTCTCCACAGACGACACTACCATCCTCAGCAGCTCCATCAGCCGAGGAGAATAACCGAACGCCTACAAACCGCCATAGACGAGCTGCAAGGCTGGTATAGGAAATCATGTCTAGCCATAAACCCAGATGTTCAGCAGTCCTAGTTAGTGAATTTTCTTAGAAAAAAAAATCACTAATGGGGAGATCCCGACTTTTGATTTTTGAAAACATATCTTCAAATAGGCGCGTACTAGGACCCCTAGAACCCATACCGGGGGTCAGTTTCAATTTTTATATGTGGAGGCTATTTAGGCGTAAAGAAAACTTTGGAAAAGGTTTGGTTACGATGTAGAGCTGATGTGGAAGAATGGTGCAAAACCTGCCAAGCGTGTGCATCCAGTAAGGGGCCTAAATCAAAAACCAGGTGGCGAATAAAGCAGTACAACGTGTGAGCCCATTTCGAAAGAATTGCAATCGACATAGCTGGTCATTTCCCTAGAACAGACGCAGGAAATCGCTATATGCTTGTATCCATGGATTATTTTAGCAAGTGGCCAGAAGTGTTTGCGGCCCCGAATCAAGAGGCCACCACCGTCGCAGAAGTATTGGTAAATGAGTTTTTCTGTAGATTTGGCGAACCACTAGAGCTCCATTCTGACCAAGGACGCAACTTCGAGTCGGCTGTATTCCAGAAGGTTTCTGAGCTTATGGAAATCAGGAAAACGAGAACTACACCCACGCACCCTCAATCTGACGGAATGGTGGAAAGATTCAATGCTACTTTGGAGTCCCACTTAAGAATATTTGCCAATGAACACCAGACGGATTGGGACCGGCACATTCCACTATTTCTACTGGCATACCGCTCGGATGTACATAAGACTACCGGACATACACCAGCCAGCGAGGTTTTTGGGCGAGAGTTAAGACTTCCTCCTGATCTCATATTTAGAAAATCCACAGATGCTTCACGGTCAACTGATGAATACATAAAGGATTTGGAAAGAAGAATAGAAGCCATCCACTCTGCTGTCAGAATGCATATACGAGTAGAAAGCGACCGCATGAAGACCCGTTATGACGTGCGTGCCAATTCAGCTGGTGTTAAAGAAGGAGATCGTGTGTGGTTCTACAATCCAGTATGACGCAAGGGACAGTCACCAAAAAACAGAAATTATGGGAAGGTCCTTATAAGGTGGTCAAAAGGATCAATGACGTTGTCTATCGCATTCAGAGGAGCCCGAAGAGCAAGATGAAGGTGGTCCATATGCACAGACTTACGCCATACCAAGAAATGTCAGAATTCGACCGGGACGATCGAATATAAGAGGGGGCAGTGTCACATTTGTCTATGAGAGGTTTATGGACTTTATATTCTATGGTCAGATTTTGGTTATAAAGTGTGTTGGTAAGAGCGAACACTCTGGAATTATATTTCTAGAAGTGACCAGAAGTGATAGGTGTAGAAAAGTGAGAGGGCCTGGAATCTCTATGGAGAGTATAAATAGACGAACGGTACATGGAGTGAGTCAGTTCAGTATTAAGTCGGTGTGGTGTAGAATAAGTGATCATAGAGTATTAAGCGAGTCAGCAATAAGTGTTGGTGTTTAAGAAGCGATCATAGAAGGCGAATAGTGGAATATAATAGTTCTATAGACATTTAATAATAGAGAGAAATATTTTAGTTGATACTGGTGTTGGAAAATAGTTGCTTATAATAAGTTAGTAGTTGGAAAAGCTGTGTTGTGTTAGTCAACGAATCCAGAACCCCGTAGAACGTAACAATATATATATATATATATATATATATATATATATATATATATATATATATATATATATATATATATATATATATATAATATAAACATATAAAGTCTAAAGATCACCTCGGATTTGGGTTTCAGGGGTCCTAGTTTGCGCTCATTTGTCAAGTCGTGATCGCCTCATTAGCGTATTTAAAAAAAACACTAAAAATGTTAGCAGATTGCACGACATTCAGGAAAGAAGAAATAGAGAAAAAATTTGTTTGCCTACCTTTTGAACAGGGGTCTCGAGAGCATGTTTAAGAAAGCCGATTTGCAGCTAACTTTTTCCACAAAAAAATATTAAAGAAATTGGTTAGGTAATACGAAAGAAGGATAAAGCCACTGAAATGTCGGGTATCTAAGAGATAGGTTCTAAAGATTATAATCTTAAAAACTTTGGGAAAATCTACTCATGAAAAGGTCCGCAATGAATGAAGAGAGTGGGTTGTCCATTGCGGTGCCTTCAGTTTCTTCAAAAAACTTATTGTTAATTTGAAAAATATTTTGTTTTATACAAAAGTTTGTTAAAGTTAAATATTCTTTACAAACCTCTTCACTTATGCTGTTCAATTTCAACACCTGCTCTAAATACGTTAGCGTTTGTTTCGTGGGCACGATAGAAAATAACGACGCTACATCAAATGAAATCAAAATACGTGGAACAGAGACTAAGAAAACGATCGAGACTAGATTTCGTGAACATCTGGCACAGCTGAGATACGGTAGTGTAGACAAGTCATGCGTGGCACAACATATTTGGGATAATACCTACCACATTGGTAAAAAAATCTTAAACTTATCATAAATGTTAGACAGCCAGCGAAGCTAGATGCATACCAAAGTATTTATATTTCTAAGGAAATAAAAACAAAAGTTCCCTAAACCGAGCGCGGCCACTGACTTATGGTCCGTTGTTTGCCCTCTGCCTCTGATACAGATAAAATATTCCCAAACTTGCCAGGTAAAGTTATAAAGGAAGTTAAAAAACCTCGGCAATAAGAATCCAATACAGAAAAAATTTGCCTGCGATTTGGCCTCCCTCTCGGTATCGGTCTCTACATAAAACTCATTATACGTATAAGGTGATGTTTAGTAGTAAGCAGTTAAGGAATTTTTCATCCTCTGATGACGCTAATCTTGTTAGTGAAACGATCGTCAGGTCTTTAAAAATATGTGTTGTGGTGATTTGGATTCTCCAAGTGCACTTATTTATTCCATTTGGTTGTACCACACTGTATATTGGGCAGCCTGGCTATCTATGTAATCAAGAATATGCTGTGTCTGAGGTTAATTAGGTATATCCTGTTAGGTTTTGTTAGGTTAAGTTTAGTTAAGTTTACGCAAAACCGAGAGGCAAGCAAAAATCACTTTCTTTTATTGTCACCCACCCGTTATCTGGCATGACCTAGGTTATTGTGATAGTTGTATGTAAATAAACATATAAATATTTGACTAATTAAACCTAGAAATAAACTTTCATGTTTTTATATTGTCTCTGATCCATATTGTGTTTGATTTTGTATATCAGATTACGGAAAATCACACGAAATTACATTTTTTTCAGAAAACAAAGTCTGAAACACATTGATTGTTAAGACGGTGCAGTTTTGGTATTTTAGATCACTTTATGAAATGTATACATAATCTTTAGTTCACTGTTTTACCGCCACTTAGCAGCACTGAATCCGATTGAGATAATGAAAGTGAGTGTATATAACAAGTTATTAGTATAGATATAAACAGTTGCATTTTGCTATCGGTAAGCCGTGAAAGTTTGAAGTGTTCGCGAATATCGCATACGGTGTTATTCTTTTGCTAAAAGACATGTTTTTCGACCGAAACACAATCAATGTTTTTCTCTTGGGAATATCGTTTATGCTAATTTTTACAGCCTTTCAAACTATGGGCAACATACAGGTGAGTTTGTATTTCTATTTTTGTATTTTTTGTCGTTAGACGAAATCACGTTATACTGCTAATAGACGAACCATGTTTTTTACCTTTTAGCAGTTGTATTAGTGAATTTTTATTTTTAAAAAATTCACTAATAGAGAGGTATCGATGGTGAGACTTTGCAAAATTTTTTTCAAATGAGCGCGAACTAGGACCCCTAGAACCCATATCCGGGGTCAGTTTGAATTTTTATATGTTTATATATATATATATATATATATATATATATATATATATATATATATATATATATATATATATATATATATATATATATAGATATATATATATATATATATATATATATATATATATATCCGTCTGATAACTCAAAAAATAATTAACCGATTTGGATGAAACTCGGCAAGTGCCTGTCTTTTATTAATGGCTTGGATGGGTTCGTTAGCCAGGAAAATCGGACGGGGTTTTCAGGGAAAATTTTGAGATTTCTTTCAAAAAAAAATTACAAAGCTGTTCTAATAAAATTTAACGGATATATTGCCTTAAGAGAGATCTTACTACGTACCAAAATTCAACTTTCTAAGTTTATAGACAATTGAGTTATTCAAATTTTGAGTTTTCTTTAGAAAAAAAAATTTTCTCCGAAAATTACAAAGTTATTTTAAAGAAATTTGGTGAATACGTTGCTTTAGGAAAGACCTTACTACATACCAAAATTCAACTTCACTTCACTTGCTGCGTCCCGAACTTTTTTTATAATTCGCTTATGACAAGCTATGAAGAAGATTTTGGAACAATTTTCTTAAATAAGCGCTATTTACGACCCTAGAACCCATTTCGAAAGCTTTTTATCTTGAACAAGTTTGATGGCTAGTGTATCAAAGTTTTCTCGGTGAAATTTCAAGTCCTTTTTTTGAAAATTTTGTATCTTTGATGATAATAAAAGGTATTTTAAGGATTTTAAAATAAATATTCTGGAATGGAGGATGCGGCTTATGGAGAAAAAATATTGCATGAAATAAGTTCCACAAACTACTGGTTTAACAGTTTCCTTCCCTTATTTAATTAAAATGTCAAAAGTTGCGATTTGAAGCGTCAAAATTGGCAATTTTTAGACGCAGAACCTGAAACATATACGTGTTATGTAGAAGAAATGTCATAATAAATGTGTTTTGCAAAGCCTTAAGTTACAGGTTCAACCATCCTTTTCCTTCATTTTACTAAAATATTTGCAGAAAATTCATTTCAACCCTTCTCTAAAGATTTGGCAGTAGTTTCAGTTATAGAGTTTGTGGTTTAATAGTCTATACTTTTTCGCGTATTTTCGTAGAAAAAATTCGTTATTGAGAAGACCGCGACTTTATAATTTTTAATTTTTCTTGAGTGTGAACTAGCTCCCCCGGGGTCAATTTCAGTTTTTCAGTTTGTAGATGTTTACATATATACAGGGTGGTGCATTTTTACTATAAAGCTCAATATATCCATTATGCGAGAAAATATTATAAAAGTTATTTATAGTGTGTTTTGAGCTGCATCTTATAAAATTATGTTGACAATCACAGGGTTGCCCATAAGTCGTTGTGAAAGAAGTTTTTTTTTTTAACGGAACACCCCTTTTATTGTAGCATTATTGCATTTTCCATCCAATTTTAATGCATGCTTGTGAGGAGAAAAAATTGATTTCGCCCATCTTTTTCGAATTATTTCAATTGTTTTCCAACTTTTAGCGAATTAAAAAAAATTCGCTAATGAGGAGATCTGTGTTTATATATATATATATATATATATATATATATATATATATATATATATATATATATATATATATATATATATATATATATATATATATATATATATATCTTATATATTATATATAAGATAACCTCGAATTCGACTCCTCCCCCGGCTGTCAGTTGGCAAAATAACAGATGACAAATAGGTAACTGGTGTTGTCAGATTTAACTAGGAGAGGTCTTTTAAATACCCTGAAGAATGGGAAGCTTAATCTTTATACATAATAGATTGCTTTTAAACAAATTAAATCACTTTCATTAAAATTTATATTTATTACTATATATTGTTCTGATATCTTCAGATCCAGGTGAGAGTTTTGGCAAATGGCAATCCCTCTGATTGTTTATTGTGACACATTTTTGTAGCATGTTCGTTTGAAGTTTGTTTGGAGCATTTGTTTGCAATAGCAGCGTAACCTTGATATATCTGTCTGACCTTGTCTAACATTATAGGCACCCATTCAGAGGTAATTTCAGGTTTTATCGTAAATTATTATTATTTTTTGGTTGTAACTCAAAATTTACTAAACCGATTAAGTTCAAAGTTGGTAGAGAGAATCACCACGATATCTACGTGCGTGTCAAGTTTTAGTTTCATACTTCTAGTAATTTAAAAGATATTGCGTTTTTCGCATTTTTTTCTAAAAGCATTTGATTGTCAAAACTGTCGAACGAACTCATCCAAGCTATTAAAAAAATGAAGGGAATTGCCAAATTCAGTTTCGAGTGGTGAAGTATTTTTTGAGTTATCGGTTGGATACATATATATATATATATATATATATATATATATATATATATATATATATATATATATATATATATATATATATATATATATATATATATATATATATATATATATATATATATATATATATATAGAGAGAGAGAGAGAGGGTGCCCCACGTAGGAATGAACAGCATGGGGATCTCAAAAACCGAAAAGAGATACAAGGTCGGTCAAATTAGAAAAAAGTTGCGCAATGAGGAGGTCTCGTAAACGGCGTTCGCAAAAAACAATTATTTTTGGGGTTTTCTAGATGTTTTGAAAAAACTGATTTTTTGAAATTTTCGTTTCTATTACTTCCACATCGTCAATACGTGTGGAAGTATAGCATCGGCGACAAAAAATTCAATTTTTTTTGCTTAAAAGTTGTAAAAAGTGTCAAAACATATAGAAAACTTGATTGGGAACGACATTTTTTTTTGTCTGTTGGTCTGTATTTCTGTTTGTAGCCACGATAACTTTAGACCGATTTGAGATATCGTCTTCAAATTTGGTATACAATTAGCACTCGACAAACGAACGGTTCGGATTGTTTTTGGGTAAAATAGCTTTAGAGGGTAGGGGATGAATGGGGGGTGATTTGGTGAAAATTGACATTTTTCGTTAAAACTCGAGTAATATAACATTTTAGGGTTTATTTATTAGAAAACTTTTAATTGCATCAAACATCTAGTATTCTGTGTTAATCTTAAATTAGGGGTTGAATGCGTGGGGTGGAATATTGTCGACGAAAACTATGAAATTTATTTTTTGATAAAACGGCTTTAAAAGTCACAAAACATAGAAAACTTGATTCTGGAAAGAAAACTTTTTTGTCTGTCGGTCGGTCAGTCTGTCGGCATGTCAGTCTGTTAATAGGCGCAACAACTTCCGAACGAATTGAGAAATCATCTTCAAATTTGGTATCCAGTAAGCCACCGACAAAGGAACGCTTCGAATTGTTTTTGGGTAAGATCGCTTCAGGGACTAGGGGATATATAAGGGGTGATTTGGTGAAAATTGACATTTTTTCAATAAAACTCGAGTAATATAACGTTTCAAAAGTTTATGGGTACAGGAATACAAATATTTTTTTCGTGGTCAAGTCATGGGCTCTAAATTCGTTCCATGAGAATGTCTTTCTGAAGAGAATAAACTGTCACAGCTATGTGAAAGTTATGATTCAATTTGCAGCACCATTATATAAGTTATGAGCCAACAAGTAGGTAGACGGATTTATCGCACCAGGTTCTATTGTTGCCATAAGCACTACTGAGTGTGTGAAGGACGGCTAGTTGGTTTACGGCAGTCGCTCTATTCTAGCTTGACGGCTCGTCTACCCAGCGTTACGCGTTCCTTCCAGTTAGTATAGAGTTCGCTACCTAAGACTCAGTATAAAAGGTGACATTTAGTTGTAAGTAGTCTAGAATTTTTCATCGTCTGATGATGGTAACTTTGTTAGTGAAACGATTGTCAGGTCTTTAAAAATATGTGTTGTGGTGATTGGGATTTCTCCAAGTGTACTTATCAGTGCTCCTCACAGGTTTCAATTTTCACTTGGTGCTCTACGTCCATGTGGGCATTATTTGAGTTACAAAATAGACTGTATATTTGTTTTCAAAAAACTAGGTAAGAGACCAACTTGTAAAATAATGCAATTCATTATTATAGTCATCCAGTATAATGCGCGGCAACACTGTATTTATATCAGTTTATTTTAATAATTCCAAGCACGCTTACGCTTAATAGTGTAAGTTGTCGTTTCGGAGTGGATGCATTCTTTGCATCTAGAGGTCAACGGGTTTTACCTTAAACTTCAGTTAATCCATAGGAATGTCACTTAAATTCTCTACAGTTTTAATCGGCTCCAGCAACAGCCACTTACTTTCTTAGAAGGCGTGGTTGCTAAAACAGTTTAATTAGATTGTGCTTTTTACTTTCTAATTATTGGTGTAACTAGTGTACAGGTGTCCGCATTTCGTTGCTTTTGTGGGGTCTTCGTCTATCGGTTATGAATAGAGATAGAATGTTACGGTTTTCACAATATTATTCTATTTTTTTGTGAAACTAACGATGCCGAAATCAAAACCGACAATGGCACTCTTCGTTTGTGAGCGACAGTGTGATCTGGAAAACTTGTAGTTCGTGAATTTTTGTAAACAAATTCACCAATGGGGAGATCTTGACTTTTGAATTTTTTTAAAATGTCTTCAAACGAGCGCGAACTAGCCCCCCTAGAACCAATAACTGGGGTCAGTTTCAATTTTTAAATGTATATATATATATATATATATATATATATATATATATATATATATATATATATATATATATATATATATATATATAGGACCAGGTTTTCTTTCGGAATTTTTTTAATTTCTGACAATAACAAGGCTATGGTAATCAAATTTGGTGCGTACCTTTACGTTACATAACGTAAAATACGCTCCAAAATTGTGTGGTCTATCCCACAAGAAAAAAAAACAGCTATAAACATTTTATTAAAAAAATGTTTGGAGCCAGATTATTTCTATGAAAATTCACTACCATAGCGCACTTGCTGCGTCTAGATTTTTTTAGCCACATCTTGTATCTCCATTATGTGATCAGATAATAAAACTGTGAAAACTAATTCTAATAGATTGTTTTACGTAGAATTCAATGATGCCAATGGTTTTTCCCAGGGAGCACAGATATTGTGATACAAACCAAACATATGATGATTTAAATGTATATTTTTGTGTCGTTGGATCGGGTCTATTGAAGGCTTTTTGAATATGTGCGCAAACACCACACATCACACACACACACACACACACATACACATATATATATATATATATATATATATATATATATATATATATATATATATATATATATATATATATATATATATATATATATTCCCTTAAATTAATTGCATTTTTTGTTTTTCCATATATGTAGGCTATGTGGACAGTGTTTCTTAAAACAATGAAGCAAGTAAAGTAGCTTTTTTAAAACATCCTGTATTTTTTACTAACTTGATTAATCTGTGTGTGTTTTTATTTCTTTAATGTCGGTTTATTTCCGCGACTATGACCAATCACCGACGCCAGGGAGCAGTTTTACCTCACTATACTGGAAATATTGTCTTTCGGTTAGGAGGGTAGCGATCTTTAACGTGCCCAACATCGCATGGACACGGGACCGACGGCTTTACTCCCCCTCCAGAGGGCAGAACGTGCAGACATGCAACTTGCCCAAATACAATACCACAACCTCGGTTGATGTTAATGTTACAGTATGTACTGAAAAAGTGAAATTAGAACCCTGGGATCGAACACAATGCCCTTCGGTTCAGAGGCACACGTTCTTACCACTGAACCACCGAGGCTCTTACTTTATTCATCTCACTGGGAGCTTTTTAAAAATATATCCCGCTAGTTATATCTTCAAAGAGAAACCAAAACGAAGATTCTTAAAATCATTATTACTTTTTATTGTACATTTATTGTAATTGAAATGAAAAATGAAACAATATTTGCTTTACTGTCAAATTGTTATACTTACCTAAGAATCATCGGCTCTTTTTTTGGTTTATTCTGATCTTGAGTTCAATTAAGGTGATAGGACCGCAAATACATCGTTTAACAATTAATTATGAGAAATGTGATATGTTCAATTGTTTTATAGATTGCAACGAAAATGTGTTAATATGTAACATTTTTTATACATCTTTTCATAGGTTCCCCGAAGGAAGACAGCGGTCTAACCTATATTTAGGAGAATTTAAAAAATGCGATTGATTTAGGATAATTTTCACATCCACAACCGAAAAATATAAACTTTCTGAGCAGGAAACCCAAGAAATTATGATTCTGGCTAGTGTAGCAACGGATCCTACAAATTGATGCAGAAAAAAATAAGGTTCTGTAGGGGTTCCAAAATCCAGGGCTCAAGAAATAATGAAAAAGCATAAATTTAAACCGTATAAACAACGGCGTTGAGAGTTTTGCAATTGGTATTCACATCTAAATATGGACAGTGATTTTAAAAAAATATTTGGTTAGACGAGGCATATGCGAGCAGTGCTGGAATACTAAATAGATACAGTAACAGATTTCGGTCCCAAGAGAATCAACACGTAACATTTCCGCGGGAGCATCAGGGTAGATTCCGTTTTAGTGTTACTTGTTTTATTTTGGAAAATATAATTAGATTTATCATTTCCGAAGGCAGCATGGCAATAGATACCGACAAAAGACTGTAAGAAGTTCTGTCGATTGATGTGATAATATTTTTGGCTCATTTAGATAACATATTTTTTAACAGAATCTTTTTTCCTTTAGGGCTCGTCCGCGTCTTTGCCGCCCCGATAGCACCGATGCCTTTGGCTTATTGTGCATGCCCTTTCTCTTTTCTACTCCACCCATTCCAAAATCACTGTGTCTAGAACTAGTACATGGAAAAGGGTGGGGACTAAGACCTAGTATGGCCCAATGGCTGTACACAAGGGTGGTCAGACCATCGTTAACATACGCGGCACTGGTCTGGTGGCCTAAGGTGACACAATCCAGTGCCAAACAAAAGCTAGGCAACATCCAAAGGATGGCTTGCCTGGGCATCACAGGGGTCATAACTTCAACCCCAACAGCCGCCATGGAGGTGTTGCTGGATCCTCTACTATATCTACTTTTACTTAAAATTTTTATTAATCTATTTACTAAGAAATTTAAACCCTCTCATTGAAACCAGATACAGGGAACATCTGGCACAGCTGCGATACGGTATTGTAGACACCGTATGCATGGTACAACATATTTGGGATAATAACCACCACATAGATAAAGAAAATCTGAAACTTATCAAAAATGTTAGACAACCAGCGAAGCTGGATGCGTGCGAGAGTATTTATATTTTTAAGGCAATAAAAAACAAAAGTTCCTTAAACCGAGCGCGACCACTGACTTATAGTCCTTTGTTTGCACTCTGTCGTTGATGTAGATAAATATTCCGAGACTTAGCAGGTAAAGTTATAACGGAAGTTCAAAAACATCGTCCGGCAATTAAAGTACAAAACACAGAAAATTTGCCTACGATTTCGTCTCTCTCTCTCAATCTCGGAATCGGTCTTTACCTAAGACTCAGCATAAAAGGTGATGTAAGTAGTTTAGAATTTTTCATCCCATGATGAAGATAACGTAGTTAGCGAAGCGATTGCCATGTCTTTAAAAATATGCATTATGGTGATTTGGGATGTCCAAGTGTACTTATCAGTGCTCATCACAGATTCCAATATTCACTGAGTAAGATTTGGATGGGAGAATCAACCATTTATATAGTCAAATTACAATTTACTATCCATGGCGCTCATAGCACAAGACTATGCAGAAGCTCCAATTGGGATCCAAATTTTGAGTGATATAATTTGGCAGCCGGATGTTTGGAGATTAGATAACAAAATTGTGTTTCGGTAATAAGCTTCAGCTTTATTGTTTGGCACGATGTAAAATTAAACTAACACACAAATAAATAAATAAGTAAGTATATAAATAAATAAATAAATAAATAAATAAATAAATAAATAAATAAATAAATAAATAAATAAATAAATAAATAAATAAATAAATAAATAAATAAATAAATAAATAAATAAGCAAACAAACAAATAAATAAATAAATCTTTTAAAAACTCTCAATCACCCGGATCCAATGACATTAAAAAAATACAGGTGTCCCATTTAATAAATCGTGTGTTTAGTTTGTCACAAAATCTGTGCTTAATAGAAAGAACTATTTACGTCGTTGAATTGGAATTAGTTTTTACAGTGTAATTACCTCATGACATAAAAGAGATACAAGGGGCCTAAAAATGACACATTTATCTTGTAGCTCAAAAACAAAGAGTGCCATGTCAGTTTTGATTTCGGAAAAGTTAGTTTCACAAAAAAAGTAGAATAGTACTGTAAAAACTGCAACGTCCTATCTCTACGCATAACCGATATACCCAACAAAAGCAACGAAATCCGGACACTCTGTACATGGCTGAGAATTATCTAATATAATTTGAATAAATTATTGTCATCCTATGGCGAATAGTGTTTAAAAATTAACACTTCGATTTGTTACTGGGAAACCTAGCCTCAATTAAGACTGGACAATTATCATAAGCAAAGTAATAAACAAATGATTACTGATGGTGTTTTTACCGCTCGTAACTACTTTGTAACACATTTTGTTGGAGTAAATGAACTAAATTGTTGTTAATATCATTTTAGCAAGTGGATTGAAAATGTTTTTTGCCTCAGAAACCTTTAAATTATATATGAAAACAGGTTGGGGACGGAAGTCAAAGGGAAATCATCGCATTGCACACTTATTTACCAAACCAGCAACCACCGTAGACAATACCAACGAAATATTATTACAAGTCATGAGCTTCGGAACTCAAAACCTGGCAGAGGAAGACGTGGACAGACTTCTTAGACAGTTAACATGCGAAACCCTTGTCCCCAGCCCATTAGCTAGGATGTCGGGTGAAGAAATTATTAGAAAATATGTAAAGAAATAAATCAAGAACTCATTTAATATAAAAACGTGAAATGTTAGAAATTGTTGTTAATGATAAGAAAACTGGATGATGCAAACAAAAATTTGGGACGCAGCAAGTGCGTTATATTAGTGCAGTCCATTATTACGGCACGTCGTTGGGCAAGGGATGGTAGCCTTTGGGTGAGGGTAGGGTCACCGATGAGACGTATAGCTCTCCTCTGAATGAAGTCCAGGATAGCGAGTGTAGAAACGGCAGCAGCACCCCAGACGTGGGAGCAGTATTCGAGCAGCCGCTTATGCAATTGATGTAACATGTTGGTGCCAATTGAGATTTCGATCCACAGAAATGCCAACAAGTGAAAAGGACTAATTACTTTGAATAACTTGGTTGTTCATTGTGATGGGTCTAGGGCTGGTGTATCTCTTATGAGAAAGAAACCAAGACTGAGATTTGGTGGGGTTGAATTGTACAAGATTTCTACTTCCCCAGTCTAATATTTTTTGGAGATCCACGGAGACAGAACCCTCCATGAGTCTGCGATCCTCATCTAATTGGGCTAAAGAGACAGGATTAGAATATTGTATATTTGAGTGGAGGGTGCTGTCATCCGCGTAACTGTGAATTAGGTTGGATGTGCTAGAGAGGAGGTCATTGATGTGGAGAAGAAACAAAGTAGGGGCTAAAGCTGAACCTTGAGGAACTCCTGCATTAATTGGATACAGTTTAGAGGAATGGCCATCCACGACAACAGAAATGCTCCGGTTGGAGAGGAAATTTGCTGTCCAGGTACAGAGTTTTGGTGGTAGGCCATAGGCCGGAAGTTTATAAAGCACCGCTGCGTGCCAGACCTGGTCGAATGCTTTGGATATCTCTAGAGCGACAATCTGGGATTCACCGTGTAGTTCCGTAGACTTGTTCCAAGAATGGGTGACAAAGGAAAGGAGGTCGGCAGTTGCTCTGCGCTGACGGAATCCATACTGCCTGTCGTGGATTAGACTGTGTTTTTCAAGAAATTTTAGTAATTCGGTGTTTATATACTTTTCCATCACTTTAGAGACGACTGAAATGAGATAAATAGGTCTGTAGTTGCTAGGAAGCGCTTTGGATCCTTTCTTGGGGACGGGTTGTACTCGAGTAGTTTTCCAGTTACTAGGGAATATGCCTCTATTGTAAGATGTCTGAAACATACGAGTCAGGACAGGAGCAAGTTCTGGTGCGCATTTTTTGAGAACAATTGCTGGGATCTCGTTAAGGTCAGAGGCTTTCCTGGTATTAAGAGAAGAGAGCATCGTTCGTACCTTTTTAGTTTTGAAAATTATATCCGTCATTTTATGCGCGACATTGGGGACTGTTGGTGGTTGAACATTTGGAGGTGGGTTGAGAGTAGTATTGCCGGCGAACAGCGAGGCAAAAAGTTCAGCCTTGCCCAGGGCGGTAAAAACAATTTCATCCCCAGAGACAAGAGGTGGGAACGTGCTCTTGCAGAAATTATTGTTTACATGGTAGTTACAGAGGCGGCAACATGCTGCCGCAGGACATTTTATATTATATTCTAAGAGTAAATGTACCCTAAAAGCTAATTACAGCATTAATTGAATTGTGACAAGTTCACCAAACCTTGAAACACATTCGACTGGTTTCGATCTTAGATGACGTCTTATTTTTAAGTTTCAGGATGGCAAACAAATTGGTTCAAAGTCAGTTTCATAGAGACGGAGCCATTTCTTTCGTACTTTAGAATCATTTTCATAAAGACCTCAGCCCAGTTCTTTCCTTATTTCGCATTTTCTCATATTCTTATAATATGACTTACTTACGAATGAAATAGATAATGTCATTGCATTTACAAAAAATAACCTTTTGGTCATCACTTAGAAGCAGGAAGATGGGAAATTGGACAAATTCGTACAAAAATCGTACAGGCCATAGATTTGAATGCAGGAGAAAAAGTCTCACAAAGTAAAATTTTAATCTTTGCTACTGACCTTGTATTATTTTAAAACGTTAGTGATTGAGTTTTTAGTGAATTTTCTTAGAAAAAATTCACTAATGAGGACATCTCGACTTTTGAATTTTGAAAAAATTTCTTCAAAAGAGCGCGATCTAGGACCCCTGGAACCCATATCCGGGGTCAGTTTCAATTTTTATATGTTTATATATATATATATATATATATATATATATATATATATATATATATATATATATATATATATATATATATATATATATATATATATATATATATATATGTATATATATATATATATATATATATATATATATATATATATATATATGTATATATATATATATATATATATATATATATATATATATATATATATATATATATATATGTATCACACCGATAACTCAAAAAATAATGGGCCGATTTTGATAAAATTTGGCATGTACCTTTCTTTTGTAAATGGCTTGGATAAGTTCGTTAGCCAGGAAAATCGGACGAGGTTTTCCGGGAAAATTTTGAGTTTTAATTTGAAAAAAAAAATTATCTTAAAAAATAAGATATCTATGATAACCAAATTTGGTAGGTAGGTTTACGATATAAAAAGTAAACTATACACCAAAATTTAGATTTCTATGTTACAAGAAAAAAAGTTATAATAAAATATTTTTGTGCCAGATCATTTCTATGAAAATTCACTACCATAACGCACTTTTAGGTATATAACTTTTGTTTTAGTATGTATATTTCAATTGCGACAAAAAAAAAAAGAAATAAGCAAGAAGGATGCTGTGGGAATGAAACTGGCGAGCGAAAACAACTACTCCCCTGGCTAATACCACGACAGACATTGAATTACATCACTCGCTAGCCACCATCACTTCACACCTCCTGGAACTTGCGGTAAGAACATGTAAACTAGGAGAGCAAGAGACAGACCCGTTTCGTCGTTCTTTGGACTCCTCAGTATGCCATACCTGTACGTCAACAGGTCGGCGTTAAGGCGGGAATTGCCATATAATGCAGTGGAGAATAGCGCGAAGCGCCATCTCTGGTTTTGTGACGGTTCTAGGCTTCCACAGCAGCTTACACGTACACACAGTACAGCAAGAAGGAAGGTGTAGGAGTCGTGGTATTAGCCACTGTAGTAGTTTTCTTTTCGCTTGATAGTTTTCTGTCACAGCTTTCTTCTTGCTGCACTGTGTATACGTGGAAGCTGCTATTCTGCACTACGCATATATATATATATATATATATATATATATATATATATATATATATATATATATATATATATATATATATATATATATATATATATATATATATATATATATATATATATATATATATATATATATATATATATATATATATCATACTCAGAATCTCATATCAGGGCATTCGACCTTGTGTGCACAGAAAGTAAGAAAAGAAATTTCTTGGTTATACCATGCTTTATGTATTTCGTGTCAAGTTGACACTTCAACAGACGCCTACAAATAAAACAATATTAAGTTACAAGACATTTCATTCTCTTACCGATAACTGAACTAAAATTAAACTTGAGGAGCATCAGAAAAACTAACTCTAAAATAAGCCGCTCTCCAGCCAGGCCTAGAAACATTACACATAGGCCATTTACCCCCCCCCCATTCTGTAGAAATTCTGTAGAATTTTTCATCCTCTGATGACGCTGACGTTGTCAGCGAAACAATTCTAAGGTCTTTGAAATATGTGTTGTGGTGATTTGGGTTCTCCAAGTGTACTTATCAGTGCTCATCATAGGTTCCAGTTTTCACATAATCAACATTGGTATTTGACAAACATTTGAAGTAGATATAAACTCAAAAAGGGGTGAATTAGGGGCGGGTCGTCCTTTTAATGATTTGATTTTTTGAAACCCTAACTTAATTAAAAGTTAAAGTCCATGAATTTTATATCAATTTAAATTTTCAATCTTTTTCTCCTCTTATCAATTTTTCGACAAACCACCCGTTTTTGAGAACGTTTAGATTTTTAGAGTTGAGATCAAAACAAAATTATGTCCCTTGAAAACTTTGTTAAACACTAAAATATCTTAAATTTAACAAACGGTATTAAAAACTTATAAATAAAAAAGCCATAAAAACACTAAAGATATTGTTCAAAATGACTTCCATTTTTTCTCACACACAACTACACCTTACGTCGAAAATCAAAGTCGACTTTGTTAAGTAATTGGATGTCACTTTTAATAATGGTTCACTTATTATTGATGCGACTCCACAAATCTTCCACAGTTTGAACGGCTGTTAAATATACAGATTCTTTTAAAACCCCCCAGAGAAAAAAGTCACATTTATTCAAGTCTGGTGATCGTGCTGGCCAATGTTGAGGGAAATTAGTTCCTCGACCTATCCATCGATTTGAAAACGGTTGGTTTAAAAATCCACGAACATTTGTAGTGAAATGTGGTGGCGTCCCATCATGCATAAACCATATTTCGCTGCGCAGTTGTAAGGGCAGCTCTCACTAGCTCAGGAAGAACATTTTGCAGGAAAGGCAAATATGTTACGCCGTTTAAGCCATTTGGTAAAATAACCGGCTCAACCAAATGTCCTCCAATAAAACCTGCCCGCACATTTATTTTAAATTGTCTTTGGAAATGGTGGGTTACTGTAGCATATGGATTTACATCCAAATATTCGTGGCAGTTGTGCACATTCGTTAACCCTCTCCTTGTAAAGCAAGCTTTATCCGTAAAAAGAATGGTCTTGGGAAAATCAATGTTCTGACGTAAGACGAAATTACAAAAAAAAAAACAAACAGTCTGGCCTATAAATCCTGCGGTAGCAGTTCTTGCACTTTTTGAAGGTGATAGGAATGCAGCAGATTGCGTCGGCAATTCTATGGACTGTCGGGTGTGTTATATGAAACTGCCTGGATAGTCGCCTGGTACTGGTTTGAGGCTCACTTTCAGTACTGTGTAAAAGGCCAGGGTTGTATTTATTCCTAAACCTGGGCGTCCAACAGACCAGGCAAAGTCCCTGAGGCCAATAAGTCTCATGTCCTTCTTGCTGAAAACAGTGGAAAAACTGCTCGACCGGCACATTAGGGGCGGTGTACTGAAAGCATATCCTCTACACTGCGGACAATATGCATACAGAGCAGGATTCTCAACAGAAACAGCACTGCACCAACTGGTGCTGAAACTGAAGAATACGCTGGAGAACAAGGAGGTGGCGCTGGGGGCCTTCCTAGACATAAAGGGGGCCTTTAGCAACACCTCGTTCGGATCGGTTCTGGAAGCTGCCCGGGAGCGTGGAATAGAGGAGACCTGCTGCAGGTGGATCGGTTCCATGCTCAGGGACAGGGCGGTGTTCACCTCACTCGCGGGAGGGACTCTGCTGGCGGGGGTCTCCCTTGCTCTGGTGTCTAGTCGTGGACGGCCTGCTGGGGAGGCTCTCGGGAGGGGGGTATGAGGTACAGGGCTATGCGGACGACATTGTCATCATAGTCCGAGGAAAGGTCACACAGGCAGTGTGGGAGCGTATGCAGACTGCACTGAAAGTGGTGGAAGGGTGGACGGTTGATCAAGGGCTCGGGGTGAGCCCCGAGAAAGCAACCGTCGTGCCGTTTACGAGGAGGAGGAAGTGTGAAAGCCACAGAACTCTCACTCTATACGGTAGGAGCGTTCCAATGGCCAGGGAGGTAAAATATCTTGGGGTCGTATTGGACTCTAAGCTAACCTGGAATGGTCACATTGGAAAAATACTGCGTAAGGCAGTCATGACCTTAGCCGTCACTAGGCGGCTATATGGAAAAACGTGGGGACTAAGACCTAGTATGGCCCACTGGCTGTACACAAGGGTGGTCAGACCATCGTTAACATATGCGGCACTGGTCTGGTGGCCTAAGGTGACACAATCCAGTGCCAAACAAAAACTAGGCAAGATCCAAAGGATGGCTTGCCTAAGCATCACAGGGGCCATGTCTTCAACCCCAACAGCCGCCATGGAGGTGTTGCTGGATCTACCCCCCCTACACTTAGTTATTATGGCAGAGGCCAGGCTAGGACTATACAGACTAGCCTGCAATGGTAGACTGAAGATCAACCCAGGCTTCAGGGGCCACTGCAAAATTTAGGAGATCGTGAAGGAGCCCATGCTTGAAATGAGGTCAGACTTCCCGAGCCCGCGAATGTGCAGGGAAAACAACTTCACAGTGGAAATCCCTGATCGCGAGGCATGGCCGGAGGAGACGCCGGGCATACCACGGGACGCGCTCGTCTGGTTCACGGACGGATCTGGCGGAGAGCGTGGGACGGGGACAGGTGTTTACTCGGAAGGACCGAGGGTAAGTCATAGTATTTCCCTCGGAGCCCATGCAACGGTGTTTCAGGCCGAGATGTACGCCATCCTGCACTGTGTGCGGGAGAACAAGAGGAGGGGCTACACCAACAAGCGGATCCTCATAGCCACAGACAGCCAGGCAGCCCTTAAGACACTAAGTAGCCCACGGGTAAATTCCTGGCTGGTGAGTGAGTGCCGAGACGAGACGAGCGACCTGGCTGGGCAGAATGAGGTGACCCTCATCTGGGTGCCGGGTCACTCGGGGGGTCAAAGGCAATGAAGAAGCTGACAGTCTCGCGAAGAGAGGGTCAGCAGAACCATTTATGGGACCAGAACCGGCTCTGGGCGTGTCAAAGAGCACTGCCAGGGGAGCCATTAAGTCCTGGGTCAGAAACCAACACAAGGTGTACTGGGCGGACTGTCCAGGGGTCAGACATGGGAAGTCAATAATTGACGGACCCAGTTCAAAGAGAGCTGTGGAGCTGCTAAACCTTAGCAGAGGACAGCTCAGAAACACAACAGGTCTCTTGACGGGACACATGGCCGTCAAGAAACACCTACATAAAATGGGGCGGTTCGAAGGGGACCTGGCATGCAGACTCTGCGGCGAGGGGGAGGAATCAGCCCAGCACATCTTGTGCGAGTGTATAGCTCTGGACCGGAAAAGACAACTGATCTACGGTCACTCTAGACCGGAGACAGAGCAATATAAAACTTCACCCTACCAATCGCTGTGCAGACTAGTTCAAGGCACAGTGATTTTGGAATGGGTGGAGTAAGACTAGGGGTATGCACAATCAACCAAGGGTTGCGGTGCTATCGGGGCGGCAAGGCCGCGGACGAGTCCTGAGGGAACAAAAAAAACTGTGTAAAAGACGCTCCTCAGTTCGTACGTTCACTGCATGACCGCGGCCTGCAGCATTTTGTATGAAAAAGGAACCAGTCTCCCAAGCTCTACGTTCAACATTGGCAAACGTTTGACGATGTGGTACATTACAATTAAGAAATTTTCGATATACCCGTACACTGCTGCGGCAATTACCCTCGCAAAACCCTGTTACCGTAAGCATATCAACTTGTTCATTAACCGATAATTTTCCAGCCATTGTGAGCAATAAATTATTATCACAAAAGAAAACAAGAAACACAAGCGAATCATTATTGTAAAACTTAATAAATTTAAGTAATGTCAGATTTGACAACGACTGTAACCTAGCAACAGATGGCTTGCAGAGCTTCCAAGGCATCCCCCATAAGACGATAATGTTTTATAAAACCTTCAAGGGACATAATATTGTTTTGATCTCAACTCTAAAAAAATCACTTTTCTCAAAAATTGGTGGTTTGTTGAACAATTGAAAAGGGGAGAAAGAGAAAATTTAATTTGCTATAAAATTGATGGACTTAACCTTTTAGTTAGGTTAGGGTTTAAAAAAATGAAATCATTAAAAGGGTGACCCAACCCTAATTCATCCCTCTTAAATTCAAATTTTTGTCAAATAATGATGTTGATTAAAGAGAACCATCTACTAAATTTGGTTGTTCTATGTTAGGGAACTGCTGCAATACAGCTGTTTCTTGTAATTATTATAGAATCTTCCGAGGTCAATATCTCACCAACCATGGGCGTCAGAGAAATATTTTATGTAAAAAATGGGCACGCACACATTTTGTGTCCATTGCGTTGTGAATCACCCTGTATATTTCGTGTCAACATGACACTTCAATAGAAGCATCTGTCCAATGGCAGTTTGGGCGGATGACAAAAAATCTGCCAGAAAAAGAATGCTCCATCTCCAAAGCCTGACAAATGTTCAGGGGGTCTCACTGGGCCTGACTGAGGTCACGGAGATCACCTCTGTGTTCCCTGATTTTCTATATATTCTGTGCTTATGGCCAACAGTCCGCCGCTACTATACTGATGCTGCTATGGCATAACCAAGAACTTTCTGTTCTTACCTTCTGTGCTTACAAGGTCGAATGTCCTGAAATGAGATTCTGAGTTTTTGGAACTAACAAGTGACGACCGTTACTTCCTCATAATATATATATATATATATATATATATATATATATATATATATATATATATATATATATATATATATATATATATATATATAAACTGACTCCGAATATGGATTCTAGGGGGTCCTTAGTTTGCGCTCATTCCAAGAATTTTTTAAAATTTAAAAAATCGCTATCTTCTCAGCGAAATTTTTCTACAAACATTCGTTAAAAGACTAGCAATAGTACCATAAAGTTATATGGCAGGTTGATCTTGTCATTAGTTTGATATAGATACCTTATTCTTCTTACACGTTCCTAAAATTTGTATTTTATTTATAAAACGTATATCTACTTGACACATTTTAGTTGTTTATTAAAAGCGAGAACATCACCTGGATTTTAGCTAATCTAGATCACAATAAAAATTACCTAGAAATTAAATGTCGGTAATTACATACTTACGTGACGTTTAAATTCATTGCAAGTACATTAAGCAACGGTTAGTAGTTATAGGAATATTTATTACTAGACACAATTCTATTGATAATTGTTTTAAAGTAGCACATCACAATAAGTAAAGTGCCTATTAAAAAAAGTGTACTCTTTTTATAATAACTAATACGCATGTGTGAAGTTCCATTGATAAGTCAAATCTTTTTAACCCGGCATGGTTTTGTTGCAGTTAACCCAGTTGTAGTAAAATGGTGTCAGATTCTCTGTAATAATAATAGAAAATGTCACGCAGAAAATGCTTTGTGTAGCGAATGTGGAAGATTTTTGTAATGTCGAAGCGTTGGCTTCAACGTTAATAGGGAAGCGTAGGAACAAGGAGACATGGATAAAATGCGAGATGTGTAACACATACGGCTTACCGAGGTTCTAAATAGTGGACGAAACAAAATAATTATCATTAGAATTTGAAGGAACAGAGGTGGCATATATAAAAACAAATTAATTCTTTAAATTTGAGGTTAGAACTTCTATTTCAGTAAATCCGTCAGAAAATAGGTTTTTGCTGTGTGAAACGTCTTGCAGTTTTGATTTTTGGATATGTTGTTAGTGCCGGGCCTGGCTTGTAAAATCCAAGATTCCGACTGGGGCTTAAATTTTTATTTAACTTATTCTAGGTTATATCAAAATATCTCCAAAACGGTTAGCTTTACGAAAAAAAAAATCCACTATATATTTAAAGTAGAGTAAATTTGATATGGTTTCTGCTCAACACCAGCGATGTAGCTTAAATAGCGACTGAGATGCAGGCTTTTGAAAAATTACAATTTTCTCAAAAAGTTGTGAATATTGTAATGTTTTGCCTGTTTTTGTTAAATCTTTTCTAAACTAAGGTTTCTAAAGGAAACGTCATAGAGGTCAATTTTAAGAGTGAGTAAATTTTATATAAGCCAGGTCCAAATTACGACTCTACGACCAACGTTAGACAGTTAGAGCATCGATGGTTCAGTGGTAAGAACATGTGCCTCTGAATCGAGGGTACTGGGTTCGATCCCAGGGTTCTCCGTTTACTTTTTCAGTACATACTGTAACATTAACTTTAACTGAGGTTGTGGTATTGTATTTGAGCAAGTTGAATGTCTGCACGTTCCGCCCCTCGCAGGGGGCGTAAAGCCGTCGGTCCCGTGTCCATGCGATGTTGGACACGTTAAAGACCCCTACCCTCCTTGCATAAAGACAGCGGTTCGGCAAAATGTCCAGGGTAGTGAGGTAGAACTGCTCCAGGCGTTGGTGATTGGCCAGAGTCGCGGAAATAGGCTGACGTTAAAGAAACAAAACTACACACAACACAAGTGGACTTTTCCTTTACGTGATAGTAAATGTTTTTTTTTCACGCCCAAGGAAGTACCACCCCTTACATCAAGCGGTCGGTGAAGTCACAACGGACGTTTCCGGTTCTAGGGTATGAGTCGGTTTCCCTTACAGACAAAAATGATGATGGCTCCTCCTTATGCAAAAGATTCCGGAGATAAAATACCCCTCCATTCGGAACTCCGGGGGGGAGGTGTGCAGGGGGCGCCCAAATCAGTGCCAAAACAGCCACTAATCACCTTAATTTCTCGGGGTACGAGCTTCTTACTTCCTTTAGATTGCATGGAGGTGTGTGCGCATACGTCCCTAGCAATCTACCCTGCACCAGACTCCCCAATTTAGAGGCTGGAAGAAAATATATACTTTGGATGAAACTCTCTCTCTCAGAGCTGCAACTAAATTCATCTGTTGCATTTACCGGTCACGTTCTGACAACAACTTTGTCCAGCTCTTCGACTACCTTTCTGAAAAAAAAACCGACCATCTGATTTCGGAATATCCTTCCTCCGAGGTCACTATTCTTGGTGACTTCAATGTCCATAATAAGGATAGGCTAGGATCTTCAAAAACCGATCCACAAGGGAGAGCAGCGGAGGCCTTTGTAGTCAGCAATAATTCTGTAGCCAATATGGTTCAGCAACCTACTTACTTTCCTCGCATCCCAACACACAGCTTAAATCTCTTGTATCTCCTTCTTACTACAAAGCCTGAATGCTATAAGACATCAGTCACCGCCCCCCTTGGTCGCTGCGACCACGCTATGGCCACTGCTTTCTGCGCAATGCAACCCGAGGTCGCACAGTCATCACACCCACGTATTGTTTGGCACTACAACTCCGCAAACTGGGATGAAATGCGGGATTACTTTTCCTCATTGCCATGGGCGTCTGTCTGTTTCTCTCATCCTGACCGCTCTGATATCTCTCAAAACGCCACCGAAATTATCCAAGCTGGCATGGAATTATTTATTCCACGTACACAGAAAACCTCTTCAGCTACTCAAAAGCCCTGGTTCTCTAAATCCTGCCTATGGCCTACCACCAAAACTCTGTACCTGGACAGCCATTCCTCTAAACTGTATCCAATTAATGCAGGAGTCCCCCAAGGTTCAGCTTTAGCCCGTACTTTGTTTCTTCTCCACATCAATTACCTCATCTCTAGCACATCCAACCCAGTTCACAGTTACGCGGACGACAGCACCCTCCACTCAAATATACAATATTCTAAGCCTGTCTTAGCCCAATTAGATGAGGAGGTACATGGGGGGTTCTGTCTCCGTGGATCTCCAAAAAATAGTAGACTGGGGAAGTAAATATCTTGTACAATTCAACCGCACCAAATGTCAGTCTTGCTTTCTATCTCATAAGAGATACACCAGCCTTAGACCCGTCACAATGAACAACCAAGTTATTCAAAGTAATGAGTCCTTTTCACTTGTTGGCATTTCTGTGGATCTAAATCTCAATTGGCACCAACATGTTACATCAATTGCAGAAGCGGCTGCTAAGAAATTAGGTTTCCTCTTCCGGGCTCGCAAATACTTTTCACCAGCTAATCTCTATACCTTATATACTTCACAAATAAGGCCAAACCTCGCATACTGCTCCCACATATGGGGTGCCAGGTCAGCAGGCATATAACATCTTGTTATGCCCGCTATTTTGTTCCGAGGACTTCCAAGTTGTGGAATTCCTTGCCGGCGCATGTTTTTCCTTCTCCTCCGAATCTCCAAGCCTTCAAGTCCATAATTAACAAGTTGCCTATTTCCTCCTTGTTGACACCCACGGTACGATAGTATTTAGGCTGTAAGCCCTAGTGGTGTGTTGTTGAAGAAAAAATGTCAGCACAGAATATCAGATGTTTGATGAAATTAAAAATTTTCTAATAAATACACCCTAAAACGTTATTTTACTCGAGTATTAACGCAAAAATGTCAATATTCACCAAATCACCACCCATTCATCCCCTACCCTCTAAAGCGATTTTACCCAAAAACAATGAAGAAGGAGAGTGCTGAGTAGTATGCTAAACTCAATCATACTGTATGCCGCGCCAGCATGGAAGGCCGTGTTGTCAAATACAAGGTGTAGAAAAAAGGTTGAGGAAGGTAGCCATCAGAATAGCAAGTGCATATAGAACAATGGCAACGAAAGAAATACAGGTGATTGCAGGAACGATCCCTTTACACTTATTGGCAAGAGAGGTAACTTATGAAAGACGCGAATAGAAGAAGAGAAAAAAGAAGAAAAAACTGAAACAACGTTGGAGTGGCAGCGATAATGGGAAGAGGAAATGTCAACATCCCAGCCTACAAAGAGGATCATTTCACACATACAGACATGTATATGTGCAAAGCATATTATGCTGCGATATTTGTACGTATTGTGGTGATAGAGATACGCCAGAACACACGGTCTTTGAGTGCGCAAGATGGTCGCAAATAAGAGAACAAATGTATAAAGAGATTTGCAGAGATTTCACAACAGATAACGTGATGGAGCATATGCTGGGTGGTGAAAGGCTGTGGAAAACTGTGGAGAGGGGGATCGTAGAAATAATGAAGTCAAAGGAGGTTGAAGACAGGATGTAGAGGTTTTGAGAATAACAAGAGTTTAGCGATTAGGGACGCGGTGAAGGAATGCCAGCGAGTGGTTTCCGCCACGTTTCTTGGTGTCGAGGGGGTGTTTAGTAGGTAGTCCCCACCTGGAGGGAAGGCGTGAGTCGACTCAGTGAGTCGAATCAGTCAGTCAGTGCCCAACACTAGAAGGCGAGTCACCACAGTGCCGGTTGATGTCAGATCGCGAAAGCGTCGGCCACTGGCCTGCATAAAAAGCATCCACCTGCGCTATGAAAAAAAAAAACAAAACAATCCGAACCGTTCGTTTGTCGAGGGCTAAGTGCAGAGCATAATCAACTTATTATGCTGTGCTAACTGTATACCAAATTTGAAGACGATATCTCAATTCGTTCTAAAGTTATCGTGGATACAAACAGACAGACATACAGACAGATAAAAAAATTCTATCCCAAATCATGTTTTATATATGTTTTGATATTTTTTACGACGTTTAAGCGAAAAAAAATTTTTGGTCGTCGATGCGATATTTCCACACGTGACGATGTGGAACTAATAAGCAAGATTTTTAGATAACCTCAACTAAATTATCATTTTCTCTCACTTGGCAAGCGACATTATGTTTATTAAACAAGTATTGAATTGGGTTACTTACACAAAAATTCCTTAGTGTTGTTATTGGCCTCATATTCAAAGTACAAGAGCTTTTTAAATCTTGATAACCTTTTATCCAGATGACTTTAGTTTGGAGATCTTGGTTATAAACAGATAGCGGAGGAGTTTTATTATTTGCAATTTGTATAAAATTGCAATAAATTTATGCTGATTTGAATAAAACATATTAAAACAAAAGTTAATGTAGACGTAACGGAATGGGAGCAACACTTTTATATTATTGTGAGAGGGTAAATAATGACACTTCAATGGTTTTAGTGAATTTTCTTTAAAAAAAATCACTAATGAGGAGATCCCGACTTTTGAATTTTGAAAAAATTTCTTCAAATAAGCGCTAATTAAGCCCCCCAAAACACATATCCGGGGTCAGTTTCAATTTATATATATATATATATATATATATATATATATATATATATATATATATATATATATATATATATATATATATATATATATATATATCACACCGATAACTCAAAAAATAATGGGCCGATTTTGATTAAATTTGGTGACTACCTCCCTTTTACAAATGGCTTAGATAAGTTCGTTAGTCAGGAAAATCTGCCCAAGTTTTCCCGGAAAATTTTGTGTTTTCTTTCAAAAAAAAAATATATCTCCGGAATTAACAAAGTAAGGGCAACCAACACTAGTTGTTATAGGTGAGCTACCTACCAAAATTTAGCTCTGTAGGTCAAAAGGCAAAAAAGTTATGGGCAATTAAAGAAAAATAAATTGGGGTTTTCCTCAAAACGTCAAAGTGACAATTTAAAACGTCAAAATTCGCAACATTTAGGCAAATAACTTGAATCTAATACGAGCTATGGAAAGAAAATGTCTCAAGAAAAATGTTTTACAAACCCTGAAGTCTTAGTTTCAACCGTCATTGTCCTTCATTTTACTAAAATATTTCCAGAAAATTCATTTCAAATAGAGCCTTTCTCTGATGCTTGGCGGTAGCCCTAGCTATAGATTTTATGGTTTAATGGTATATAATTTTTGTCGAATTTTCGTATAAAATCAATAAAGCTTAATATATCCGTTCTTATACAAGATATGAAAAAATATTGTATACATTAATTATAGGGTGTGTTGAGCTACATCTTAAAAAATTATTTCTACAATCACAGGGTGGCCCATAAGTCGTTGGTGATACAAATAATTTTTGTTTAGTCGAAAACGCCTTATGTTTTTGCATTTTCCATCGAAATATAATGCATGTTTGTAAGAAAAAAAAATTCTGGGCGCAGTAAGTGCGTTATGGTAGCGAATTTTGATCAAATGCTTCATATTTGAATAGCTCAATTTGCTATTAACCTATAAGGTTGACCAAGAAACGAGTTTTTTCGGGAACACTTTAAGTTTACTTTCGGAAATTTTTGTACATTTTCAAACAATAAAGTTATTTTGATGAAACATGGCACAATGTTTCTACTATATAGGTTATACTGGTAACCAAATTTGATGCCTGCTTTCTTAAAAAAACACACATTATTGCTATTAAAAAATATTTTTATGAAAATTCAATACCATAACGCACTTGCTGCGTTCAGAGTTTTATATTATTGCGAGAGGGTAAATAATGACAGTTCAATGGTTTTTTCTTTGGAGTGCTGCTGTTAAGATTATCATAGCATTTATTTAACTATACTTGATTTATGAAGGAAAGTAATATGCGGTTACAATTGTTTTTCTAGTCTCAAGTACATTTTAAAGCGCTCATCGGTTAACGTTTTGTCGATCGACACATTTTAACATTAAATGTACTGCTTCCAAAAAATCATTGGTTGATAAAAAAGAAGTAGGTAACCACGAAAAAAAATGTTTCAGTATATTTTTGAATTTTTCTTTCCAGTTTTATTTCATTTAATTATTTGGGAGACCTCTACTGAGTGAAGACTGGAACCTGTGATGGGCACTGCTAAGTACAATTTGTAGAACCCAATTCACCACAATACATTTCTCAGCGAACATTGTAAGATGGACGACAGGGTCGCCATCTCGGTGCGGATCCAGGTAGTATGTTGTCACGACAGCTCCAAATAACACAAAATATTATAAAATAGAGACTGCGTACAAACATCCAATCAACAATTTTGTAAATTGTCAGCCCTTGCCCACTTTCTTCCCTAATATCGGGATAATGTATGTAAGGCTGGCTGCCTTAGCTGTATTTTATAGGTGTGTTCTCACTGTAATTAATATAGCGCACTAACGAGCTCTAATTAGAGCGAAACCGGTGCGCGTTTCTAATTATGGTGAGAATACATCTAGCCTTACATACATTTCTCACACCTGATGATCGTTTCGCTAACGAAGTTCGCGTTATCAGAGGAATTAATAAACTGTTTATTCGTCCCTTTGATAATGCTAACTTTATTAGCGAAACGATCGTCAGGTCTAAAAATGCATTGTAGGGAATTGCGTTCTGCAAATTATACTTATGAAACACCTCTAATTTGAAATCTGGATAGGTCTTGATGACAATGACTGTAATTTCTACTATCTCCTATTGAATAAACGAGAGCCGACTGTTACGGTGAACCAATTTATTATGAACAATTACTAATATTTAACCTCATTTTCTATTGATATTCCAACTGTTTTCGCCCAATATCGAATTAGTTGGAGGAGTTTTTATTTCTTTAACGTCGGCCTATTTCCGCGACTATGGCCAATCACCGACGCCAGAGAGCAGTTTTACCTCACTATCCTGGAAATTTTGCCGAACCCCTGCCTTTATGGAAGGAGGGTAGGAATCTTTATCGTGTTTAACATCGCATGGATACGGGACCGACGGCTTTACGCCCCCTACGAAGGGCGAAACATGCAGACATTCAACTTGCTCAAATACAATGGAACAACCTCGGTTAATGTTAATTGTACAGTATGTACTGAAAAAGTGAAAGGAGTACCCTGGGATCGAACCCAGTACCCTTCAGTTCAAAGCACACGTTACGACTAAACCAGCGAGGTGCTCCAGAATTGTTTGTTTTTGTGTATTAATAAATAGGTAAATCGCATAACTATTTTGAATGTGTATTTTTTATTCAACTTAGTCGATGTTGCAACTTAAAATTAGAGCGGTCAAGTAATTTTGGTACAATGACTTGAGAAAGTTTTTTGCCACTTGTTTATTGATTTCTTGACATTTTGCATGCACATTTAGTTCTTTATAAGTATTGAACGAGAAAGTTTGGTAAATAAATATACCTAAATGTGTAGGTTTTGCAGAAAAAAATTAATTCTTGTGTAAGTTTATTATCGATTTGTTTCTTTAACTAAAGCTGGTTACAATTATCTAGTTAAAATAACATTAAAATCTGTTTTGCTTAACATATCTTAGTGTGTCTTCAGAAAATTAAAATTTAAAGCTTAATAATAATCACAAATTTTCGTTTCAGGGGACACGATGTTGATCAGAAAATTTCTTCAAAATACCGCGCGTTAGTGACCCTAAAACTCATATTTAGGATTAGTATATATATATATATATATATATATATATATATATATATATATATATATATATATATTTATTTATTTATGTATCTGAGCGATAACTTAAAATAGTGCTGCAAACTAAATCATAACATCCACATAGCTATGATAATCTACTTTTCTCAGAAATACATTCTGGTGTATGAGTCGGTCTCCCTTATAAACAAAAATGATGATGGCTCCTCTTTGTACAAAAGATTCCGGAGATAAAACACCCCTCCAATCGAATCTCCGGGAGAGGGGTGTGCAGGGGGCGCCGGCATCAAGATTTAACATATCCTTTTCGAATATATGTGGCCTAAATTCTAACCTGAACTCCGTCCACCATTTCCTCCAGGCTAATAGGCCTCAACTCCTCTTCCTCACCGAAACCCAAATCAGTGTCAAAACAGCCACTAATCACCTTAATTTCCGGGGGTATGAGCTCCTTACTTCCTTTAGATTGCATGGAAGTTTGTGCGCATACGTCCGTAGCAATCTACCCTGCACCAGACTTCCCAATTTGGAAGCTGGAAAAAAATACATTATTTGGATGAAACTCGCTCTCTCAGGTCTGCAACTAAATTCATCTGTTGCATTTACCGGTTACCTTCTGACAATAACTTTGTCCAGCTCTTCGACTACCTTTCCGAAAAAACCGACCATCTGATTTCTGAATATCTTTCCTCCGAGGCCACTTGGTGACTTCAATGTCCGTAAGGAATGGCTAGGATCTTCAAAAACCGATCCACAAGGGAGAGCATCGGAGGCCTTCGCAGTGAGCAATTCTTTAGCCAATATGGTTCAGCAACCTACTTACTTTCCTCGCATCCCAACACACAGCTCAAATCCCTTGGATCTCTTTCTTACTACAAAACCTGAATGCTATAAGACATCAGTCACCGCCCCCTTGGTCGCTCAGACCACGGCATGGTCACTGCTTCCTGCGCAGTGCAAGCCGAGGCCACACAGTCATCACACCCACATATCGTTTGGCACTACAACTCCGGTAACTGGGACGAAATGCGAGATTACTTTTCCTCATTTCCATGGGCGTCTGTCTGCTTCTCTCATCCTGACCCCTCTGATATCTCACAAAACGTCACCGAAATTATCCAAGCTGGCATGGAATTATTTATTCCACGTACACAGAAAACCTCTTCAGTCACTTAAAAGCCCTGGTTCTCTAAATCCTGTGACAAGGCCAGACTTGAAAAGGTCAAAGCTCACAAAACGCTTCTACACAATCCCAGTCAAGAAAACCGTCAAGCATTTAACGACGCAAGAAACCGCTATGTCCGCATTCTTTCTGAGGCAAAAAACTCGTTTAATGACCACATCAAAAACAAAGTCCTCTCAAGCACCAACGGCAGCAAACCCTTCTGGACCTCTGAAATCTTTTGGAAATAATTTCTGCAAGAGCACGTTCCCACCTCTTGTTTCAGGGCATGAAATTGTTTCTACCGCCCTGGGCAAGGCTGAACTTTTTGCCTCGTTCTTCGCCGGCACTTCTACTCTCCACCCACCTCCAAATGTTCAACCACCAACAGTCCACAATGACGCGCATAACATGACGGATATTATTTTCGAAACTAAAAAGCTACGAAAGATGATCTCTTCTCTTAATACCAGTAAAGCCGCCGGCCTTAACGAGGACCCAGCAATTGTTCTCAAAAAATGCGTACCAGAACTTGCTCCTATCCTGACTCGTCTGTTTCAAACATCTTACAATAGAGGCATATTCCCTAGTAACTGGAAAACTGCTCGAGTACAACCCGTCCCCAAGAAAGGATCCAAGGCGCTTCCTGGCAACTACAGGCCTATTTCTCTCCCTTCAGTCGCCTCTAAAGTGATGGACAAGTATATAAACACCGAATTATTAAAATTTCTTGAAAAACACGACAAGCAGTATGGATTCTGTCAGCGCAGATCAACTGTCGATCTCCTTTCCTTTGTCACCCATTCTTGGAACAAGTCTATGGAACTACATGGTGAATCCAGGATTGTCGTTCTAGACACATCCAAAGCATTTGACCAGGTCTGACATGCAGCGCTGCTTAATAAACTTCCGGCATATGGCCTACCACCAAAACTCTGTACCTGGACAGCAAATTTCCTCTCCAACCGGAGCATTTCTGTTGTCGTGCATGGCCATTCCTCTAAACTGTATACAATTAATGCAGGAGTCCCTCAAGGTTCCGCTTTAGCCCCTACTTTGTTTCTTCTCCACATCAATGACCTCCTCTCTAGCACATCCAACCCAGTTCGCAGTTACGCGGAAGACAGCACCATCCACTCAAATATACAATATTCTAAGCCTGCCTCTTTAGCCCAATTAGATGACGATCGCAGACTCATGGACGGTTCTGTCTCTGTGGATCTCCAAACAATTTTAGACTGGGGAACTGGAAATCTTGTACAATTCAATTCTACCAAATCTCAGTCTTGCTTTCTTTCTCATAAGAGATACACCAGCCCTAAACCCATCACAATGAACAACCAAGTTATTCAAAGTAATTGGTCCTTTTCACTTGTTGGCATTTCTGTGGATCGAAATCTCAATTTGCACCAACGTGTCACATCAATTGCAGAAGCGGTTGCTAAGAAATTTGGTTTTCTCTTCCGGGCTCGCATATACTTTTCAAAAAATAATCTCTATACCTCATATACTTCACAAATAAGGCCAAACCTCGAATACTGCTCCCACATCTGGGGTGCCGCTGCCGCTTCTACACTCGCTATCCTGGACTCTATTCAGAAGAGAGCTATACGTCTCATTAGTGACCCTACCCTCACCCAAAGGCGGCCATCCCTTGCTCTCCAACGCGCAGTTGGTGACCTCTCTCTCTTTTATAGATATCTGCTCGGGCACTGCTCAGACGAGCTTTCTTCCATAGTTCCTCCACCTCCTGCCCCCAACAAATCTACCAGGGGAACAAAGCGAATGCACCCTTTTACTGTCCAGGTCACCAGACATGGAACATCTTGTTATGCCCGCTCCTTTGTCCCGAGGACTTCCAAGTTGTGGAATTCCTTGCCGGCACTTGTTTTTCCTTCTCCTCCGAACCTCCAAACCTTCAAGTCCAGAATTAACAAGTTGCCTCTTTCCTCCTTCTCGACACCCACAGTGCCATAGTATTTAGGCTGTGAGCCCTCGTGCTGTGTTGTTGAAATAAAATAAAAAAGATATTCGTATTTCTGTAACCATAAACTTCTGAAACGTTATATTACTCTAGTTTTAACAAAAAAATTTAGTTTTCACCAAATCACCCCTCATTTATCCCCTATACCTGAAGCGATCTACACGAAAACAATTCGAAGCGTTCCTTTGTCGGGTGCTAACGCTAACTGGATATCAAATTTGAAGATGATATCTCAATTCATTCGAAAGTTTTCGGCCTACTATAACAGACAGACGTACAGGCCGTCAGACAGACCGACAGGCAAAAAAATGTTTGTTCCAGAATCGATTTTTATATATGTTCTGATACTTTTTACGTCGTTTTAGCAAAACGAAAATTCTAAATTTCTGTCACCGATATTCCACCCCCACACATTCAACCGGTGATTTCATTTCAGCACAGAATACCAGTTGTTTGATGAAATTGAATGTTTTCTAATAAACAAACTCTAAAACGTTATATTACTTGAGTTTTGACGAAAAAAAGTCACTTTTCACCAAATCACCCCCCATTCAAGCCCTACCCTCTGGAGTGATTTTACTCAAAAACAATCCGAAGGGTTCACTTGTCGGGTGCTAACTGTATACGAAATTTGAAGATCTCAATTCGTTCTAAAGTTATCGTGGCTACAACAGACAGACATACAGCCCGATGGACAAAAAAATTCGTTCCCAAATCATGTTTTCTATATGTTTTAACACTTTTTACGACGTTTAAGCGAAAAAAAAAATTGAAATTTTTGTCGCCTTGCCATACTTACAGACGTATCGACGATGTGGAAGTAAAATAATTAACCAATTTTAATTAAACTTGGCAAGTATGTTTCCATTGTAAATCTCTTGGACAAGTTCGTTAACCAGCCCAATCAGACCAGTTTTCCCCAAAGAATCAAGTTTTTCTCTGAAAAAATTATGTTTGAAATCAATAAAACCGTTTTGAGGAAATTTGGTATACATGTGCTGAAAAAATTAAGTTATTAGAGTCTTGATAAATTGTAATAAATTCGCTACTATAACGCACTTACTGCATTCGAACTTTTTATAAACAATATTTTATAAAACGATAATGAACTAAATTCTATAAAATAGTCGCCTAGTCTATTGGTCTTGACCAATCACAAGACAAGCAGCAAATGTTTATTGTGTCACAATTAAGTGTCAAAATCGGCGATTTTTAAACAAACATTCTGAAGCGGATGCAGCTTGTAAATAAAAAGTGTTGCAAGACAAGTGTTTCACAAAGTCTTAAGTTTCTGTTTCAATAGCTACTTTGCTTCATTTATTTAAAATGTTTGCAGAAAATTTATTTGAAATAGAGTCTTGTCGCCAGTTTGGATATATAGCGATGTTAATGCACTTTGAATTATGCCTAGAAGGGTGACTGACTGCAAAAAGTTAAATGACACAGTAAATGATTTTCAAACGATAATTCTTAGACAAATACGGCTTGTAGACAAAATATTTGGTGACATCTATTCTTTCCCATCAATTATTGTCGTTTTTAATAATAACTATAAAAAAACTGTTAGATTAAAAAATACCATACAGAATATTCCGTCTAACAACACGCAGCAGATGCCTGTAGCGGTCTGTAACACATTTATTTATTTATCGTATGGCTGCACATGTCATAAAACACATAAAAGTGTACAAAAATACATAAAAAGTGTACAAAAAGAAATTACAAGTTATTCTAATTTACAAGCACATATTCAAATTTGATACATAGTCAATTGAGGCGTCAGTTGCCACCAGAAAGTCGTCATAGTTTCCCTCATATGCTATATTTGGGCATTCCATCACCATATGTTGGACGGTCTGCTTTTCCGCTCCGCAGTCACACCTCGCAGATTGCGCCCTACCCCATTTGTGTAGTAAGTCCGCGCATATGCCATGGTTGGTGCGTATTCTGTTCAGTGATGTCCATATTTTGCGGGGCTGTTCGAAGGCGGGAGGTTTCATTCTTATGCACGGAAGATTTCTGAGATGAAGGGGGCAGTTGTCTGTCCATTTTCGCTCCCAAGAATCTATGGGGTCGAACTGTGACGTGAGTTATCTTGCAGTTCTTATGGTCGGTCTTCTGGATTGTAGTCTGTTTCTGCACGATTTAACCGTGTCCTGGTGTATGGGAAGTTGAGGGTTGCCTTGTATACCATACAGAATATTCCGTCTAACAACACGTAGCAGATGCCTGTAGCGGTCTGTAACACAACTTACCTTATACTAAGTTGCACATATATAAGTTGACATATACTTCCGGTGTAAGCTGAAATACCACGAGTCCCCCAATTGCATTAGTACAGTACCAAATTTTGAGATTTTCCTGATGATGGTTTTCCCATAAATCCATGCAGTTCCTGGTGTTTCACCCTGTATATAGTTTTCTAAAACAATTAACGAAAGCCATTTAATAATCAATAACAAAATTCGACACACGTTAGTCTCTTTAGCCCAATTAGATGAGGATCGCAGACTCATGGAGGGTTCTGTCTCCGTGGAGCTCCAAAAAATATTAGACTGGGGAAGTAGAAATCTTGTACAATTCAACCCCACCAAAACTAAGTCTTGCTTTCTTTCTCACAAGAGATACAGCAGCCCTAGACCCATCACAATGAACAACCAAGTTATTCAAAGTAATGAGTCCTTTTCTCTTGTTGGCATTTCTGTGGATCGAAATCTTAATTGGCACCAACATGTTACATCAATTGCAGAAGCGGCTGCTAAGAAATTGGGTTTCCTCTTCCGGGCTCGCAAATACTTTTCACCAACTAATCTCTATACCTTATACACTTCACAAATAAGGCCAAACCTCGAATACTGCTCCCACATCTGGGGTGCAGCTGCCGCTTCTACACTCGCTATCCTGGACTCCATTCAAAAGAGAGCTATACGTCTCATCGGTGACCCTACCCTCACCCAAAAGCTTCCATCCCTTGCCCACCGACGTGCCGTTGGTGACCTCTCTCTCCTTTATAGATATCTGCACGGGCACTGCTCAGAGGAGCTTTCCTCCATAATTCCCCCACCTGCTGCCCCCAGCAGATCTACCAGGGGAACAGAGCGAATGCACCCTTTTAATGTCCAGGTCACCAGACATAGAACATCTTGTTATGCCCGCTCTTTTGTCCCGAGGACTTCCAAGTTGTGGAATTCCTTGCCGGCACATGTTTTTCCTTCTCCTCCGAACCTCCAAACCTTCAAGTCCAGAATTAACAAGCTGCCTCTTTCCTCCTTGTCAACACCCACGGTACGATAGTATTTAGGCTGTAAGCCCTCGTGGTGTGTTGTTGACATAAAAAAAAAATTAGCTTTATTGTTATGGTTTGAGAGGTAATGCGCTTGGCTGGATTGACTCTTACCTGACGAACAGAGAACAGTATACTGAGATAAAGTTCAAGACATCAGAACGAATAAGTAGGGTATGTTCTGAGCGTGTTGTTGTTCCTACTGGCGTGCCTCAGGGCTCAGTACTGGGCCCTATTCTTTTTACCCTTTACGTCAATGAGCTTGACAAAGTATCTCCTGATGCGCATTTTACTCTGTATGCGGAGGATACGTCTCTAATCGTTTCTGAAAAGACAGATGATGCTTTGAATAATAAATGTCATTACGTTTTTAATAACTTAAGGAGTTGGTTCTCTCGGTGTCTAATATATTTTAATTCTTCGAAGACAGAGATGGTGAGATTTCATCCGCGTCAGAGGGAAGTTGATATACTTAGTGTGGATGTTGACAATACTTATCTAACGTGTGTCAATAACTACAAGTTCCTTGGAGTACACGTTGATGAACATCTCAACTGGAAGTTGCACTGTACGACATTAGTTTCAAGGCTGGCATCTCTTAATTTTTTATTTATAAATATAAGAAATGTTTTGACTGAAAAGCAACTAATATCTTTATACTACAGTCATATTGATTCTAGAATGAGGTACGGTATATGTCTTTGGGGTAATTCTGCCTTGCTGCATGATGTCTTTATCGCTCAAAAAAGAATAATACGCTCTATTTTCAACATAGGACAGATGACGTCATGCCGGGCCTACTTTTCTAGTCATAAAATTTTAACTGTGACATGTTTATATATTTTAGAGTTGTGTATATATGTTTTTAAAAATGGTGATAAATTTAAACTAAACAGTGATGTTCATACCTTCAGTACCAGACAGGCTTGTAACTTTTATGTTCCGTATGCTAGAACTAAGATGATAAAAGACTCTCCAAACTGTATTGGATTGAAAATATTTAATCATCTTCCTAATGATTTAAAAAATATCCAAAATATTAAGCTGTTTAAAAGCCAAGTTTCTTATTTTCTATCAGACCACTGTTTTTATACGTTAAATGAATATTTTAATGTTGTGAAAAATTAATTATTGTAAAAGGCTGACAAATCCAATGTAGCTTGTATGCTGTCAAAATGGATAATAAAGGTATTGTTATTATATTATTATTATTATTATTATTATTATTATTATTATTATTATTATTATTATTATTATTATTATTATTATTATTATTATTATTATTATTATTATTATTATTATAGTCCTTAATTAACATGTTGATATTAATCAAGTTTCTGAAAGGTTGATCGAGGAAATTAGAATTTTTGTTGACCGACGGCTACTTTTAAAAGTATCATGCTGTTTTATGCATTGGTTATTTTTAAAACAGTTTTATATCCGTTGCTTTTTAGTAAATTTTCTTTTAAAAAATTCACTAATAAGGCGATCCCGACTTATAAATTTTGAAAAACTTTTAACAATTTAAACATAAATTAAAAATCTTGGTTTGCTGCTTTGTCGCAGGGGTAGTATTTCCCCTTCTGCATGCCTAAAACCACCATCAATGCATAAATAATGTAAATAAAAAAAGTTTCTTGGAACAACCCGCAAGAAGGTTACGGGACCTGCGGTGAATATTAGGGGTTCTGTGCGGGATACACAGAATTTTAAGGAGGTATACCTGCAAAATGGGATAAAGGCAGCTTATAGAGGTCCAACTAGGCTGGTTTCTTCTAAATGAAAATTCACTAATAATATAATGGACAGCATCTTTAATTACGAACATAGTTAAATTTTAAGTGAATCCAGAGAACTAAGTTTTTAAAACATTTCATAAAACTGTATCTTTTAAAATATTCCATTGCCGCGTGATGCATTTGTATTCGAGTTCGTTGACATTTAAGAATATAATAATTGCTACATAATTCTTAAAGGTTTCATAACCAAGGACAAAAGTCACATTAAAGGTGTAACTATTTTATCGACGAATTATTAATGCACCTAGTGTTGTCCATAAGAGACAAAATCAGTTTTCACTATTTAATCTATGGCTTTACGTTGAGAATCATAAATTATACCCGGTGTTTCGAAATTTTACGGTACAGGTTCTAAGGTTCCTTGCCTGAAATAATAGGAAAACCTGTATATATTTTAGCAGTAGTAATAGTGTATTTCCCATCAAGATTAAGTGGTTCGTTAAATAGAAGTCTGGGCGCAGCTAGTCGTTATGGTAGTGAATTTTCTTTAAAATGTTTTTAATAGAAAATATGTCTTTTCTTTTAACGAAAGCAGGCATGCAATTTGGTTACCAGTATAACCTATATAGTAGAAACAATAAGTACACTTGGAGAACCCAAATCACCATAACATATTTTAAAAGACCTGACGATCCTTTCACTAACCAAGTTAGCGTCATCAGAGGATGAAAAATTCTAACTACTTTCAAAACTAACATCACCTTATATACCGGATCTTAGGTAAAGAGACCGAACTAAAAGGGGAAACTAGTCGCAGGCCAATTCTGCAGTGTATTGTATTTTTATCGCCGGACGAGGTCTTTGAACTGTCTTTATTAACTTATCTAAAAGGTGTCCACCTCTAATCATTTTGGGAGGGTTCAACGACAACTAAATTAACATAGTTTCCTTTGGCAGAAGTATCTGTATTCTTATGTTATCTCTAGGACGTGTTGAAACGTGGGAATTTATTTTACAAAGCAATCGATCAGGTGACTCGTAATCGGAGGTAGTGAAACGTTCATAAATTTTTTGTTGTAACTATATTTCGCAATATATATACTCTCGAACGCGTTTAGCTGTCCTGGTTGTCTAACTTTTTTTTAAATTAATTTTAGATTATCTTCATTAACGTGATGATTATTATCCAAAATATGTCGGGCGACGCTAGATCTATCTATAGTATCGTAACGTAATTGGGTTGAGTGTTCTAGAACGTCCAAGTTGTCAACAAATATCTGTCATAGTTTTGACATAGGTATGTCACATTTTTCGGAGAAAATAGGGGTTGCAGGGGTTTACTAAGGAACTCATTACTCCTGTACCATTGGAAATAAATATTTATTTTGAAATTTAATTCTTAAAGGGTTGGCCAACATTTTGCATTATTACTGACAACTTTGCTATGTTTCATGAGCCTACTGCGATGTTTCAAATTTGATAATCAAAAAATGTCAAAAACTTCATTTTTTCAAATGGCACCTGCTATTTCTGACGCCAGAAATCAATGTATAATTAAATTTAAGGCACACTTTTATTAACATTATACATGCTTAAATCGCTGAGTTATTGGCATTTTTTAAAATTAATATTATAATTTATCCTTAAACATAGCAAAGGTGTCATAAATGAGGCAAACTGTTGGCCAAGCCTTTAGGAATTGAATTTAAAAAGAAAATCATTTATTTATTTTCAATGGTACAGGATTCAGAAGTAATGATAGACCGCTGCAACCCCGATTTTTTGCCAAAAATTTAACTTATGTCAAAACTATAACAAATATGTGTTGGCAACTTGGACGTTATGAACTCAGAATTTAATGTAGAATCCAGGTACGTATTCAAAATGGGATATTTTCAGTTTAAAAAAAAACAAAGATGGAGCTTATTTACGGTATTTCTGGAAGTGTCGCCATTTTGGAAATATCTTATTCAAACCTGCAACAGTCGATTGTGTCGGCAACCAAATCTGATTATAATACGACTTCGGGAAATTAAAAATTTTCTAACGAACGGGCCACGTGAACTACTCTGTATAATAGAAAAAATAGCCAATCTAATGTTACATTAAATTTTAATAACTGTAGCTGCAGCTATACTTTTAATAAATTAATCATTGTTTTGTTGTGTTGCGAATTATTTTATTTTAATCAAAAAATGTTCCGACCAAATTTCCTCTTACAAATGCCCTATAGTTTTATGTCAATTTTGTCAAACACGTTTGTTATACCAAGCAACATGCTTTTTTTATTTTTTTATTTCAACAACACACCACGAGGGCTTACAGCCTAAATACTATCGTACCGTGGGTGTCGACAAGGAGGAAAGAGGCAACTTATTAATTCTGGGTTTGAAGGTTTGGAGGTTCGGAGGAGAAGGAAAAACATGCGCCGGCAAGGAATTCCACAACTTGGAAATCCTCGGGACAAAAGAGCGGACATAACAATATGTTCTATGTCTGGTGACCTGGACAGTAAAATGATGCATTCGTTCTGTTCCCCTGGTAGATCTGTTGGGGCAGCAGGTGGAGGAACTATGGAAGAAAGCTCCTCTGAGCAGTGTCCGTGCAGATATCTATAAAAGAGAGAGAGAGAAGTTACCAACGGCACGTCGGTGGGCAAGGGATGCCAGCCTTTGGGTGAGGGTAGGGTCACTAATGAGACGTATAGCTCTCTTCTGAATGGAGTCCAGGATAGCGAGTGTAGAAGCGGCAGTAGCACCCCAGATGTGGGAGCACTATTCGAGGTTTGCCTTATTTGCGAAGTATATAAGGTATAGACATTAGCTGGTGAAAAGTATTTGCGAGCCCGGTAGAGGAAACCTAATTTCTTAGCAGCCGCTTCTGCAATTGATGTGACATGTTGGTGCCAATTGAGATTTAGATCCACAGAAATGCCAACAAGTGAAAATGACTCATTACTTTGAATAACTTGGTTGTTCATTGTGATGGGTCTAGGGCTGGTGTATCTTTTATGAGAAAGAAAGCAAGACTGAGATTTGGTGGGGTTGAATTGTACAAGATTTCTACTTCCCCAGTCTAATATTTTTTGGAGATCCGCGGAGACAGAACCCTCCATGAGTCTGCGATCCTCATCTAATTGGGCCAAAGAGACAGGCTTAGAATATTGTATATTTGAGTGGAGGGTTCTGTCGTCCGCGTAACTGTGAACTGGGTTGGATGTGCTAGAGAGGAGGTCATTGCTGTGGAGAAGAAAGAATGTAGGGGCTAAAGCTGAACCCTGAGGGACTGCTGCACTAATTGGATACAGTTTAGAGGAATGGCCATCCACGACAACAGAAATGCTCCGGTTGGAGAGGAAGTTTGCTGTTCAGGTACAGAGTTTTGGTGGTAGGCCATAGGCGGGAAGTTTATTAAGCAACGCTGCGTGCCAGGCCTAGTCGAATGCTTTGGATATGTCCAGAGCGACAATCTGGGACTCACCGTGTAGTTCCATAGACTTGTTACAAGAATTGGTGACAAAGGAAAGGAGGTCGGCAGTTGATGTGCGCTAACGGAATCCATACTGCCTGTCGTGGATTAGAATGTGTTTTTCAAGAAATTTTAGTAATTCGGTGTTTATATACTTTTCCATCACTTTAAAGATGATTGAAAGGAGAGAGATAGGCCTGTAGTTGCTTTCGATTGTTATAAAATTATCTTGTGCATTATCAATGCTCTAGGGATACTATAGCTTAAAATTCACTACTATAACCGCACTGGTTGCGTCCCGAATTTTGGTTAAACATCAATAATACAAAATTCTTCCATATGTGGTCAACTTTACTGCGAGCACTGTATATTTTGATGCATAATTATCAAACTCTGTTAACACCATTCCGAAGTCATCATAGTTTTATATAGATCTGTCGATATCGTATTTGTGATAAATAATTATAATAAATTTTGGACGCAGCAAGTGTGTTATGGTAGTGAATTTTCATTAAAATGTTTTTAATAGCAAATATGTGTGTTTTTTTTAAAGAAAGCAGGCATCAAATTTGGTTACCAGTGTAACCTATATAGTAAAAATAATGTGCCATGTTTCATCAAAATAACTTTATTGTCTGAAAATGTAAAACATTTCCGAAAGTAAACTTAAAGTGTTGCCGAAGAAACTCGTTTCTTGGTCAACCTTATAGGTTAATAGCAAATTGAGCTATTCAAATATGAAAAAAATCTGGACGCAGCAAGGGCGTTATGGTAGTGAATTTTCACAAAAATGTTTTTAATAGCAAATATGTGTTTTTTTTTTTCAGAAAGCAGGCATCAAATTTGATTACCAGTATAGCATATATAGTAAAAACAATGTGCCATGTGTCATCAAAATAACTTTATTGTTTGAACACGTACAAAAATTTTCGAAAGTAAACTTAAAGTGTAACCGAAAAAATCCGTTTCTTGGTCAACCTTATAGGTTAATAGCAAATTGAGCTTTTCAAATATGAAGCCTTTAATCAAAATTCGCTACCATAACGCACTTGCTGCGTCCAGTATTTCTTTACTTACAAACATGCATTATATTTCGATGGAAAATTCAATAACATAAGGCGTGTTCGACTAAAAAAAAAAAAAAAAAAAAAGAAAATTTGTATCACCAACAACTTGGGCCACCCTGTGATTGTAGAAATATTTTTTTAAGATGTAGGTCAAGACACCCTATAATTGATATATACAATTTCAAATTCGACAAAAATTATATACCATTAAACGATAAACTCTATAGCTAAGGTGACTGCCAAGCATCAGAGAAAGGGTCTATTTGAAATGAATTTTCTGGAAATATTTTAGTAAAATGAAGGACAATGACGGTTGAAACTAAGACTTCAGGGTTTGTAAAACATTCTTCTTGAGACATTTTATTTCCATAGCCGGTATTAGATTCAAGTTATTTACCTAAATGTTGCCAATTTTGACGTTTTAAACCGCAAATTTCACGTTTTGAGGAAAATCCCAATTTATTTGCCTTTAAATGCTTATAACTTTTTTGTCTTTTGACCTACAGAGATAAGTTAGGTAACTTACCTATAAGGATATAAACCCGCGTATTAAATTCGGTTACCCTTACTAAGTGAAGATTGGAACCTGTGATGAGCATTGATAAGTACACTTGAAGAACCCAAATCACCACAACACATTTTTAAAAACCTGACGATCGTTTCACTAACCAAGTTAGCGTCATCAGAGGATGAAACATTCTAAATACTTAAAAAACTAACATCAACTTATATACCGGATTTCAGGTAAAGAGATCGAACCGAGATGACACACTAGTCGTAGGTAAATTCCAAAGTGTATTGTATTTTTATCGCCTGACCAGGTCTTTGCGCTATTCCTACTGCTTTATCTAAAAGTGTCCATCTGTAATAGTCTTGAGAAAGTTCAACGACAGCTAAATTAACAACGGTTCCTTTGGCGGCAATAACTGTATACTTGTGTTATCGGTAAAAACGTGCCGAAAACGTGGGAATTTTATTTAGCAAAGTAATCGATCAAGTGACTCGTAATTGGCACTGGTGCACTGTTCATACATTCTTTGTTGCAACTATATTTCGCAATATATACGCTCTCAAACCCATTCAGCTGACCTGGTTTTCTAACATTTTTTATTAATTTCAGATTTTCTTTATCAACGTGATGATTATTATCCCAAATATGTCGGGCGACGGCAGACTTATCTACAGTACCGTAACGTAATTGGGATATGTGTTCTTTGAATCTGATTCCAATCGATCTTTTTGTTTGTCCGACGTATTTAAGATTACAATCTTTACAACTTATTTCATAAATTCCCGACATTTTTTCCGCGCTATCCTTGTCTTTTGGATTACCTAGCAAGTTTTTTAAAGTATTTGTTGTTGAAAATGCTACCTGTAAGTCGACTTTTTTAAAAATGTTGTCTAGACCCCTCGTGATTCTAGGTTCAAATGGTAAGCAAACAAAGTTTTTTTCCGATTTTTCTCTTCTGAACGTCGTTGATTCCGTCAACATTTTCTTTGTTTTCTGTTTGTTGATTAATTTTTCCACTAAGCAAGCAGTGTATCCGTTATATTCGGCCACGTTCCTAATATAATTTAATTCTTTGGTATATCTACTTTTGTTTAAAGGAAAATTAATTAACCGATTTACTAAAAAATTAAGACTGGCCATTTTTTGTGCGTACGTATGATGTGAGTCGCTCAGGATGTAGCTTAAGGTAGTGGTTTCTTTTCTATAGACATCGAATTCTAAAGTGTCTTTATTCTTGATAACTAGTACATCTAGAAAGGGTAGTTTATTATTAGTTTCTAATTCGTGGGTAAATTTTATAGAATCAAATTTATTGTTTAATTTGTCAATAAAATCTTCTATTCTGCAAATGTTTGTGTTAAACACACGAAAATATCATCCACGTAACGACACCACACTCTAGGGAAATAACCACTTTCGCGGTGTTTAACACAAACATTTGCAGAATAGAAGATTTTATTGCCAATTTAAACAATAATTTTGATTCTATAAAATTTACCCACGAATTAGAAAGTAATAATAAACTACCCTTTTTAGATGTTTTTTAGTCATCTTGGTTCGATCTCTTTACCTGAGATCCGGTATATAAGTTGATGTTAGTTTTTTAAGTATTTAGAATGTTTCATCCTATGATGACGCTAACTTGGTTAGTGAAACGATCGTCAGGTTTTTTTTAATGTGTTGTGGTGATTTGGGTTCTCCAAGTGTACTTATTGGTTACCCTTACTTTGTTAATTCCGGAGATATGATTTTTTTCGAAAGGAAACACAAAAGTTTCCGGGAAAACTTGGGCCGATTTTCTTGGCTAACGAACTTATCCAAGGCATTTGCAAAAGGAAGGTATTCACCAAAGTTTATAAAAATCGGCCTATTATTTTTTGAGTTATCGGTGTGATACATTATATATATATATATATATATATATATATATATATATATATATATATATATATATATATATATATATATATATATGTATATATATATATAAACATATAAAAATTGAAACTGACCCCGGATATGTGTTCCGGGGGGCTTAATTAGCGCTTATTTGAAGAAATTTTTTCAAAATTCAAAAGACGGGATCTCCTCATTAGTGAATTTTTTAAAGAAAATTCACTAATAATATGTTGTTAAATGGTTGTTGATAAAGTGTATATTTTATAGTTATATTATAGCATACTCGTATGGCTGTTGTACATAATCTACTGTTGTAAATAATCCACCCACAAAGGTAATTACTATTCTGATACAGTTTCTGCGTACACTTCATTTTGTTACACTTATTATACTTTTATCTCTTATCAACATTTTTCATGTTTTATGGACTTACACTGATAGTGTATCTAATCAGGATTATTTTGGGAGGTGTGATCCCCTGCCTATGTCTATGAATTACGTACTGGGTCATTAATATCAAGTGCATGAACTTGACATAAAATATTTTGAATGGAATTCCAGTTAATCGACAAATTAAATAATCTTCGCTTATGATTGAGAAACAATGTCAGGGTTAATATTAGATTTAGTGGTATTATTATTGGATTAACATATTAAATATTTTTCTGTTTTGTGGTGAATTTTTTATTAAAGATTTCCTACAAAAGAGTCCATGATTTTCGTACTTTCAACAAATATCTCCCAAAAAAGCGCTAATTAGAGCCCCTAAAACTCATATTCGGTGTCATCTTTCTATAGGAGTATATACAGGAGGTCAAAAAGTATGGACACTTAGATTACCTTGAACCGCTCGTACGATTACACTGAAATTGGGTATTACTATGGTTTTCCATATATCAAATTCATATTTAATGTTGGCATTGTTGCCACGTTTCTGGTTTTCTCAGGATCTTTACCAGCTTTTTTTCTTTTAAATAGCACATCCTGTATCTTTTAAATTTCTTAGATTTTCCTGTTTCTTGTGAACAACTTTCATGTGTCATGTCCTATACCTAATTCTACTTGTTACCGAGTTATGGCAACACCTCCTAAACAAGAAGGCCTACTAACTGAATTCAAGATGGCCGCCATAGTAGATATAAGAAGTTGACATTCTACAACTGACAATGACATTGCATATTTAGACATTTAAACTAGAAATGGTTTAAACTGATAACATAATGGTTCTTGGATTCTTAGCTCTCTTTCGAAATCAATATAAAGGAAAGCAGATAATGACACTAACCACTAAACAAAGCAAAAAAACGTAAATCCACAAGAAATGCAAATTTAAAATCATTGTATAAGAGGAAATTTAATACAAGAAATCAGATAATTTAGAATTAACAGTTGTTATTACTTATTATTTTACTACCAATATTTATAGCAAAATTTGGAAACTCTCTAATTTAGATGATGCAAGTGAATTGAATGATTTTTGCAATATTGAATCATTTGCAAGGATTTCTCAATAAGTTTTTGGACAAATTAAATATTCATAATTCTCAAAACACTTTTCAACACAAATAAAATCCATCTGATTGTAATAATAGGTTTATTTGAGTTTATTGCAATTAAATTAGATACAATAAGATAATGTAATAATAGAAAACATTTTATATTAATATGTACATAGCTAGAATGTTGTAAATTATTCAGATGAAAAAGTATAGATGAAACAGTTTCATCTTTTGTGGGAGCCTTATGCTGACTATACTGTTCCTCACATTTTTCGACGGCTTCATTAATCTCATTAAGATTGCTTACCTTGATAGGCAGAGTTATTCCTGGCAGTGATTTGATTTCGACATCTCTAGAGAATGCTGACATGAACAGATTGCTGTTGATCTGCACACTGCACTTCACTGTTGGAATAGGAGATTCTTGTAGAAGAAATATCGTGATGAACTTTTCACTTTTATGGAATCTCCACTCACTATGAAAATAGTCACTCTGTAACTTGGTTTTCAGCTCACTGAAATTACTAAACCCTCGTTCATTTTTATACTCATCCAACGTTTGAACACTTTCTAAAATTGCCGCACTAAGGGATTCTGATTCCAGACGCCTTCTACGTTCTTCTGGATTTTCACGAATAGTTGTTGGTTTTGACAGGTAAGCTGGACATCCTGGCATCTGATATGGAATAACGCCTGAAATAAATACAATAATGAACGTCACTATCTTCTTACACACAGACGATATGCAAAATATCAATTTTTAATGCAGTTTATCATCTTATGTACCAATTCTGATTGTGAACATCGGACTCACCTGGAACAAGCTTCGGTCGTAATAAAGGAGCAGGCAGTTTTCATCAATCGTTTCAAAATATATGACAGAGTTTCTCTGTATTTCTTGGTCACGGAAATGAAGTCCACAAACCTGAAAGCAGACATTTTTCATGTTAACATTATATGAAACTACATTATTGTAACCCAACTTGCCGGATTCATATGTTTTGTATATCTGAATTATGCTATTAATTATTTTCACTTACCTTTGAAGCTTTTGAAGGCTTTAAACCATCTCTGTGAATAGCTTGTAACCATTTCTTCCCGAGCTCCTCATCATTTGGGAATGTGAACATACTCACTTTGGGGCCGCTTGGATAATTGCCATTACAGCGAGGTACACAACAAAGGAACGGCATTCTAACTTCACAAATCACTCAACGATAATTCGAAAAAAAAAACACGCCTGTGAAATGATTTAGAGTAAAACAAATATTTTGCTACAATTGTTCTTTACTTTACAAATCACTCACATATAATTCGAAAAAAAGACTCGTTAAAATATTTACAGTACAACAAAACAGATGTTCCGCTACTCTACAATCGTCTGATAATAGTAGTAGTAGTAGTAGCAGTGGTGGGGAGGCCAACGCCAAGCAAGTAGGCCACAATGGGCCCTTTTTGCCAACCCCAGCAACCCAGCAACCATGCTCTACTCTTCCTCGGTTCCGTCGCCAAACCGCCTCGACCTCGAGATGAAGGCCGTGACTGTCTTCAATTGGACGGTACTTACCTGATCCCTCTGCAGAGTCCTTGATCCGAACAATTCTGCTCGAAGACTCCCAAAAGCCTCGCATTCACACAGGTAGTGGTAGGACGTTTCTTCATCCTCGCCACATTCCTGGCAAATGGGATCCCTCTCTACGCCTATCAATGTGAGGTGTCTTCTAAGGGCGCAGTGGCCTGTCAGCACCCCGAGGATGCGGCGAAGCGCAGGTCGACTCCTTCCGAGTAGCCAGACAGCTTTATCTCTGTCCGGCCCCTCCACGAAGTCCCTCGCCTGCCTGCAGCCATCAACCGACCCCCAGTGCCTCTCCATTGCTTCCTCGGTCCACCTGTCTAAGACGACAGAGACTGTCTTCCTACTTATGCCTATCGTAGGCTCCGGGCCACAGAACGGCCGCCGGGAACCAAGCTTTGCGAGATTATTCGCCACCTCATTCCCCGCCACGCCACAGTGTCCCGGAACCCACACCAGTTGCACCTCCTTCGTCCTGGCTAGCCCTCTAGGGCGTCAGCGCACTCCTGAACCAGGGGTGACCTGATTCTGGCCGCGCAGACTGCCCGGAGGACCGCCTGGCTATCCGAGCAAATGCACACACATTTCTCGGGACTCATCTTCACATCCTGTCTATTGGCCACAGACAGGATAGCATACGCCTCTGTTTCGAATGCCGTGGTGTATGCGCCAAGAGCATAGCTCTCGCGCACCCCCAGGCCCTCGATGTATATTCCTGCCCCGGAGGATTGCTGGTCCTCCAGCCGCGATCCGTCGGTGAAACAGACCAGGCTTGCGGGCTGGAATGTAACCTCATTTTCCCTCCACTGATCCCTACTGGGGATCCTGAGGGTGTATGGCCTAGTCAACCTAATATCGTCCTCGGCATCCCTCACCTTTATGGCGGAAATCGGAATTTCCTTTTCCACCTCCTTGGCGACTCTTGCATGCCCTATTACTGCTCCCTCTCCGCTCCAGTTACCTGAGTCCCGGATCCTAAGATGCGACGACATAGCCTCCCTTCTGATACAGATGGGAAGCGGTGGCAGCATCAACAGGACCTCTAGTGCGGCTGAGGGTGTCGTCCTCATAGCGCCTGTGATACCCAGGATAGCCAGCCTTTGGAGTTTGGCCAGCTTCCTGCTGGTTGTTTGGTTCACACCACACCACCAGACCAACGCCCCATAGAGGATTCTCGGCCTGACGATCGCAGTGTAGATCCAATGAAGGATCCGGGGGTTAACTCCCCAGGTCCTCCCTATCACACGACGCAGCTGCCAGAGGGTCGCTACTCCCTTCCTCACAACTCGTTCTATTTGCGACCCCCATGTTAGTTTCGGGTCCAGGATCACCCCCAGATATTTGACCTCCCGCACTAAAGCTAAAGGTTTTCCAAACATCACGGGCGCCCTGAACCCCTCTACCTTCCTCTTCTTGGTAAATAGAATCATCTCCGTCTTCGCCGGGTTTACGGAGAGTCCCTGCTCACCACACCACCTTTCGATTATGCTACAGGCAGCTTGCATGCACTCACAGACGACGCCGAGGAATTTGCCGGTGACTAAGACCAGCCCATCATCAGCGTACGCCTGTGCGTAGAAGCCATTCTCAGAGAGCCGCTCCAAGAGGCCGTCCATGACCAGACACCATAGATGAGGCGAAAGGCAGCTCCCCTGGGGACAGCCGCCCGTCACCCCAACGTCCAGCCCTCGGCCCCCCAAGGTCAGCGACACTCTCCTGTCCCCCAGCATGCTCGCCACCCAGCTTATTAGGGACCTCGGCGTTCCCCTCTCCTGTAGGGCGTTACAGACCGTATCCGTCCTTGCCTTATCAAAGGCCCCCTCCACATCGAAGAACACAGCTAATGTGCTCTCCCCGTAGTGTAGAGCCCTTTCCACCTTCCGCGTCACAGCGTGGAGCGCCGTCTCCGTCGATTTCCCCCGCTGGTACGCGTGCTGACCTTTGTGGAAGGGATGATCCTTGAGGATCCCTCCCAACATAAACCTATCTACTAACTTTTCCAATGCCTTAAGTAGGAAGGATGTTAGGCTGATTAGCCTGTACGCCTTGGCCAGCGTGTAGTCCTCCCTTCCCGGTTTGGGAATGAAGACCCCCCTAACCCGGCGCCAGGCCTTTGGGACGTAGCCCCACGCCAGGCTGGCCCGAAAAACCTCCCTTATGTTGGGAAGCAGTATATCCAGGCCCCTCTGGAGCAGGGCTGGAAAAATCCCATCGCAGCCTGCGGATTTGAATGGAGCGAACTCGCTCACCGCCCAGGTTATAGAGCCATCTGTGACCACCTCCTCCGCCAGCTGCCAGTCCGCATTCGGGACTGTCCACCGGCCCGGTTCGGCAGCCTCCGTGACGGCTCCACCGCCCTCAAGGTGAACTTCGGCGAGATGACGCACGGTCTCCTCACCGGTGCTTGTCCAGCTCCCGTCCTGTTTCCTTAAAGATCCTACATTACTACCTAACTCTTGTTTGAGTACTCTCACCAGCCTGGCTGCGTCAGGCAGGGAATTGACTTCCCCGCAGTGCGCGCGCCAACCAGCTCGCTTACTCCGGCGTAATTCCTTCTTAAACTCCCTTCTGGCAGTCCTAAACTCGTCCCAGGCCGCTTCACCCGATTCTCGGACGGCTCGGTTTAAGGCCCTCCGAGTCCGCCCGCGTAGTACGGCGAGATCCTTGTTCCACCATCTAACTTTGATGGACGGTTCCCCTCTAAGTGGTGACGCGGCCTCGTAGGCTGCCATTATTTTCCCTTCTAGGGCCTCGACCGCGCTATCTAATGCCTCTATAGAGAGTCTACTCCCCTCTGGGCTCCTTGGCGACCCACCGAGGCCTATTAGATAGGCATCCCAGTCGGTCTTCCTTGGATTTCTCCTGGGGGGAGAACTCTCACGGTCCACATCCAATTCAAAGCTGATCATACGATGATCAGACATTGATATGTGTTCCGTCACCCTCCAGTTAGATATATCCTCCGTTATTCCTCTGCTCGCTAACGTAATGTCGATCACCTCCTGTCGGATACGATTGACAAACGTTGGAGCTGTACCTCTATTTAATACCTCTAGGTTCGTTGTAGCCAAGTACTCTAATAGAGCCTCACCGCGTGGGTTGGTATCCGTGCTGCCCCACAATCTGTGGTGAGAATTGGCATCGCAGCCTATTATCAGTTGTAGCCCATGCTCCCTCGCGTAATCGACGATACGCACCAATTCCTCCGATCGTCTGATAATAGAACAAATCATTGATGGAGAAACAAATAATATCTACCAGTGATGACTCATCGCCCGTCAATTCGGCAGCCGGTAGGCCTTTTTGTTTAGGAGGTGTTGGTTATGGTGTCATTTTAAGAACACTCAATTTTTGTTCAAAGCCATAGAAACGTTAAAATTGAATAAGATACTAAATATGCAAAGTTTGCTATGAAAAACGAAAAACTGAATTTTTATTGTTGACATTAACTGTCACCAGTATTGTAGTTCCATATTGGTAAATTATTTTCGGCACTCTTTGGGAAAAAACTTCATGAATGCGTTGTTAGAAAAAGAAAGAATCGAAATTTTAATGCTATTGGGTTATGGTGACAGACAGAAATAATTTCCCGAAACTTGCAGGATTTTTAACAAGTATTCAAACATAAATCCAATCGCAGTGAGTACAGTTTGGCAAGATTTTGAACAAATGTTATGAACATGGTATGGTGAGAACTCTTCCGAAAAGAGGACGTCCTAATATTGCCACAAATGATACTAAAGCTCTAGATGTTTGCTTGTCAGTGCAAGAAAATCAGCACTCAACAACTAGGGCAATTTGTCCATATCAAAAAATCCCTGTAATTAAAATTGCATACCTGCTATTGTAAAACTGTGTGTCGTTATCAAATATTCTTTCTAAGAAGGACACACTGATTAATAAGATAACAGTTCGAACAATGGACTACACATAACCGGACCTACTCTATTCATCGTAACATTTTTGTTCAAATTTCTAACGAATTTTTATTAAGTTTAGATTTTCTCTGTCTACATGATGATTATTATCTCAAATATGCCGAGCAATACATGATTTGTTAATAGTGACATAACTATATTGCGCTAAATGTTCTTTAAATCTAGTTTCAATAGTTCTTTTAGTTTGGCCAACATATTTTAATTCACAATCTTTACAACCTTTTTTATTTCATAGATTCCCGACATTTCTGTGGTTTTATCTTTATCCTTTGGGTTACATAGTAAAAAAATTTAATGTTTTTTTTTCTTTCTGGAAAGTGTTAGCTGTAAACTGGCTCTCTTAAAAAGTCTATTAAAACCTCTCGTGATTCGCGGTTCAAATGGTAAACAAACAACGGTTTTGTCTGTTTTATGTGTTGCGAAAGTCGTAGGTTCGGCTAACATTTTCTTTGTTTTATGTTTATTGACTAATTTTTCCGCTGAGCAGACAGATTAACCATTATACTTAGCTGCATTTTAAATATATCCAAGTTCTCTGTTGTATCTGTCCTTATTCAAGGGAAACTGTATTAATCTATGAACCAGAAAATTCAAAAATAGCTGGTTTTTTTGTGTGGAAGAGTGATGTGAGTGAACCGAAATGTAACTCACAGTAGTGGTTTCCTTTCTGTGGATGTAAAATTTTAAAGTGTCTCTATTTTTTATGCCTAATACATCAAGAAATATAATTTGTTATTAATTTCTGTTTCCTGGGTGAATTTATTAGACTCGAATTTACTGTTTAATTTGGCAATAAAATCATATACCTGTATGGCTTTCATTAATTCCCGAACCCCACGTGACCGGATTCTGTCTCTCTCTTAGTGGAATATGATTTTATGAGTTGGCAGTCAAAAAGTAACCAAAAAAACCACTAGACTAGGGACCCTAAAGTCACCAAATAAATTGACAATTGACAGTTCAATCCATTGGTGCTCAATTCCCTTTTGACGGTTATTTTGTATGTATATTGTGCATTTTCCAAGTTCGACCAGTGTTTACCTTCTTCAAATAATTTTCTATCTGTTGGACAATATAAATAAACAGTTTTTATCAAAACTTAGCATTTTCATTTCGTTTTTACGTAAGTTAAAAGTGTAGGTATGTTAAGGTTATGTTGTTGACGATATTCGACATCGCATAGAACGAAGCCCTACCAAATCTGTTCGTCGGTAATCTGCTCAAACAGGTACATATTTGTTACATGTTACACAATACACATTCCTAAAACCGTAAATTAGAAGTTTAAATAATCGGAGCTCAATTTGTTTACGTACATTACAAAATGTTGATAGTACAAAATAAAAGTAATATTTTATTGTTTTTAATTAATTTTTTTAACAATCAATAACAGTAAACCATACATCAACAGACTTGCTGTTAAAAATACTAAATAATAAATACATTTAAGACATTTACTGTTTCAACTTATTTTAATTTTTATATTTTTTATAAAACCCCAAAGGAAATATGAGACAACACTGGCATCTTAGGGATTTCATTAATTCAGGTTGTACAACCGTGTATGCCGGGTTACCTAACTTAAGCGGTCACGTGGCGTTCGGGAATTAATGAAAGCCCTGTAATTTGCATACATTTGCATTAGATACTACAAAAACATCGTCCACATAACAAAACCGTACGCTAGGAAAATAGTAATTTTCATTTGCTAGGTCTGTTTCAAATCTACTCATGAAAAGGTTGCAATGAATGAGGAAAGAGGGTTGCCCATTGCTGTGCCGTGGGTTTGTTCAAAAAATTTATTGTTAAATTGAAAAATATTCTGATTCATCCAAAGATTTGTTCAGTTTATATAATCTTTGCAGACCTCTTCATCTATGTTGTTCATTTTTAACAAATGGTCTAAATAGCTTAGCGTTTCTTTTATAGTAACACTGGGAAACAAGGAAGTCACATCAAACGATAATAAAACACTAAGTGAACATTGGAACCTGTGATGAGCACTGATAAGTACACTTGGAGAACCCAAATCACCACAACACATCTTTTTAAAGACCTGACGATCTTTTCACTAACAAAGTTAGCGTCATCAGAAGATGAAAAATGTTAAACTACTTACTACTAAACATCACCTTTAAAGGTGATGTTTAGTAGTTTAGTTTAGTAGTAAGTAGTTTAGAATTTTTCATCCTCTGCTGACGCTAACGTTGTTAGGGAAACGATCGTTACTTATTAGATATTAAAATCTCGCCTACCAGCAATTTAATATTTTCAACTTTATAAATTGATGTGAGTTTAGAATTGAAAAAGGTTTTTGTTTGATAGGCAAGCCTTTAAATTCGTTCGTTAACTATTTCGCTATAGTGTATGTCGGCGAATCTATAGCTGAAACAATAGGTCTCACCCATTTTCCGGGTTTATGGCTTTTCGGGAGACAAAACTTTTTAGGGACTTTAGGATTTGAAACTTGTAACTTTTTTCCTAAATCTTTTGTAATAACGTTACGACATCTCTTTAAATTGTTTTTAACGTCAGAAATCATTTTTGGCCGAGGGTTTCCATTTAGCTTTTTATACCGTCCTGTTTCTATTGCAGTGGCGGCTCGTGGGTGCCTTACATGGGTAGGCACAGGGTTCGTAAGTAGGATTGCCTATCAGTAACCAGTGCCACCGCAGGCGAATTTTTTTTTAATTTTCAAGGTCACGCGTTTTCCTGACATTTCAGAATTTCAATGAAAAATTTATACAAAAATATAGACTTTCACAAGAATATTTTTTGGGAAATTGGTAGCTATTTGAAATATATTTAACCACGAATATCGAGGGGATAAATAAATTAAAATAGTGGGTGGCAACATGTGAAAAAATTTGACATGGGTACCTTATCGTTACTTGCAGAGGAAATCAGCTCGCCTGTCCTTATTGTTCACAAAAATGTTAATCACTTTTTCATTAAAGTCCCGGATTTGTTTTACCATTTTTTCTCGATGGACAACATGGTCAATGCTGTAAGTCTGTCTTGGCTCATGGTATTTCTTAAAAATGTCCTAACGCGTTTTAAGGTAGAAAAGTACTTTTCGCTTTCCGAAGTGGTCATTGAAATCGTTGCTATAATATTACATAATTTATAAATTTCGGAAAATGCTTCCTTAAGGTTATGTTCCTTTAGAAAATTTATAAAAGCACTAACACCTTCCACTTCGGTTGCCACCCATCACTAAGCAAATAAAACAAAACAGTTTGTTTCTTTTAGGATACCCACATAACCACTTGAATCTATCGTAGACACTACTATTAAATTTTCGCGAAAAACTTCGCGATTTTCCTACGTCTGTTATGAAAATAATCAAGTCGGGTATCGGTCTTCCTAATTATTCAATTTCCGTTCGGATCTCGCAAGTTTTGGCTTTATTAGTCAATAAAAAGTCCACCGGATTCATTTTCAAACGTTTCGCAACCAAAAACAGTAAAAACACACTTCTGAAAGAAGAAAATAAACACCACTTCGCTCACTAAACATGTGTGTCCCCTTAAGCCGATTTTGCAATCGAGTTTAACGATTTTTTTTATATGTCAACAATACACCACGAGGGCTTACAGCCTAAATACTATCGGACCGTGGGTGTCGACAAGGAGGAAAGAGGCAACCTGTTAATTATGGACTTGAAGGTTTGGAGGTTCGGAGTAGAACAAAAAACGTGCGCCGGCAAGGAATTCTACAACTTGGAAATCCTCGGGACCAAAGAGCGGACATAACAATATGTTCTATGTCTGGTGACCTGGACAGTAAGAGGATGCATTCGCTCTGTTCCTCTGGTAGATCTGTTGGGGACAGCAGGTGGAGGAATTATTGAAGAAAGCTCCTCTGAGCAGTGCCCGTGCAGATATCTATAAAAGAGAGAGACGTCACCAACGGCACGTCGGTGGGCAAGGGATGGCAGCCTTTGGGTGAGGGTAGGGTCACCGATGAGACGTATAGCTCTCTTCTCCTCGTCGTGTTCGGTCTGCAAGGCCGATGATAAACGAGGGCTGACTAACTATGTGCCCACGCCTTTGAATGTATTTACATTCAAAGGCACAAGCACGAGTAATGCGACCACGGTGTCTGGATGCGACGTCAAAGCCTATCGTAGAGTAGAGTACGGTGGCGCGATGCTGAGTCAATAATAATTATAATATGGATAGTTTGTAGTATATAATTAATTGATATTATTGTAACAGTCATTTATAGTAAATGAAAAGAAAAGAAATATATTTTTTCAATTAAAATTTGGGCTGGGCACGTGCCCTTGTGCCTTCATCACGAGCCGCCACTGTTATTGCATTATATACTCTATCGTTATAATCGTTTTTGTCTAAAATTACAATATTATTATAGTACGGGATCCGGCTGCTAAATTAGTACATTAATAATGTAGATTATCAAGATTTAATTTTTAAGTATTTTTACAACTAGGAGAAGTCACTTTTCATCAGGTGCCAATTAAAAATTACCCGCCAGTATTATTAATTAAAATATAATTAATTTACTTTTAGAGAAACATTTCGTTAACATCTTACGGAAATAAAACCTACACAACTTCACAACAGTGTATTGAAAATATCTGAAACGTCATAGTTGCTGCTGATTGCTTAACCGCTACCTCTACGCAGCCAGGTGTAAACAGGTATAATTTTATTAAAACTTTTCGTTCTTAACGTACACTCATTTCATTTATACCACATTAAAGCTCATTTTTTTCTGTAGTTAATGATATAAAGGTGCCTATATAAAAAAAACCGCAAATCAAAGTTTCCTACCCTAAAAGATGCTAGGTATGAAAAATAAAGTGACAGAGAGTGATCGTGTGACGCTACTTGTTAGACAAGGATGCTCAATGCCAGCTGAACGTTTTTTTTTGAGCTATTGCGCATGCTCCGATAAGCATCTGAGTCCAGTCATTTTTATTACTACTTAGATCGTTGGTTGAGAACCCTATCGGGTGGTGTATTAAAGCGATAGACGTACCTTTATGTGTAAGATCTTACAGAGTATGACTATTTCTAAACGGCTATAGCATAAGCAATATTTATCTCCTAACATAACAATATTAAGGATAGAAACAAAGGATACTCGCTTCTTGCTCAGGTGTCCTCCAGGGCATTTTTTTTTACAAACAACAGTAGACAGCTAATGACATGGGATAAAAAACAATAGGTGAGACAGTAGGAAAACTAAATTTATATTAATATTATTCTTAACTAAGGCTAATACTAAAATACACATATAGAGAAACAGCAAACCTAAACTTTGATTTTTGTATGCCGAATGAATTTTGTAAGTATATTATAGATTTTCAGGCTATTTGTACAAATAAGTATTGCTAAGTTCACAGGAAACTCTACTCCTGCATCTTTGAGTTCTTTCCAGAGTTGTTTACGTATCGGGTTATACAAACTGTACTGAAACATGAGGTGTTGTAAAGTTCCTAGGTAACTGTTGTCACATGTACAATAAGGATTGTTACTAATGCCTATTTTATGTAGGTGTTGTGGAAAGCAGCCGTGATTCAGATTCATTCTGGTAATTATAGTAGTATAGTACCTTGGCATAATAAATTCGTCAATATGTGGAATTTTTGTAGGAAACATTAGATGAATAAGTGTAAATCGATTAGTTGTTTTGTTAACAAATTCATGCCAAACGCTTTCCCACGTTTCTCTTATTTCAAATTTAATTTTTTTATTTATATCGTCAGCAGTAATCCAGTATTTTATTTTGTTTGGACTTTCTGTAGATTCTTTAGCTAGTTTGTCAGCTATTTCGTTGCCTGCTAGTCCAGTGTGCCCTTTTATCCACATAAATATGACTTGATTACCACCATCCTCTATCGTCTGATACAGACTGATAATGTCACATATTACTGGATTTTTGCCATGTTTGGTGTAATCTTTAAGTGAAAGCAAAACTGATTTGGAATCTGATAAAATTAGAGTATGTTTAATGTTGTTTTCAATTGACCATTGAAGAGCGTCATACAAGGCATATGCCTCCGCAGTGTAAATAGATGCTATATTATTTAATTTAACTTTTTGGTATCTACCGTCTTGGGAATAAAAAGCACAGCCTGTCCCAGATAAGTATTTGGAACCATCTGTATATATTCGTGTATATTTATCAAACTTTTCCAATGTTGCTTCAAGTAGGGAACGATTTAGAGATGGGAAAATGGTATAATTTGGAAATATTATATATAATTTGTACATTTTTTGATAGAGTAGGGTAAATATTGGGATTTTGTCTTTTGGAACAATCGCGTCAGCAAAGTGCATTGTATTTCCGTATGCATCAACCAATGGTGGATTTTTTTTTGACCAATAAGTATTGGACAAACATTCAAGAAAAAGCCAATATAATACCTTTAAACGTAATGGATAATAGTGTCGCCATTCGATAACTAGTTTTTTGGCCAAAAATGCCCTTCTTAAGTATATCGGTGGTTCCTCGCTTTCCACCAGAGCCGCATTATTTGGTGATGATTTCATCGCACCAATACATATTTTAATTGCTTTTGTTTGTATGCGATCTATTATTTTTAAATTAGAGTTTGAAGAAGATCCATATACGACGCAACCATAATCTATAATCGACCTAATGTAACATCTATAAAACATTAGACATATATTAACATCTGAACCCCACGTTGAATTACAAACTGACCTTAGTAAGTTCATTCCTCGTTCGCACCTTCCCTTAATATATTTGATATGCGAAGTCCACAACAATTTCATATTAAAGATAACACCCAGATATTTATATTGTTTAACTATTGGTATATCACAATTTTGAAGTCTTATTGTATCGCTTATTCTTAATCTATGCCTAGTAAAAAACATAACGCAAGTTTTTTGAGGACTAAGTTCAAAGCCTTGCTCAAAGAGCCACTTATTTAAAATTGACATAAAATACTCAAGTTCGTTGACGCAATATTAATATGAATAACCATTAGTATAAACAAATGTCGTCAGCATACTGAATGCACTGCACTGAATCATCAAATAGTTTATGCAACTCAGCTGTGTAAATGTTAAATAGCAAGGGGCTTAGAATGGATCCCTGAGGCAGACCTTGGTTTCTTTACAAGCTTGTCTAATAAAGTTTTTTGAAGGTTCAGGTAATTGTTTAATAGCTGTTTCGATACCAGCAATAACAGTCAATAGATCGTCCCTTTGCGACTGCAAACCGAATTTTAGTCCTTTATTTAAAAGGCCGATTTCAATTTTATTAAACTCCTGCGAAACAAGGTTTTCTACGAGATAAACTTTCTGAGAAGATGGTTTTTGATTTTTAAATAGATATTTTACAAGCTGCTTTAATTTATTGCTATGTATATTAATCTTTTTAACCAACTTCGCATTGATCACTACAAACATATTCAAAATTATCTAACTTAAAGGTTAACTATTTATATCAACTATATGCTTCTATGTTCTAACATACTACATTTTGAGTACAGATATTGCATTTCTAAATCCAGCAATTTTTGTTTAGCAAAGTTTGCCACTTTTTCGTCTAATTTTGTATTATTACAAATTTTAACATTGAAGTTAATAAAATTGGGAATAACTAATTTTTGTTTGCAGGATTTTATAAAAGCGATATGTGCACCTATTAAACTAATTTTACAACTTTAACTTACAGTAAAGATTCAGCTCCGTGACCTGAAATATATAATTCAATGAATCAAGTCTAAAAACTGTATTGTGATGAATTGGGTTCTCCAAATTGTACTTTTCAGTACTCATCACAGGTTCCAAACTTCACTCATTAAAATCCTTAACCAAGAGCGAAACGAAAATTTACTTTCTCTTATTAAAAGATAAGATAATCAAATTTAATAAACTAATTTAATAAAAATAAAATCTAAAAAGTAAGTGACGGTAAAGATATGGGATTACAGAAATCTTATCTTTATGACATAAAACAACATATCACTTGCTTCGGATTTCTATGTTTCTGACTCAGGGTTATAATTTTTTTTTCAAGAGTACGGTCTAAGGTCGATGCTGATACATCTTTATATCTTTGACACATCCAATTTTAGTATTTAATAGACCTAAAATGATAATTGATTATTTAGGTTTAAATTTTACCTCATCAAAAGCGTTACCGTGCAGTAGTATTTTTTGCTTGGAATTGTCCCGAATGTGAAACACAGTAATTAACCAGTTGCTGAGGGAGCAACAGAGTGCAGCTGAGTATCTGCAAAGCATCATTTCTAAAGAGTACATTTGTGAAACCAGAGCAAAAGCCCCTACGTATGTATTTAGTATGAAATGGCTTCACCAAGACAAGACAACCACCGCTAGTAAGATCGGGTGATCGTGCTGGCCATTCTAATGATACTTGCCTCACTATCCACCTATTTGGAAATATCTATTCGTGATACTGCCGGACATTGATTTTGTAATGTGCTTGTGTTCCATCTTGCTGGAACCATATCATATTCCCTACAACTTGTGGGTTTGCTCGATCGGGATACGAGTTTGTCAAAGTTGGGACGACATTATTTTGAACAATGCTAAATAATTATCTCCATGAAAGGTCCAGTGACATGGTTTTCAATTATTACTGCCCAAACATTAACCTTTTTAAGGTATTGCATATTATCTCCTCTCATTCATTGGATTTTCTTTAAGGCAGTAGCGGCGCTCCACGCTGCGACGCGAAAGGTGAAAAGGTCCCTACACTACGGAGAGAGCACACTAGCTGTGTTTTTCGATGTTGAGGGGGCAGCTGATAGAACAAGGACGGATACTGTCTGTTCCGCCTTACAGGACAGAGGATCGCCGAGACCCCTTATAAGTTGGGTGGCGAGCATGCTGAAAGACCGGAAGATTTCGCTGACCTGAAGAAGCCGGGGGCTGGACGTTGGAGTGACCGGCGGCTGTCCTCAGAGCAGCTGCCTTTCGCCACATCTATGGTGTCTGGTCATGGACGGCCTCATGGAACTCTTCTCCGAGAATGGCTTCTACTCCCAGACGTATGCTGCTGATGGGCTGATCTTAGTGACCGGCAAATTCCTCGGCGTCGTATGTGTATGCATGCAAACATGCTGTAGCATAATTGAAGGGTGGCGTGGTGAGCTGGGACTCTCCGTAAACCCAGGAAGGGAATAGTGACCCTCTGGCAGCTGCGCCGTGTGTTGGAAGGACCTGGCGACTTAATCCTCGGATCCTTCATTGGATTTACACTGCGGCCATCAGGCCGAGAGTCCTTTATTGGGCAGTTGTCTGATGGTGTGGTGTGAACCAAACTGCTACTCGGAAGCTGGCCCAAACTTCAAAGGCTGGCAAGTCTGGGTGTCACCGGTGCTATGAAGACGACACCCTCAGCTGCACTAGAGGTCTTGCTGATGCTGCCATGGCTTCCTATCTGTATCAGAAGGGAGGCGTCGCATCTCAGAATGGGTAGCTGGTTAGGAGAGGGAGCAATAACAGGCCACGCAAAAGTTGCCAAGGAGGTAGAAAAGTAAATTCGAATTTCCACCATCAAGATACGAAATGCACGGGATCATATTAGGCTGACTAGGACATATAACCTCAGAATCCCCAGCAAGGATCAGTGGAGGTAAAATGAGGTTGCTTTCCAGCCTACTAGCCTGGTGTGTTTTACCGACGGATCACCGCTGGAGGAGCAGCACTCCTCCGGGGCGGGAATATACATCGATAGCCTGGGGGTGCGCGAGAGTTATGCTTTGGGCGCATATACCATGGCATTCGAAACGGAGGTGTACGCTATTCGGTCTGTAGCAAATCGACAGGATGTGAGGATGAGCCCTGAGAAATGTGTATACATTTGCTAAAATAGTCAGGTGGTCCTCCGGGCATTCTGCGCGTCCAGAATTAGGTCAGCGCTGGTTCAGGAGTGCGTTGACCCTCTTACGAAACTGTTCAGGATAAAGGAGGTACAACTTGTGTGGGTTCCGGGACACTGTGGCGTCGAGGGGAATGAAGTGGCAAACAACCTCTCAAGGCTTAGTTCTCGGCGGCCGTTTTGTGGCCCGGAGCCTGCTATAGGCACGAGTAGAAATCTGGTCTCCGACGCCATAGTATAAATGGGCTGAGGAGGTCATGGAGAAGCATTAGAGGTCGGTCAGTGGCTGTAGACAGGCGAGGGATTTCGTGGAGAGGCCTGAGAGAAACAAGGCTGTCTGGCTTCTTGGTAGGAGTCGTTCTGCGCTTCGCCGCATCATTGGGGTGCTAACAGGCCACTCTACTCTCAGAAGACAGACCCTTACATGGGTAGGTGTCGAGAGGGATCCCATTTGCCAGGAATGCGGCGAGACACGAGTAACGTCTTATCACTACGTGCGTGAATGCGAGGCTTTTGGAAATCTGCGAACATAATTGTTTGGTTCAAGGACTCTGCAGAGGAGCCAGGTAAGTTCCGTCCAATGGAAGACCGTCATGGTCTTTATTTCGAGGATGAGGAGGTTTGGCGATGGAACCGAGGAGAGGTAGGGCATGGTTGCTGGGTTACCAGGGTTGGCAAAATGGCCCGTTGCGGCCTACCTGCCTGGCGTTATCCTCCCCAGCATAGCTACTACTACTACTACTAGGCCGTAGGGCCAATTTTGACGATAGCATGGCCGTAAGCGTCAAACTGCACTAATCAGAAAACAAAACATGTTCTAGTTGGACAACATTGTTATCTAACTTTTCTTCTTTCTTCTTTCAAAATCGTCTTCCATGAGCTCCTAAGTTTGTATCGATTTATAGGGAGGCATTTTATTTTCTTTTAATATTCCAATAATCAATAAATGGCTAACATCCAATGTTGTGGTTGCTTGTCGAATCGAAGTATGTGGGTTTTCCTCGAACTCCAGCATTACATCCAATTGGGTATCGTTACTCAGTGCAATCGAAGTTTTTTGTATGTGGCTTACATGTCCAGGCTCGTGAAATTGTTTTTCAATTTTATAAAATGCCCCTTGGGATATAGGCGGCAAATCAGGAAAATTTTCTTGAAACAGGTCAGCAACTTAGACTTGTGATCGTGTTTCATCTCCGTAACAAATCATCTGTAGAATTGTTTTTTGATGCATTTCTGTTATATAAACCATGTTTCTGAATTGCAGTTACCAACGACAACTACTGTCATGCGGTTACAATCAGACAGCAAGTTGCTAACGCGTTTTAAACAAAACTTACATTGCCAGCTACGCTGACAAATTTGTATATCTTCCTTGTAATTGATGCCACCCAAAAAAGGACAGTGAAATTGCTTTTGCTTGCTTTCTCATTGCGAAGAATAAAACCCGATTGGTTATTAATTTTTTAGTGTGTTTTAGCGAAGTTCGTCATCAGAAGAGTTACTTTTTTTGTACTGTCAATTTTTGCAATAAATAAGGTCTTTTCATACCTACCAAATTTCATCAAAATTACTGTGTTATTTTTTGAGATACAAATTACATACATACAAAAATTCAATCGGACCTTGGTTTTGGGCTCTAGGGTCCAGAATTCGCGCTCCTTTGAAAATTGTTTTGCAAAGTTTCATCATCGATACCTCTCTTTTAGAGAATTTTTCAAATAAAAATTCGCTAAAAAGACAATACACATTAATCTTAATATAGATGTTCAAAATGCATGCCTTAAACGTCTTGGCACTATTCTAATCGCAAATAAAAATGTTTTCTAAAGTTAATCAACATCTGAGGCGTGACCGACCTCACCGCAATTATTCTTCTTTAGTCAGCTAAGTCGCGTGGTTAAGTTTTGTATACCATACTTTGCACATATCCCCATAACAAGAAGTCTAATAGCGTAGGATCGGGTGATCGTGCTGGCCGTTCTAACGATCCTCGCCTTCCTATCCACCGATTTAGAAATATTAAGTCGAGGTACTGCCGGACATGCAATTGGTAATGTGCTATGGTGCTCACATCAGAACAGCTGGCTCGGGGGCAAGTAAGAGCTTTGTAGGGAGTGGGGGCGGTGAGTAGGGCGTTTTTCCTTCCCCTGGACTGCTGCATGGGCGCATATAGTGTAGTGTTTTGCTTCCACTAGATGTTTAATTGAGAGAATAGAGGTTTTTCGGGAAGAAACAGGGAATGGGTTAGAGGGGTGTTTGATGGGTGGTAGTGGTTGGTAGGTTTTTTTTAATTTCGTTGGGTTTCTATAAGCTGCTTCTTCACATTTTGCATTTATGTATTTTTTTACATTTTCTTCCCCGCCTAGCACCGCTATTCGCAACGGGTCTCGCAGTTTTCTTAGGGGTTGAAAAGAGAACATTTTCCTTGTGGTTTATCCATACATGCAGTGGTGGTTCGAAGCGTATTTCTCAAAACATTTGACAGACCCGGCCGTGAGATAAACCAGAAAGTTACCCAAATTTTGATAGCAGTTTCTATTAAGCTAGAAATCTCTATTTTGGAATGTAACAAAGTTTTTATGTAAACAATTTTATAAAACAAATTTTCCTATTCTTTGAAAGATACATTTGTTTTTAAACAACTTGATTTTTTCGTGTTTTTTTTTCTGATGTAGAAGATTTTAATCAAAATTTGTTACCATAATGCAATTGCTGCGTTTATAAATTGATTTGATAGATGCATTTAATAAATTTTTTAATCAATGAAACAATAAGAATGTTCTTGTATAGAAATCTGAATGTGGCCCTTATCTAGCTGTAAATAACCTATGATTATTGAAACGTTATAAATAAATGACTTAATTTAAAAGCAATTTGTTGTATTTTTGGACCATTTGTATAAACTAACCTGACAAGTAGAGCAGTCGGTTTCCCTTTTAAGCAAAAATGATGATGGCTCCTCCTTGTACAAAAGATTCCGGAGGTAAAATGCCCCTCCATTCGGATCTCCGGGAGAGGGGTGTACAGGGGGCGCCAACATCAAGATTTAACATATCCTTTTCGAATATATGTGGCCTAAATTCTAACCTGAACTCCGTTCACCATTTCCTCCAGGCTAACAGGCCCCAACTCCTCTTCCTGACCGAAACCCAAATCAGTGCCAAAACAGCCACTAATCACCTTAATTTCCCGGTATGAGCTCCTTACTTCCTTTAGATTGCATGGAGGCGTGTGCGCATACGTCCGTAGCAATCTACCCTGCACCAGACTCCCCAATTTGGAAGCTGGAAGAAAATACATACTATGGATAAAACTCTCTCTCAGGGCTGCAACTAAATTCATCTGTTGCATTTACCGGTCACCTTCTGACAACAACTTTGTCCAGCTCTTTGATTACCTTTCTGAAAAAACCGACTATCTGATTTCTGAATATCCTTCCTCCGAGGTCACTATTCTTGGTGACTTCAATGTCCATAATAAGGAATGGCTAGGATCTTCAAAAACCGACCCACAAGGGAGAGCAGCGGAGGCCTTTGCAGTCAGCAATTCTTTAGCCAATATGGTTTAGCAATCTACTTACTTTCCTCGTATCCCAACACACAGCTCAAATCCCTTAGATCTCCTTCTTACTACAAAACCTGAATGCTATAAGATACCAGTCAGCGCGCCCTTTGGTCGCTCAGACCACGGCATGGTCACTGCTTCCTGCGCAATGCAACCCGAGGTCACACAGTCATCACACCCACCTATCGTTTGGCACTACAACTTCGCAAACTGGGACGAAATGCGGGATTACTTTTTCTCATTTCCATGGGCGTCTGTCTGCTTCTCTCATCCTGACCCCTCTGATATCTCACAAAACGTCACCGAAATTATCCAAGCTGGCATGGAATTATTTATTCCACGTACACAGAAAACCTCTTTAGCCACTCAGAAGCCCTGGTTCTCTAAATCCTGTGACAAGGCCAGACTTGAAAAGGTCAAAGCTCACAAAACGCTTCTACACAATCCCAGTCAAGAAAATCGTCAAGCATTTAACGACGCTAGAAACCGCTATGTCCGCATTCTTTCTGAGGTAAAAAACACGTTCAATAACCACATCAAAAACAAAGTCCTTAAGCTCCAACGGCGGCAAACCCTTCTGGACTCTTGCTAAATTTATTGGGAATAATTTCTGCAAAAGCACGTTCCCACCTCTTGTCTCAGGGGATGAAATTGTTTCTACCGCCCTGGGCAAGGCTGAACTTTTTGCTTCGTTGTTCACCGAAATTCTACTCTCAACCCACCTCCAAATGTTCAACCACCAACAGTCTCCAATGTCGCACATAAAATGACTGTTATCATTTTCAAAACTAAAAAGGTACGAAAGATGCTCTCTTCTCTTAATACCAGGAAAGCCTCTGGCCTTGACGAGATCCCAGCAATTGTTCTCAAAAAATGCGCACCAGAACTTGCTCCTGTCCTGACTCGTCTGTTTCAGATATCTTACAATAAAGGCATATTCCCTAGTAACTGGAAAACTGCTCGAGTACAACCCGTCTCCAAGAAAGGATCCAAAGCGCTTCCTAGCAACTACAGGCCTATTTCTCTCCTTTTAGTCGTCTCAAAAGTGATGCAAACACCGAATTACTAAAATTTCTTGAAAAACACAGTCTAATCCACGACAGGCAGTATGGATTCCGTCAACGCAGATCGACTGCCGACCTCCTTTCCTTTGCCACCCATTCTTGGAACAAGTCTATGGAACTACATGGTGAATCCCAGATTGTTGCTCTAGACATATTCAAAGCATTCGACCAGGTCTGGCACGCAGCGTTACTTAATAAACTTCCGGCCTATGGCCTACTACCAAAACTTTGTACCTGGACAGCAAATTTCCTCTGCAACAGGAGCATTTCTGTTGTTGTGAATGGCCATTCCTCTAAACTGTATCCAATTAATACAAGAGTTTCTCAAGGTTCAGCTTTAACCACTACTTTGTTTCTTCTCAACATCAATGACCTCCTCTCTAGCACATCCAACCCATTTCACAGTTATGCTGACGACAGCACCATCCACTCAAATATACAATATTCTAAGCCTGTCTATTTAGCCCAATTAGATGAGGATCTCAGACTCATGGAGGGTTCTGTCTCTGTGGGTCTCCAAAAAATATTAGACTGAGGAAGTAGAAATCTTGTACAATTCAACCTCACCAAATCTCAGTCTTGCTTTCTTTCTCATAAGAGATACACCAGCCCTAGACCCATCACAATGAACAGCCAAGTTATTTAAAGTAATGAGTCCTTTTCTCTTGTTGGCATTTCTGTGGATCGAAATCTTAATTGGCACCAACATGTCACATCAATTGCAGAAGCGGCTGCTAAGAAATTATGTTTCCTCTTCCGGGCTCGTAAATACTTTTCACCAGCTAATCTCTATACCTTATATACTTCACAAATAAGGCTAAACCTCGAATACTGCTCCCACATCTGGGGTGCAGCTGCCACGTCTACACTCGCTATCCTGGATTCCATTCAAAAGAGAGCTATACGTCTCATCGGTGACCCTACCCTCACCCAAAGGCTGCCATCGCTTGCCCACCGACGTGCCGTTGGTGACCTCTCTCTCTCTCTCTCTCTTTTATAGATATCTGCACGGGCACTGCTCAGAGTAGTTTTCCTCCATAGTTCCCCCACCTGCTGCCCCAACATATCTACCAGGGGAACAGAGCGAATGCACCCTTTTACTGTCCAGGTCAACAGACATAGAACATCTTCTTATGCCCGCTCTTTTTTTCTTCCAAGTTGTGGAATTCCTTGCCGGCACATGTTTTTCCTTCTCCTCCGAACCCCCAAACCTTCAAGTCCAGAATTAACAAGTTGCCTCTTTCCTCCTTGTCAACACCCACGGTACGATAGTATTTAGGCTGTAAGTCCTCGTGGTGTGTTGTTGAAATTAAAAAAAAATCTTTGTAAAGAGAATCAAAGGGCCTTTAAAATGAGGTATTAGTTGACCGAGGTTCCCTGTGATGATAGGAGAAAAGCTAATCACCCCTCCTAAAGGGGTGATGACAGAAAGTTAAATTTATCATACGAGTATCTTATCTTCGAAACATAATCGACGTGTCCCGGTGTTTATCTCAAACATCTCCAGTTTCAAAGTTAATTCATGTGTTGTGTTTTCGTTGCCTCACCCTGCACATTATTTGACGTGATTTTTAAAAATTAATTAAAACATTATCTTGTTTGTTTTAGAAAACCATGCTTCAGTCCATGCACAAAGATGACGAAAATTACAATGGCGATGGCTACACAAGTTTGGCAATAATTTATGCAATGTTGTCAATATGCAATTGGGCATCGCCATCTGTTATCAGTTTGATAGGACCAAAGTTTGCTATGCTTTTTGGTGCTGTAACTTATTTGTAAGTTGATTAAAAATATTTTCCGTGATTTAATAACTATCCTCTGAATTTTCAGACTGTTCATCTTGAATTTTTTAATACCACATACGTGGCTTTTGTATGTAGCTAGTGTTATAATTGGTATAGGAGCATCGACAATTTGGACTGGTCAAGGAAACTACTTAACTTTGAATTCTACATCAGCTACCATATCAAGGAACTCTGGTATTTTTTGGGCCATTCTTCAGTTTAGGTAAGTGGACGAGTAGCACAATTTTATTTTACTTGTCGGTTGCAACCATCAGGGGCGGCTCCTTAATAAGTGCGCTCGTGCGCGCGCACTGCCGCCTGCCGTGGAAAAAATAATATTTTTGCTCTGCTATATTTTAATACATTTTTATTTACTTTTTACCTCCTGCATTCAACAAACAAAATTGGTATATCGAGGATCGCAGAGAGTCGGCAGCCATTAATACAGAATACAGAAAGTGTTAATCATTGCAGACGTTATATACATCCATATCCATATAAAGCATCCAGTACGAAATGATCGCCGAATCTTGATAATCTTTGTCGAAAACGACCGAATAAGCAATCTGTGTGCGATATAAAATTACACACTTCAGTTTGTAGTGGACTTTTGTCAAAGCGTGTGTGTGTACCTACTACCTAATAATTTTCGTCTTGGCGTCGGATTGATTTTTAATTAGATCATTTCGTTGTTGTGTACATGTTCTAACAAGACAACTATTATTGTTGATGGTTACCACTTCGGGTTGCTTAATAAGTGGACAAAATAATTGTGATACTGTGATTAATTCAGTGGATATTTTAAATTTAAAAAGTTAACTTTTTAACTACTATAACGTATAACTAACTAGAGGAAAACTTGGTAAGTAGTTAATAATTATTAAGTTTAGTAAGTAGGTTTCTTTATAACACATTTTCGGGGAAGTGATAGGCGAGCTCTTCATTTTTAGTTAATTTTTATTTTAAAAAATTCACTATTAAAGATGTATCGATGGAGAGACTTTGCAAAAATTTTTTCAAATGAGCGCGAACTAGGGCCCCTGGAACCCATATCCGGGGTCAGTTTCAATTTATATATATATATATATATATATATATATATATATATATATATATATATATATATATATATATATATATATATATATATTAATGTGTATCCAACCGATAACTCAAAAAATAAGCAACTGATTTCGATGAAATTCAGCAAGTGTCTTTCTTTTATTAATGGCTTGGATGAGTTCGTTATTCAGGAAAATCGGATAACGTTTTCCGGGAAAATCTTGAGTTTTGTTTCAAAAAAAATATTTTTCTCCGAAAATTACAAAGGTAGCTTAATGAAATTTGGTGCATATGTTGCCTTGTAAAAGACCTTACTACACACTAAAATTCAACTTTCTACATTTTTACCAAATTGAGTTATTCAAATTTTGAGTTTTCTTTTGAAAAAAAAATTTTCTCCGAAAATTACAAAGTTATTTTGATGGAATTTAGTGGTTATGGTGCCCTGGGTAAGGCCCTACTATACACCAAAATCAAACTTTCTAAGTTGGTAGAAACTTGAGTTATTCAAATTTGAAGCATTTAATAAAAATTTACTGCCATAACGCACTTGCTGCGTCCAGAACTCTTTTCTTGCGCACCCCCAATGCATTAAGGCACGAGCCGCTACTGGCAACCATTTAGAATAATCAAATAATATACGTAAAATTTAGTTACCTATAAACTCATTTCACCATCTTCCAGTAAGTAGCACTGAAATTAAAACTATAAAATATTCGGAACGCAGAAAGTGCGTTATAGTAGTGAATTTTCATAAGAATAATATATTATAGTGATTTAGCCTTGTATAAAAAGTTATGAAACATTACTTTATTTAATTAGGAACAGTAAAAAATACGGTAAAGAAGGGCAAGCAAAAACATGATATCTAACATAAATATGTATACAGTAATTTGGATACAAAACTCAAACAAAACAATTGATAAACAGGAAATATATTCAAAAAAAAAAATAATCTCGGGACGCAGCAAGTGCGCTATGGTAGTGAATTTTCATAAAACTATTTATTAATAGCAATAATGTGTGTTTTTTTAAGAAAGCAGGCATCAAATTTGGTTACCAGTATAATCTATATAGTAAAAACAATGTGCCATGTTTCATCAAAATAACTTTATTGTTTGAAAATGTAAAAAAATTTCCGAAAGTAAACTTAAAGTGTTCCCGAAAAAACTCGTTTTTTGGTCAACCTTATAGGTTAATAGCAAATTGAGCTATTCAAATATTAAGCATTTGATCAAAATTCGCTACCATAACGCACTTACTGCGTCCAGAATTTTTGTTCTTACAAACATGCATTATATTTCGATGGAAAATGCAAAAATGCAAATAATAAGGCGTGTTTGATTAAAAAAAAAGAAAATTTGTATCACCAACGAGTTATGGGCCAGCCTGTGATTGTAGAAATATTTTTTTAAGATGTAGTTTAAGACACCCTATAATTAATATATACAATTTTTTTTCATATCTGGTATAATAACAGATATATTGAGCTTTATTGATTTTTTTTACGAAAATTCTACAAAAATTATATACTATTAACGATAAACTCTATAGCTAAGACTACTGCCAAGCGTCAGAGAAGGGGTCTACTTGAAATGAATTTTCTGGAAACATTTTATTAAGATTAAGGACAATGACGGTTGAAACTAAGACTTCAGGGTTTGTAAAACATTCTTCTTGAGACATTTTATTTCCATAGCCCGTATTAGATTCAAGTTCTTTTCCTAAATGTTGCCAATTTTGACGTTTAAATCGCAACTTTGACGTTTTGTGAAAAACCCCAATTTGTTTTTGTTTAAATGCCTATAACTTTTTTGTCTTTTGACCTACAGTGCTAAATTTTGGTAGGTAACTTGCCTATAATGATATAAACCCGCGTATAAAATTTGGTTGCCCTTACTTTGTTAATTTTGGAGATATAATTTTTTTTCGAAAGAAAACACAACATTTTCCGGGAAAACCTCGTCGGATTTTGCTGGATAACGAACATATCCAAGCCACTTGCAAGAAGAAGGTACTCACCTATTTTGACGTTTAAAATCGCGATTTTGACGTTTTGAGGAGAACCCAAATTTATTTTTCTTTGAATGCCTGTAACTTTTTTGTCATTTAACCTACGGAGCTAAATTTTGGTAGGTAACTTGCCTCTAATTATATAAACCCGCGTATGAAATATGGTTTCCCTTACTTTGTTAATTTTGGAGATATAAATTTTTTTCGATTTTTTTCGAAAGAAAACACAAAATTTTCCGGGAAAACCTCGGCGGATTTTCCTGGTTAACGAACTTATCCAAGCGACTTGCAAAAGGAAGGTATGTGCCAAATTTTATCAAAATCCGTCCATTATTTTTTAAGTTATAGGTGTGACACATATATATATATATATATATATATATATATATATATATATATATATATATATATATATATATATATATATATATATATATATAAACATATAAAGTCTGAAACCGACCTCGGATTTGGGTTCCGGGGGTCCTAAATAGCGCTCATTTGAAGAAATTTTTTCAAAATTCGAAAGTGGAGATCTCCTCATTAGTGAATTTTTTTAAAGAAAATTCACTAAAAACCAGAAAGCTGAACATAAAAAAAATCCCGTGGTTCATGCATTAATGGTGATTGTATGCATGCAGACGGGGAAGAAGAACCACCAGGACGAAGAGGGTTTCTGCCTCCTCACTCAAAATCACTTGTGCATGCATAAAACTACCTTCAAAGCATAAAGCAAAAGAAAAATTTATTGGGAACAACCCCCAAGAAAGTTACTGGACCTGGGCAGATATGGGTGTTGTGTGGGGTCGACAGGGTTTAAACAGGCTGTAAAATGTGAAAAACCCATCTTTTCAAAGTCCGACTAAATGGTTTTTAGCATTTTGCGCTCATATTTCCTCCCCGTCCAGCACCCCTATTCATTCTTGGTCCCTTAAATTTCTTGGAGGTTGTTTGCAACAAATTTGCCTTGTGGCTTGTACATCCAAGGAGGGTTCTAAGCATGTTTCTCAAAAAATTCTAAAAACCTCCGTGCAGTAAACTGTAAATTTAGCGAATTCCATTCCACTTCGTTGCCTATAATGCATTTTTCAGATAATATCCAATACAGCACTAAAGTAAATACATTGACTTGCTCCTTCACTTCTTTTTTATTTTCATAATACATATATAAGCACATGCTAAGTGAGTATAATAAGGGGGAGACCTTAATTAACATTGAGGCTACACAAACTTAAAAGTAGGGAATACTTTTAGATCGTGTCTAACTGTATGCACACAAAAATTAGTAAAATACATTTATAAAATCTAATAAAAAAACAACAGTTTTACGATATTATTTTAAATAAACCAATAGGAATACGTTTCGGGGCGATTTCGCAATTCTAGAGTATATGAAACTAGCTTTTGTCCAAGACTACACTGAAATCCGGTCGATCGCAAGCAAGCCGCTTGTAAACTAAGCTCGATAGGCTTGGACGTTTAACAAACATAGGTATGTCTAATTTTAAGCGGGAGACTGTGCCTGATTGAAACATACAATATGAGAAATGCAGAAATACGCTTTAAAGCTCTATTTATTTAAAAAAAAATTGACCAACTAACATGCGTTCTCATTTTGTAAGCAGGTTTTTATACTTGCAAAGAAGATCAGGTTGCAGTCGCATGCTAAAATTTAGCGCTTTTGGACGCAAACATTCTCCTCGTATTAGGAAAGAAATGGGCCAGGGCTGACAATTTATATTGTTACTTTGTACACAGTCTCCATCTATAACATTTTGTGTTCACTAGAGCTCTCGTAACGACATACCACCTGGTTCCGCACCGAGATGTCGTCCCTGTCGTAGATTTCACAATGTTCTACGTACTGACATGTTACAACCGTTGAAAGATGTCAGAACGTAGAACATTGTGAAATCTACGACACACGTGATGAATTAGCTGTCAGACTAATAGAGTATGTGCTGAATTTGCTGATGTGTTGTGTGAACGGTTTGATCATTAATTATGAAAAGACAGTTTGTATTCAATTTAATACAAACGCTAATCTCTTAGGAGATAATGTCTTAAAAGTTGGAAGCTACACTATTCAATATTTACCCTCTACCATATTTCTTGGACTTTACATCGAACAAGATCTTCGATGGCAAATTCAAATTAACTACGTCTCTGAGCGTTTGAGCTCAGCGTTCTATGCAATCCCACAGTTGAAACCTACACTAAATCTTAAAAGCCTTATTAATGTCTATTACGCTCTTGTTTATTCGGTGTTATATTAAGAAAATGACAGCTTCTATAATTTTCTGTCATAATTTTCGCGGGTTTTTACTTTGTCAGTATAGACAACTGATTTAAGGTAACCAAAAAAGTCTAATGGGTTAAAATCCGTGCTACGAGCTGGCCAAGGGATTAGGTTGCCATGACCTATCCATCTTTGGGGGTACTTTTCATATAGGTAGTTTCGCACTTGAACAGAGAAGTGTGCATCGTCTTGCATCAAATACATATCCTGTCTTAAATAGAGGGTAAATCATCAATAGGATCACTGAACTCATGTTGTAAAAAATTTAGGTAGGAGTTTCCATTCAGATTTGGTGGTAATTCACATAAAGCTACGATATAAAACGGGAAGCAGAGTCGCCCAAAAAATCACAAAAATAACAGAGTTATGCGCTGGATACGTATATCAACAACAAAGTTCTCTGCGTCAATAGCTGTCGCTAACGGTTTTTGATCTAAGATGCGTTTCGTATTATTCCTCACGACATTAATCTTTAACTCATGTTGCATGGCGTTATCTGTAAAGAGTATTTTATTTACAAATAGAGGATGTGCATTCTGTTTGTTTTTAAAAACTCTGAACTCCCATATATTAAATAGAATAAGGTGTAACATTTACCTCTAAGGGACATATTTCGATGTGACAGATTATTAAGGATGTATTAAAATAAAGAAATGGTAAAATTTCGAGCTCTTTATTTAGCAAAACCTAAGCAAGTCGTGATTGTAATGTATGAAACGTGGCTCTGTTGAATTCAAAGTTCATTAATCTTTGTTTCCTGATCCCAATTTATAAATTCAAGTAGCGTTTTTCACGACGAAGAGGTCGATGTTAATGAATAACGTATATACAAGGTTCTGAAGTACCACAAATAACTGATCTTTATATATCCAAGGAACAAATTGCATAGTCGGAAATAGAAAGGTTAAATAATGTCAAACTTCGAAGGTTCTAAAATTTTTTTAAACTTTTGTCTGTGTCGTTTTTTATTATATCGTTCATTTGACGAAAAGGGTTTTTTTGTTCTATTGAAAATTAGATACTATTAAGCTGGGTTGATCAAAATAATTTACCATTTATCTGACACCAACCTGTTATTTACCCATTTTTAGTGAATTTTCTTTAAAAAAAAATTCTAAAGAGTTTATCTCCACTTTGGAATTTTGAAAAAAATGTCTTCAAATGAGCACGATTTGCAATTGTGCACTGGTTACCTGTTGTGACTCCGTGTATTTTTGCATCTTCATCCAGAGTGTTCCCATCTTCACCTGGCTATACCGTACTGATGATGGCTAATAAGCTTGAAACACGTGTATGCGGTTGTCTCCTTGCGGCTTTGCCCTTAACCTTGACACCTACGTCCCTCGCCTATAGTTCAGGACCTTCAAGGTTAATTTCATCACCGAGCTGCAGGTACTTTTTCGGCTCCCCCTTAACATTTGAAAATGAACTGGTACCTCAAGGCTGTTGATGAAGTAATAATTTGTACTGGAATATTCTCCACGGATACTTTGTTTACTTAAACGCCCTTCTAGGAAAATGCGACATATCATTTATTAACAAAGCCATATTGCGTCTTTAGATATTTGACTTTTAACGTACACATTTAAAATGCAGTACGGTGTCCAGGGTAGTTAAACATTGGCTATTTTTCATAAAATTTTTGAAATCAAAACATGAATTGCCCTACAGACATTGGATTGTCGGCTCTTAATTAGGTTTCTTGCGGTTTTATTTTGAAGAATAAAAGCAGTAACGAAACACAAGCGTTACAATATTTCGCTTGGCGTAAATACAAATACCTGAATTCGGTTACTATCTATCGTACGTGCTTCTGTCGATGTTTCTCGTAAAATGGTCAATCAATAAACTTGCGACGAATTCATACACCTTTTATTATTATTATCTTTAGCAATATATATATATATATATATATATATATATATATATATATATATATATATATATATATATATATATATATATATATATATATATATTTGTGTGTGTGTGTGTGTGTGTAAGCGTTTAGCTGTCCTGGTTGTCTAACTTTTTTTTATAGAATTTAAGGTTCTCTTAATTTTCACGTCTTGGTTATTATCACAAATATGTAAATATGTCGGGCAAGGGTAGATCTATCTATGGTATCGTATTTAAATTGTGCTAGATGTTCTTTAAATCTAATTTTAATAGATCTTTTTGTTTATCCGACGTATTTAAGAGCAGAATCTTAACTAATTTAATAAATCCCCGACATTTTAGCGCTACTATCCTTGTCTTTTGGGTTACCTAGCAAGTTTTTTAAGGTATTTCTGTCGAAAGTATTAGTTGCAAATTAGCTTTTTTTATAAACGCTATCTAGACTCCTCGTGATTCGCGGTTCAAATGGGACAAACCAAGTTTTTTTCGGCTGTCTCTTTTCTGAAGGTCGTTGATTCAGGTACCATTTTCTTTATTTTCTGTTGATCATTTTTTTCACTAGGCAAGCAGTGTATCATTTATATTCGACCACGTTCTAAACATACGAGGGCGGGTCAATAAGTCCGTGACTTTTAGTGAATTTTCGTAGAAAAAATTTACTAATGGGAAGATCCCGACTTTTGAATTTTGAATAAATTTTTGCAGATGAGCGCGAGCTAGGACCCCTAGAACCCATATCCGGGGTCAGTTTCAATTTTTATATGTTTATTAAAATATATATCACACCGATATCTCAAAAAATAATGGGCCGATTTTGATAAAATTTGGCATGTACCTTCCTTTTGTAAATGGCTCGGATAAGTTCGTTTTTCAGACAAATCGGACTAGATTTTCCGGGAAAATTTTGAGTTTTCATTCGAAAAAAAATTATATCTCAACAAATAAAAAAGCTATGATAACCAAATTTGGTGGGTAGGTTTATGATATAAAAAGTAAACTATACACCAAAATTTAAATTTCTATGTTACAAGAAAAAAAATTATAATAAAATATTTTGTGCCAAATCATTTCTATGAAAATTCACTACCATAACGCACTGCTCCTGTCAACAAGCATCTGTCAGTTGACTTTAGTTTGTGTTAGATAGCCATTGAAAGCAGACAACCTCTTGAGCTATAACGAAAATGGAAAAAAGTGCATTTCGTGTGCTCATCAAACATTATTTTTTGCGGAAAAAAACCATCACTCAAACCAAGGCTAAGCTTGATAAATACTATGGGGACTCTACACTTTCAATTTCCATGGTAAAAAAGTGGTTTATTGAATTTCGTTGCAGCCGTACAAGCACAAATGACGCCGAACGTTCTGGACGCACAGTTGAGGTCGCTACACCCGAAACAATTGAAAAAAATAAAAAAATTGACGATATGGTGTTGGCCGATCGGATATTGAAAGTGCGGGAGATTGTGGAAGCCATTTGCATATCACATGGCTCAGTGGTTTTGATTTTGCATGATCACTTGGGTATGAGAAAGCTATCCGCAAGATGGGTGCCGCGTTTGCTCACAATCGACCACAAACGCAATCGTGTGACAACTTCGAAAGAGTGTTTGGCGTTGTTCAACCACAATATGGACGAGTTTTTGCGCCGTTTCGTAACCGTGGACGAAACATGGATTCACCACAACACACCAGAGATCAAGCAGCAGTCAAAACAATGGGTTTCTCCGTGCGAATCGGCGCCGAAGAAGGTTAAGGTGGGTTTGTTAGCCAATAAAGTCATGGCGACCGTTTTTTGGGATACACGCGGTATAATCCACATTGATTACCTTCAAAATGAATAACAATCAATGGCGACTATTATACCAACTTACTGGACCGATTCAATGACTATTTGAAGAAAAAACGACCGCATTTGGCCAAGAAAAAAGTTATTTTCCACCAATCCAATGCAAGGGTGCACACATGTGTAGTCTCCATGGCGAAATTGCATAAACTGGGCTACGAATTGCTCCCTCATCCGCCCTATTCTTATTTTTATTTTTTTCGGATTTAACCCCGAGTGACTATTTATTGTTTCCAGACTTAAAGAAATGGCTCGGCGAAAAGAGATTTGACTCCAATGATGAAATCATCTCACAAACAAATACCTATTTTGAGAACCTCGACTAATCTTATTTTGTGGAAGGGAAAAAATTGGAGAAACGTTGGACGAAGTGTATAGAGCTCAAAGGAGACTATGTTGAGAAATAAAATGATTTTTTGTCAAAAAACCTGTGTTTTATTCAAAAAGTCACGGACTTATTGACTCGCCCTCGCACCATAATTTTTGCTATATCTATCTTTGCTAAAATGTTAATACATTCTCAAAAAGACTAAAAAGTTTGGGAACTACTGTTGTAGACTCTAGAGCTTACAGGAGTTTGTTCCTAATATTGAAGCCGTAACAAGGTGTAAAGCCTATTGTTATCTGGTATTTAATTTTTAAGCTTGCTTATAGTTAAAAAAGTATAATTTCATTAATATTATTTTTGCAGCATGTTCTTTGGCAACATTTTTGTATACTGTCAGTTCCGTGGAAGCACATCGATAGACAAACATTCAAGAACGTTAGTGATTTGGGTATTGTCAGCAGTATGTGCGGCTGGAATTGTAGTTATGGTCTTCCTACCTAAGCCAAAAAAAGCAGAAGATGATCCAGAAGTTGTTGAAAAAGTTGAGGGACCACTTGAAACTTTAAAGGGCGCAGGCAGACTGTTCATCACAGGGAATATGTTGCTTCTTTCAGTCACCTTCTTTTATACAGGTAATTTATTATTATCTGCATAACATACCTGAGTTGTGAGATATTTAACTTTTTAAATACATGAAATTATGCACTTTTATAGAGAATAGATAATATATTAGAAATCACTTAAGTGTTTTCAGTTTGAATGCACTATAATATGTATGAATCTTAATTTGGTATCATTAACCAGTAAGGCAATATGAGAGTTAGCAAGTTTAATGCTTATTTTTTTCTCAGGTTTAGAATTAGGATTTTACAGCGGTGTCTACAGTGCTGCTGTCAGTTTTACAACAACCTTCCCAGCTTCAAAAGAACTTGTAGGGTTGTCGGGAATATTTATAGGCCTTGGAGAAGTCTTAGGTGAGTTTTCATTAATTTTTGTATTACCCAAGTCGCGGATCAGTTGCAAGTTTGAAAATTAGGAATTATTAATTTATTAGTCAGTATATTCATTATACATTGCCCATTACATAAGATTATGCTTGTCCATGTATTTCAACACAATTTTGATTTATATCTACTGTCACATGTAGTTGCTAAATATTCCCATTGAGCTGTAAATTACTTAATTTTGTCTAAATCCAGTCTTAGGTGAGTTTTCATCAATTTTTTTATTACCAAAGTCGCGGATCAGTTGCAAGTTTGAAAATTAGGTATTATTAGTATATTAGTCAGTATATTAATTATACATTGCCCATTACATACAGGGTGGCGCATTGACAACGAAACAGACCGATTTGCGCCCAGAGAAAATTTTTTTTTTAAGAAACGCTGAAACACGTCAATTTTAATATTGAGGGGGACATGTTTTGACATAAAACTCAACTTTCTCGCATCAACCCCTTAAGGGTGGTAATAACAACCCTTATATTTTAAATAGGGAACATGGGTCGAGTGTTACATGATTTGAAAGCTCTTTCTTTTCTGAATTCAGCACACAAATTTTTTGGAAGTTTTATCAACTCGTTTAAAAATTATTCACAGTTGGAGTTGCAAGAACATATTTCATTCATTGTGATAAGAAATGCACTAATTAGTCAATTTTTCGTTAAAAGAACTAAAAAACAAAACCAAACGTTCAAAAATGTTTATTCAGTTAAGTAAGTGTTCAAATTGTTGACCACCAGCTTCCATACAAAAGTACAAATCTTGTTCAAAACGAGCTCCGACATTCTGGAGCATTTGTGGAGTTATTAGACGGCATTCTTCAACAATGCGTCATCGTAATTCTTTCAGAGACTCCGGTTCTGTTGCGAAAATTCTACTCTTTAAATGGCCCCATAGAAAGAAGTCTAAAGGAGTTAAATCCGATGATCTAGGGGGCCACTCAATAGCACTTCTACGCTCAATCCATTGCTCTGGAAACTCTCTGTTCAAAAACTCCCTAACACGTTGTGAAAAATGCGGAGGAGCTCCATCTTGTTGAAACACTAATTGATTTTCTTGATAGCGATTATCATTTTCAACAATGTCAATTAGTAGAGGGTAAACTATATCTTCTAGTCGCCACTCAAATTTCCATCAAGAAAAATTGGTCCGATTAAACGGTCTCCAAAAATGCTAGTCCAGACATTCAATTTCTGTGGAGTTTGAGTGTGGACTTCATGTAAATTTCTTGGATTATTATGTGCCTAATAACGACAATTATGACGATTGACTGTAGAATTTAATAAAAACACTCGTCTGAAAAACAGATATTGAACAGAAAGTTCCCGTTATCAGCTATTCGTGCAGTCATAACTTCACAAAACTCCAGCCGCCGACCAAAATCATCTTCATTCAGTTGTTGTACAAGATGAATTTTATACGGGTGAAATTTATGATGCTTCAATATTCGCTGAATAGTTCTTCTTTTGATGTTTGAAACAGTGGCCAATTTTCTCGTGCTCAAAGTTGGGTCTGCAGCAATTTGTCCTAAAACTTCAATCTTAGTAGTCTCATTTCTAACCGGAAATTCACGATGTTTTTTGTTGGCTACTGAACCACTTTCTCGAAACTATGCAACTAACTCCAAAATGTATTTTTTGTTAACATGTCTATTCGGATGTCGTTCATTAAACAAATTTGCGGTACGGTTGGCACAGTCATCGTTTTTGAAAAAAAGAGTAGTTATTTCCACTCTTTCTTCTACAGAATACACCATTGTGAAATTAATTTTCGGTAGTACTATCAAGTATCAAACCGACCGATAAACTGAAATAATAAACCGCATTTCTCTCATTCCGATAAGAAATGTTCTGATAGTCAATTTTTTGTTTACAAACCAACAAAACAGTGACTATCAGCACATTTCTTATCGAAATGAGTGAAATGCGTTTTTGCATCTTCAACTGTGAATAATTTTTAAACGAGTTGATAAAACTTCAAAAAAAAGTGCTGAATTCAGAAAAGAAAGAGCTTTCAAATGATGTAACACTCGACCCATGTTCCCTATTTAAAATATAAGGGTTGTTATCACCACACTTAAGGGGTTGATGTGACAAAGTTGAATGTATCCGTCTGATAACTCAAAAAATAATTAACCGATTTCAATGAAACTCGGCAAGTGCCTTTATTTTATCAATAGCTTGGATGAGTTCGTTAGCCAGGAAAATCGGACGGGGTTTTCTGAGAAAATTTTGAGTTTTGTTTCAAAAAAAATCTTTTTCTGCGAAAATTACAAAGGTATTTTAATGAATTTGGTGGATATGTTGCGTTGTAAAAAACCTTACTACACACTAAAATTCAACTTTCTACATTTTTAGAAAATTGAGTTATTCAAATTTTGAGTTTTCTTTTGAAAAAAAAAATTTTCTCCGAAAATTACAAAGTTATTTTGATGTCATTTGGTGGATATGTTTCCCTGGGTAAGAACCTACTATACACCAAAATTAAACTTTCTAAGTTTGTAGAAACTTGAGTTATTCAAATTTGAAGCATTTAATAAAAATTCACTACCATAACGCACTTGCTGCGTCTCATCATGTTTACATATTTTTTATATTTATTTAAATATTTGAATTCTTAGCACGGAAATAATGACATGTTTACTCGACAAATGTGCATTGATTGTTGTCACTTGGTTAAACCGTTTCATACCAAATACATAAGTTGTAGGAATAATTATGTTATTCAAATTTAAAGATCAACTAAAACTAAATGTTTATTTAGTGCACAAAAATCTGCAACCACTAAAAATGTATGATTAGTTAAAAACCAGGAAGCAAACATTCCTGTTAGAACGGTACTTTATGCGTATTATAATAATATAGCTAGAAGATAATACAATTAGTTTTTGCATTGTTTCAGGTGCTTATATACAGGATGTTATATTCAAGAATTTCTAGTAGTAGTAGTTTAACCTCTACGAATGAACAAATAATTAATGTTAATGTTCATTCTGTACTAGAATTCTATCTGGTGACATCACTCAATTGAGTTTAAGTGGTTAGTTTGAGAATGTATTATTTGAGAATAGTTTGCATTTGTCAAGTAAAAAAAAACAATCAGGCAGAAGTGATAGATTTTTGAAAAAACAATGTTAGCCTCTCAATCATTGATAAGAACATTTCCTTTGGCAGCAAAATTTGTCTATTTTGATGCCCTGAAAAGCATCGAATTATCTAGCTTGAATTTGTTTTCCAGTCTTTTTAACGTCAAAATTGTCGGTTGCCTCCATGGAGAGAAACACTGTTCGTGAATGCTAGAAGCCAAGGGGCAAAAGGCCATTACTCAATCATGAAATCACGTAGTTGCAATCAAATTGATAACTTTAGAATAACTCAGAAATTATCAGCTCTACATGTAAAAAACCCATATCCATCCGAAAGATAATAAATTTTTGCATTGATTCAGGTGCTCATATACAGGTGTTCCATTTGAAATTTTCGAGTTATTTATATTGGAATTTCAGCAAATGGGAGCCTCTCTAGCAACCACTATACATTATGATTTTTCACACCATCACCAGATAGACGAGCACCTGTCAGCTACTTGCGCTGAATTTCAAGTTTTGCGGATGTGGTGTACGAATGCTACCAGTACCTGGAAAAAACTCTACATCTGTCAAATTTTTTGAAGAAACTTAAATAACTCGAAAAGCATTGACTTTCATGCCATAGTACTTCCCATAATTTGTAATCAAAATTTCATTTAAAATCAAAAAATATAATAATATATAGGGTGTTTAATTTAAAAAAACAAAGTTACCTAGTGCCAGTGACATATGGTCCACGCTGTGTAGCTGAAAATAATTTTAGGTTATGTACCTTAACATGATAGAAAACTTTTGTCTGAAAGTGTTTTCCAAAAAGTGTATATTAAAGAAGCTATTGGACTTTATCGGGGAAATGAATCACGTTGTATACATATTTGATCATATTCATTGAAGAAATAAAAGGGAGATAGAAATTAACTGTGTATTGGCGCTTATATAGACGCACGCCGATTTAAGGGGTGATATAAAATGATTTCACTAAATTGATGACACTAAAATCAATGAGTTTATATAAATACGGTAAAAATTTGATTGTTTTATGAAATTATGAACTAATTTAAATTTGTTTCCAGGTGGAGCATCCTTTGGTGTATTGGGTGCTAAAACAACAAAATGGGGTAGAGATCCTATTGTAATTGGTGGATTTATTATCCATGCGATCGCATTCTTCTTGGTGTTCCTTAATTTACCAAATAATTCAGTATTTTCAGACACAAGTGATGCAGCATTTATAACTAGCAGTGTACCACTCGCTATGTTCTGTTCGTTTCTCTTAGGTTTTGGTGATGCTTGTTTTAATACACAGGTGTATTCAATACTGGGAGGTGTTTATGCTGATCAGAGTGCGGCTGCATTTGCCATATTTAAGTTTATACAGGTATGTAATACTTTTATTAATATAGGGTGTGGCATTGAAAACGAAACAGACCGATTTACGTCCAGAGAAACACGTCAATTTTAATATTGAGGGGGACATGTTTTGACATAAAACTCAACTTTGTCACATCAACCCCTTAAGGGTGGTGATAACAACCCTTATATTTTAAATAGGGGACATGGGTCGAGTGTTACATCATCTAAAAGCTCTTTCTTTTCTGAATTCAGCACACTAATTTTTTTGGAAGTTTTATCAACTCGTTTAAAAATTATTCACAGTTGAAGATGCAAAAATGCATTTCACTCATTCTGATAAGAAATGTGCTGATAGTCAATCTTTTGTTGGTTTGTAAACAAAAAATTGACTATTAGAACATTTCTTATCGGAATGAGAAAAATGTGGTTTATTATTTCAGTTTATCGGTCGGTTTGATACTTGATAGTACTACCGAAAATTAATTTCACAATGGTGTATTCTGTAGAAGAAAGAGTTGAAATAATTACTCTTTTTTTCAAAAACGATGACTGTGCCAACCGTACCGCAAATTTGTTTAATGAACGACATCCGAACAGTCATGTTAACAAAAAATACATTTTGGAGTTAGTTGCAAAGTTTTGACAAATTGGTTCAGTAGCCAACAAAAAACGGGATCCTGGACGTGAATTTCCGCTTAGAAATGAGACTATTGAGATTGAAGTTTTAGGACAAATTGCTGCAGACCCAACTTTGAGCACGAGAAAATTGGCCACTGTTTCAAACATCAAAAGAAGAACTATTTAGCGAATATTGAAGCATCATAAATTTCACCCGTATAAAATTTATCTTGTACAACAACTGAATGAAGATGATTTTGATCGGCGGCTGGAGTTTTGTGAAGTTATGACCGCACGAATAGCTGATAACGGGAACTTTCTGTTCAATATCTGTTTTTCAAACAAGTGTATGTTTTTATTAAACTCTACAGTCAATCGTCATAATTGTCGTTATTGGGCAGATAATAATCCAAGAAATTTTCACGAAGTCCACACTCAAACTCCACAGAAATTGAATGTCTGGACTGGCATTTTTGGATACCGTTTAATCGGACCAATTTTTCTTGATGACAATTTGAGGGGCGAAACGTATTTCGAGTTACTAGAAGATATCGTTTACCCTCTATTAATTGACATTGTTGAAACTGATGATCGCTATCAAGCAAATCAATTAGTGTTTCAACAAGATGGAGCTCCTCCGCATTTTTCACAATGTGTTAGGGAGTTTTTGAACAGAGAGTTTCCAGAGCAATGGATTGGGTGTAGAGGTGCTATTAAGTGGCCCCCTAGATCACCGGATTTAACTCCTTTAGACTTCTTTCTATGGGGCCATTTAAAGAGTAGAATTTTTGCAACAGAACCGGAGTCTCTGGAAGAATTACAACGATGCATTGTTGAAGAATGCCGTCTAATAACTCCACAAATCCTCCAGAATGTCAGAGCTCGTTTTGAACAAAATTTGTACTTTTGTATGGAAGCTGCTGGTCAACAATTTGAACACTTACTTAACTGAATACACATTTTTGAACGTTTGGTTTTGTTTTTTTTTTTGTTTCTTTTAACGAAAAATTGACTAATTAGTGCATTTCTTATCGCAATGAATAAAATACGTTCTTGCAACTCCAACTGTGAATAATTTTTAAACGAGTTGATAAAACTTCCAAAAAAATTAGTCTGCTGAATTCAGAAAAGAAAGAGCTTTCAAATGATGTAACACTCGACCCATGTTCCCTATTTAAAATATAAGGGTTGTTATCACCACCCTTAAGGGGTTGATGTGACAAAGTTGAGTTTTATGTCAAAACATGTCCCCCTCAATATTAAAATAGACGTGTTTCAGCGTTTCTTAAAAAAAATTTCTCTGGATGCAAATCGGTTTGTTTCGATTTCATTGCGCCACCCTGTATATAGAGGTTGGTTAATTAAGACAACCCATTAGAAAAATTGGGCCTCCTATAATAATAAGTTCTGTCAAGTTGCACACAACCCTAAGATAAAGTCTATTCAATGCTTTGAGTTATTTTGAATTCTAAACATTCTAGAGCAGTGTTTTCAAAACTTGTTTAACGCGCAACCTCCTTTTAGTCACAATTTTTTTCATGGTCTTGTTTCACCATATCACATTTTGGTAAGAATTTTTTTGGAACTTTGTTTTACCATACCAAATTTTATTTGTAGAAAATAAAACAACAGTCATGCCAAATGACATCTAATGATCATCTAACAACAATACTGAGATGCAATTAGATTTGGTGTTGCTCGCGCCATCTATGATCAAATAGCACAAGTTCTGTGTTTTTTATTGGAACTTTTAACATAGTCAAGAAAAGACTAGATCTTTCTGGATTTATCCATTTGTCTTTAGATAATCACCAAAACACTTGCTGAGGCCTCATTTGCAAGTTGCATCCTGTATGGAGTGCAATATTAAATATTTAAGGATAATTTATTCATGTTATATTCATTCTTTGATATTTATTATTTTGCTAAACATGGACATATTTTTAAAAAGATCGTGATAACCATCTATGCCCCAAAGTACAAGAATACAAAGAAAAATAGAGCAATTAATACCCTAAATATTGGTTTACTGTTATTTTTAATAAACCACCATGCGCAGTTTGTGGACAAGTCACATCAAAAGAAAGTATGAAGCACTCAAAGCTACTTCAACATTTAAATAGCAAACATCCAGAAAAAACACAAGCTTGTAGAATTTTTTGAAAGAAAACTAAGCTCCATCCACAAGCTACAACACACTTTTACATAACAGCAACTACTAATGAAAAAGCCTTGATTTAAAAAATAATGCTACAAAACTAAATACAATATCTCTTCTCCAATAATACTATCGCAGTATTACCCTCGTTTCCAACCGATTTGGTCCCTGATCTTTAGGGGAGATTTTACTTGGTTAAGTCAGCAAAAATTAATTAAAGTTAAAATAATATTTCTCACTACTTTCTCTAGAGTAGTTTTCGAATGGTAGCTTTATGAATTTTAATAACAGTAGATTGAGTTTAGATTGTTTAATGGCCCTAATGGGTCATTTGTGCATCTAACTAACAGTGAACGGTACGTAGGTTAACCGGGTTAAAAACAGCTAAATAAGCACTTTACTTTACTTGAAGTTCAGATGCTAAATTTTTAATCCTTCTTTCGGCTGGCTGATCAACTTATATATGGTGTAAAATATGTATCCTTGTTTACCTCTAGAAGCCTGTGCTTATTTATTGAACTTATTGTCCTGGTTAAAATTTTACGATCGAAGATTTTGCAAATTTACACTTTTTTACGTGGCGTTATCAAAGTGATAACATTCCGATGTTTGTTTTATTTACCCTTTTCCGATTGAGAATACATTTTATAAAGATTTTTCATCATATGCAGGTGTCTTTAGAATGTTAGTTAGTAAAAAATATTAATTGAACAAAATCGTGAAGAGTTTGTTTTACAAAAAAAAAAAAGGTTTATTGCAATAAAACGAGAGCTTCGTTACAACATTGAAATCCATGATTAAACAGAACATTAGGATATCAAAATCTCTTTGTTTGCGCTCATTTGAAGATATTTTTTGAAAGTCTCAAGGAATTTTTTCACACCTAAACGTCACATAGTCTGCGATAGACATAATCTGCTCTCTTGAGTTTCACAAATGGCCGACTTTTGCTCTTGTCTTGTGGGTAAATTGCCGTTTTATATTGACTGGATTACATTGTGAATCGATTTTGTGGCACATTCGGGTGCGATGTTGTTGGACCACTGGTAAAATAGATGAAAATCCCAACTTGGTCAACCTCTGTATAGTTTTGATTTAAATTTTCAAGAATTGAAAAATTTGCCCCTGGGGATGGCTACTAGTTAGCCGAAATGCGTAGGGTTTAATAAAATTTAGGCAGTTGACAGTTTTGCTTCTTATTTTGCAGGATGTTCTGGTTCCACCCCCACCTCATCACCTACAGCCGCCAGCCAGGCTTCGGGTGACATCACAATGTTTTTTGTTGATGACTTTACAGATGATGAAATTATTGCAGCTGCTAAGAGAATAAGGCTAACATGTCCTGTGGACCTGATCTAGTTCCTGGCTTCTTGGTGTGCGACTGCTTATATGCTTTCCTAACTCCACCTAAGAAATTTTTTAAACTGATTCTTAGATCTGGAACATTCCCCGCGATTTGGAAGCTGTCACAGGTTCTCCCTGTCTTCAAGGCGGGGGATAGTGGTGATCCATCAAACTATCGACCAATAGTCATACTATGTGTCTTCTGTAAGATTTTCGAGGCCTGCCTTTTTCGGCGAATACTGTTTCACATTAAAAACAGACTCTCTATTTCTCAGCATGGTTTCATTCCAGGGAGATCGACTGTAACGAATTTAGTTGACGTTACACAGTTCATTGCGTCCGCTCTTGACCGCTCTTCACAGGTTGATGTTGTGTATACTGATCTATCTAAGGCCTTCGATTGTCTAAATCACTCTGTTCTGATAGACAGGATGAGAGCTATCGGATTCTCCGAGGGCTTGCTTGGCTTATTCAGATCTTACCTGGATGGAAGGAGGCAATTTGTTGAGGTTGGGGGCTTCAAATCTTACACCTATCACATAACTTCGGGAGTGCCGCAGGGTTCCATACTCGGTCCATTACTGTTTAATATATTTATTGACCCAGTTAAACATGTTTTACATGTTCCTTTTTTAATGTATGCAGATGATATTAAGATTTTCGCAAATATTTCGAGTGTTGATGACTGTTTGCAGCTCGAGAACTGTCTTCAGATCCTTGATGAATGGTGTTGTCGGAGTGGTCTTTCTATGAATGTTTCCAAGTGTTGTGTGATGTCCTTTACTCGAAATAAGCACGCAGTTACTTTCGGGTACAATATAAGAGGGCTTCCACTTGATCACCCCGGGACAGTTAAGGACCTTGGAATTGTTTTTGATGGTACTCTATCTTTTAAACCACACTATGAGCAGACTGTCAGTTCCGCTTACAAAACTCTTGGGTTTCTGATAAGAAACAGCAAAAATTTCTCACAGACTGACACCCTCCTCCTGCTCTTTAGTTGTTTGGTTAGGTCCCGACTTGAATATGGCTCAGTTGTGTGGGCTCCTACTTATGAGATACATGTGGCAAGTCTAGAATCAGTGCCAAGGAAATTTCTAAAATGTCTTAGCTTTCATGAGGATGGTCGATATCCATCTATTGGTTTTCCTCAGGAAAGTTTACTTCATCGCTTTAGTCTGCAGAATCTGTCGATGCGCAGGCAGTGCAGTTTCATTATACTTTTATACAAACTGATTAATTCTGTGTTCGACTGCCCTAGTCTGCTTCAGCAACTTAATTTCAATGTGCCTCGTATTGCAGCACGTTTTCCAGGCACATTCTATCTCCCGACTGCTCGTACGCGATTGCTGCGATCGTCCCCAATTTACCAGATGTGCAATGATTACTCTGTACTGCAAGACCGCCTAGATATCTTCTCATGTAATATATCAGAGATAAAAATGTTTTTCAAAGCGATCTAATTTGTGACTCTCTTTTGTATAGTTCGTTTGATTATTGTTTGTTATTATGTTTTGTGTATTGGCCCATCCTTAATTTGGCTTTTAAGCTGTTGGATGGTGTATGAATAAATAAATAAATAAATAAAATTTACTGCCTGGATCAGAAGCCTGTCATTGAGTATTTGATTATGAATTTTTTCTATGGAAATTTGCTACAAATAGCTGGTCACAAAAACTAATAATATGCGGGGGTTTCGTTAAAACAAGTACATATACGTTAATTTTCTATTTAAAAAAACGCGAGTCTCTTATTTTCCTGGAATGAGAATTAAAATAATTCCCCACAACTTTTCTATTCACGAATTTGTCTAAACTAAAAAATAAAAATAAGGAGGCTAAAATGTTTTGTGGTTCAACCTGCATATTTTTGTTCATTCCTATTTAACAATTTATCCATATTTTCAAATTGAGGTCGGGTAAATATTATTATTTTTTATTATTAATTACATTTCAGGTGTCATAATATTAACATTATGTTTATTTTCAGTCACTTGCGGCAGCATCAAGCTTTTTCTATGCCTCTCATGTCTCACTATACCCTCAACTGGGAATACTCATTGTAATGGCTATCTGTGGAACCGTCTGTTTTGTCGTCGTCGAGTTGCAGGCCAAACGACAGGGCATCAAGGCGGCTAGTGAAGCCTCTGATAGCGCAACTGATTAAATTTAATGTATATATTATGTATTATTATGATTTTTATTTTTATTATATGTAGGAGAGAATTATTGTTGTTTAAAAGGGTTGTATGTTTGTAATTATATGAGAGTGTTCGTTAACATGTGATGAGTTTATTAGTTTTACATGATATATGTAGGTTTGTATTATATCATAATCATTTAGTTATATATGTATCGGATGATGGAATTATGTTTCTAATTTATTTACTTTTAGGAATATTGAAGTATCATTCCAGATAAGTTTTTAGCAAATGCAATTGTTGAATGTTGAAGTGAACTATTTTGTTCTTCTAACTTATTTTTTAAGTGTTTAAATTGACATGTGCAAATTAATGTGAACACAGGCAGATTTATGTTAAATATCCCTTGGTTTATCTAGCAAATTTTTCAAGGTATTTTATTTAGTAAATGTTAGCTGTAAATTAGCTTCCTTAAAAATGCGTGATTCATGGTTCAAATGGTAAGCATACTAACTAACTATCGTTTTGTGTGTTTTCTCTTTTCTGAAAGTCTTAAATTCCGCTAACATTTTCTTTGTCTTATGTTTATTGACAAATTTTTTCACTAATAATAATAATAATAATACTTTATTCGTTCCATAAATACCCTATTGGGTATAGAATATGTCATTTGCAAATATAAAATAAATAGAAATAGAAATCTAAATATAAACATATATACACACATATATATAACAATATAACAAACAATAACAAATGTATACACAAAATCAAAACATAAAATAAAATATCGTCAATGCAGCAGTATTAATTCGATAATCTAAAAACTTACATACTGAACAAAGCAGCCACACACCCGCATATACAACCCACAAATATTGTATTAACCCCCTCAGAGAAAGCATGCAATGGTGAATGTTGCCGTGCTAAAGTGACAGCTATTAATCTTGATCTAGGAGTGGTGGCCGTATGTCTCCGTCTCTGAAGAATTCATTGCAGGAATAGTAACACTTTCTCAGTAGAATATCCTTTAGTTCTTTTTTCAATGTTTTTACGTCCATATTATTCCATCAGAGAGGTAGGTGATTGAATATTTTTATCATCTGATATTCTGCATTTCTCTGCACTTTTGTTAATGGTGTTTTTGGAAGTAGGAGTTTCTGATTCAATCTGAACCTTGTATGATGCTCATGCTCAGGCAGGTATTTTGAGAAAAACGACATATTTTGCTTGACAAACAGGACGCATTCCAATATGTATACACAATGTAGGGTCAGTATCTTGTTCTCTATGAAATACTGCCTGCAGGATTCTCGAGGTTTCAGCCCATACATGGACCTGACACAAGACTTCTGCAGTATGAATATGCGGTCCACATCCACAGAGTTTCCCCAGAACACTATGCCATACTTAAGTATTGCATACACATACGCATAATAAACCATAAGACATGTGCCCTCATCCACACTTCTCTGCAGCACTATTAAGGCATATGAAGAACTAGAGATCTTGGGAGCAGTATACTCTATGTGTTTTCTCCAGTTCACATTATTGTCTATAATCAGGACAAGAAACTTGCAGCTTTGTGAAGTCTGCAACTGAGTGTTACCACAATTTATCGTCATTGCTTCTCCTCCAACAGCAGAAAATTTAATTAGCTGTGTTTTTTCAGCATTCATCTTCATTTGATTTGCACTAAACCAAGCGTCAAGGTTTCTCATGACAGAAGTCATCTTATATTCTAGTTCATCTATCTGTCGCATGCGTAGGATGATCGAAGTGTCATCTGCATATAAGACTGTTTTGTCGTTGAGATGTGTAGGCAAGTCATTAATGTAAATTATAAACAGCAGTGGGCCCAGCACTGACCCCTGTGATACCCCTCTCTTAACTGTCTCTACTGAAGAATAGATGTTTTTACCTGTAGTTGTGTGTTTACTACGGATACACTGTTTTCTGTGGGTCAGATATCATTTCATCAACTCCAGCACCGTTCCCCTTACACCAATCATCTCCCACTTTTCATAAAGTATCTGACAGTCTATGCTGTCAAAACTAAGCAGAGTAAACATTATACTTAGCTATTTTCTTAAAATATTCAAATTCTCTGTTGTATCTCTTTTTAAGGGAAACTGTATCAATCTATGCACAAAACATAAAATTAAACTAACTGTTTTTTGTGAGAAACTATGGTGCAAGTCAATTAAAATGCAATTCAAAGTAGTGGTTTACTTTCTGTGGAGTCAACTTCTGAAGTGGCCCTATTCTTTATGACTAATACAGAAGAAAAGGTAATGTTATTAATTTCTATGTCATGGGTGAATTTAATGGAGCCAAATTTACTGTTTAACATATGACAATAAAATAATCTACTTTTAATAGATTGGTATTAAATACTGCGAAAATATCGTCAACATAACGGAACCATACTCTAGCAAAATAGTAAGAGGTGTGCGAAGCTTCAAAATTCCGAACCGAACCTGAACCGAACCGTCGGTTCGAAAAATTGTTCGCCTCAGGCGATGGTCAGTAGTTCGAAGTTCAAAATATTGTGACAAGGCCAGACTTGAAAAGGTCAAAGATCACAAAAAGCTTCTACACAACCCCAGTCAAGAAAACCGTCAAGCATTTAACGACGCAAGAAACCGCTAAGTACACATTCTTTCTGAGGCAAAGAACATCAAAACAAAGTCCTCTTAAGCTCCAGCGGCAGCAAACCCTTCTGGACTCTTGCTAAATCTATTGGGAATAATTTCTGCAAGAGCACGTTCCCACCTCTTGTCTCAGGGGATGAAATTGTTTCTCCCGCCCTGGGCAAGGCGGAACTTTTGCCTCGTTGTTCACCGGCAATTCTACTCACAACCCACCTCCAAATGTTCAACCACCAACAGTCCCCAATGTCATGCATAAAATGATGGATATCACTTTCAAAACTAAAAAAGTATGAAAGATGCTCTCTTCTCTTAATACCAGGAAAGCCTCTGGCCTTGATGAAATCCCAGTTCTAAAAAATGCACACCAGAACTTGCTCCTGTCCTGACTCAACTGTTTCAGACATCTTACAATAGAGGCATATTCCATAGTAACTGGAAAACTGCTCGAGTACAACCCGTCCCCAAGAAAAGATCCAAAGCGCTTCCTAGCAGCTACAGGCCTATTTCTCTCCTTTCAGTCGTCTCTAAAGTGATTGAAAAGTATATAAACACCGAATTACTAAACTTTCTTGAAAAACACAGTCTAATCCATGACAGGCAGTATGGATTTCGTCAGCGCAGATCAACTGCCGACCTCCTTTCCTTTGTCACCCATTCTTGGAACAAGTCTATGGAACTACACGGTGAATACCAGATTGTCGCTCTAGACCTATCCAAAGCATTCGACCAGGTCTGGCACGCAGCGCTGCTTAATAAACTACTGGCCTATGGCCTACCACCAAAAGTCTGTATGTGGACAGCAAATTTCCTCTTCAACCGGAACACTTTTGTTGTCGTGGATGGCCATTCCTCTAAACTGTATCCAATTAATGCAGGAGTTCCTCAAGATTCAGCTTAAGCATGGGTTAAAGCTGAAAGCTACAGTAGGGACATTGTTTCTTGTCCACATCAATTACCTCCTCTCTAGCACTTTCAACCCAGTTCACAGTTACGTGCACGACAGCACCCTCCATTCAAATATACAATATTCTAAGCCTGTCTCTTTAGCCCAATTAGATGAGGATCGCAGGCTCATGGAGGGTTCAGTCTCGGTGGATCTCCAAAAATATTAGACTGGGGAAGTAGAAATCTTGTACACTTCAACCCCACCAAATCACAGTCTTGCTTTCTTTCTCATAAGAGATACACCAGCCCTAGATCCATCACAATAAACAACCAAGTTATTCAAAGTAATGAGTCCTTTTCACTTGTTGGCATTTCTGTAGATCGAAATCTCAGTTGGCACCAACATGTCAGATCAATTTCAGAAGCGGCTGCTAAGAAATTAGGTTTCCTCTTCCTGGCTCGCAAATACTTTTCACCAGCTAATCTCTATACCTTATATACTTCTCAAATAAGACCAAACCTCGAATACTGCTCCCACATCTGGGGTGCCGCTGCCGCATCTACACTCGCTATCCTGAACTCCATTCAGAAGAGAGCTATACGTCTTATCGGTGACCTTACCCTCACCCAAAGGCTGCCATCCCTTGCCCACCGACGTGCCGTTGGTGACCTCTCTTTCTTTCATAGCTATCTGCACGGGCACTTCTCAGAGGAGCTTTCTTCCATAGTTCCTCCACCTGCCGCCCCCAACAGATCTACCAGGGGAACAGAGCGAATGCACCCTTTTACTGTCCAGGTCACCAGACATGGAACATCTTGTTATGCCCGCTCTTTTGTCCCGAGGACTTCCAAGTTGTGGAATTCCTTGCCGGCACATGTTTTCCTTCTCCCCCGAACCTCCAAAGCAAAGTCCAGAAATAACAAGTTGCCTCTTTCCTCCTTGTCGACACCCACGGTACGATAGTATTTAGTAAGCTCTAGTGGTGTGTTGTTGAAATAAAAAAAAATCTCCAAAATAGTTCGAAGTTCGTTGCTCAAAAATACTTCGAAATTGAACTTTATAGGCATTCTATGCTGCCAAAGGTAGCGATATTGCAACTCTGTAGCGGCTCCGTTAACCCAGTAGCGGCGCTTCAAACACAGTATCACAGTATTAGTCCCATTGAGTCGGTAGCGTAATTTCAGAAGATGTCACTCATGCATATTTTTGACAGTTTGTGGGACACTGAGACCTAACAGAGCGATTTAACCATCACAGAATTATTATTTTTTATATATCCTAGCATCCCAATTTCTTTTTCGGTGAAAACATTATAACAGCATGTGTTCGAAACTGACCAGTAAAGTACATTTTTAGAATTTATGAAGCCAATTGCAGATTGACTTCCAGAAGCACTAAATTAAATGTAATGTGTTTCACAATGAGCCAAAAACAGTTTAATATTCACAATCAGGAGATACTTAAAGTTTTTAGTTGTTATTATATATGTATCTATCATCCTCAGTTTTAACCCCCTCAATATGTTAATCTAATGCTGCCTAACTAATACCAAGCAATTATAACAGCAGTGTTCGAAACTAACCAGTAAAGTAAATTTTCACAATTTATGAAGCCAATTGCAGATTGTCTTCCAGAAGCACTAAATTAAACATACTTTGTTTCACAATGAGCCAAAACAGTTTAATATTCACAATGAGGAGACACTTAAAGTTTTTAGTTATTATATATGTACCTATCATCCTCACTTTTAACCCCCTCAATCTTTTAATCTAAAACTGCCTAGCTAATACCAAGCAACAACAAAATGTTTATAATTGAGCTTAGCTATATATAGATGTTGAAGTCTAAAAAAAGTTTTCAATATGCATATTTGTATTTTTGATTCAACTTTGATTCATCCTCACAACCAACATCAGCACCGGAGGGCATTATCACCCAGTCAACCTGCAAATTTTGTCAAACCTTTCCTTTCTGTTCTACATACCAAATGTTATATGCTACAATGTACCTAGATTCTGGCTTTAAGGAAATGGTATATGATCATTGAAAATGTTGATTCCATCGATTTTAGATTTTTGAGTAGTTCGATGTTTGACTGTGAACACGTAACGATTTATCGTACTGCGGCTGCAGGTCGTAGAGAAAATCGTATGGGTTGCAGTACAACCATTTTCTGTACACACGATTCAACACATCGTACTGCAGCAGTTCAGATTATTGCAGTTATTACAGTATAATAATAGAAGCGCTAGAGTGAACAGTGCATTATTATGTCTTCAAGAACTTCAAAAAGGAAGTCTGCTGCGCGTTTAGCTGCAGTGTTGTTGATTGATGAAGATTGTTACATGTATACTGGAAGGACCGTATATAAATTGTGCTTTTAGTTATAATAGGTTATTTGATAGAGAGTTGTGTTGTTTGGTTTAATTAAACAGAAACACCGTAGTTAAAGTTAGGTGACTTATTGAATGATGCTCTTGGCGTATCAACACTATATATATACACTTATATTAACTGTAACTATTAACTTATATATACATGTATTTCGACTGATATATTTAACACAAACTTAAAAACTAGAATGGTTTTCTGATGTAACAGAATGAGCTTATATTCTTAGGGGTGGTGGCTTACAGGGATGTCACATTGAGCAATACAGAACAAAAATCTGTGAAAAAATAAAATGGTGTAAAAGTTAGTTGTTGGACAAAAACAAAACATAAGAGCGAATTATGTGGCTGTTAAAAGAACTTGAACATGATGAGCCTCTTGGTTTTAAAAATTAATGAAGAATGGATTCTGATGCCTATACGTAATTGTTGGCTTTAATTTGTAATAAAATTACAAAACAAGATACAATTATGAGGAACGTAATATCTGCTGAAGAAAGATTGGTCGCTACATTAAGATATTTGGCAACAAGATGTCCTTATGAAGATATTAAATTTAGAACAGGTATTTCACCCCAAACGCTAAGTGAAATTACACCTTAGTTCTTAGAGCCTCGGTGATTCAGGGGCAAGAACGTGTGCCTCTAAACCGAAGGGTACTGGGTTCGATCCCAGGGTTCTCCTTTCACTTTTTCAGTACATACTGTAACAATAACATCAACCGAGGTTCTGGCATTGTATTTGAGCAAGTTGAATGCCTGCACGTTCCGCCCTTCGGTCCCGGGTCAATGCGATGTTGGGCACGTTAAAAATTCCTACCCTCCTTACAGAAAGGCAGGGGTTCGGCAAAATTTCCAGGATAGTGAGGTGAAACTGCTCCCTGGCGTCGGTGATTGGCCATAGTCGTGGAAATGTGCCGACGTTAAAGAAACAAAACACACACACACACCTTAGTTCTTATATTGTTTATTTTTTTTCATTCTTTCTTTCGTCCCTTCTGGTAACAATTCCTTAAATCTGTTAAACAAAATATCATAACTGTCATTTCTCTTTATTAGTGAATTTTCTTAAAAAAAAATTCACTAACGAGGAGATCCCGACTTTCGAATTTTGAAAAAATTTCTTCAAATGAGCGCTAATTAGGACCCCTGGTCCCCAAATCCGAGGTCGGTTTCAGACTTTAAAGGTTAATATATATATATATATATATATATATATATATATATATATATATATATATATATATATATATATATATATATATATATATATATATATATATATATATTTATGTGTCACACCTATAACTAAAAAAATAATGGACCGATTTTGATAAAACTTGGTGAGTACCTTTCTTTCACAAGTGGCTTGGATAAGTTCGTTAGCCAGGAAAATCCGCCGAGGGTTTTCCGGAAAATTTTGTGTTTCTTTTCGAAAAAAATCGAAAAAAAAAATATTTCTCCGGAATTAACAAAGTAAGGGCAACCAAATTTCACAAGCGTGTTTATATCATTATGGGTAAAATACCTACGAAAATTTAGCTCTGTAGGTTAAAGGACAAAAAAGTTACAGGCATTTAAAGAACAATAAATTTGGGTTTTCCTCAAAACGTCAAAATCGCGATTTTAAACGTCAAAATTGGTGAGTACCTTCCTTTCGCAAGTGGCTTGAATAAGTTCGTTAGCCAGGAAAATCCGCCGAGGTTTTCCCGGAAAATTTTATGTTTCCTTTCGAAAAAAAAAAATTATATCTCCAAAATTAACAAAGTAAGGGCAACTAAATTTCATACGGGGTTTATATCATTATAGGCAAGTTACCTACCAAAATTTAGCTTCGTAGGTTAAAGGACAAAAAAGTTACAGGCATTCAAAGAAAAATACATTTGGCTTTTCCTCAAACCGTCAGAATCGCGATTTTAAACGTCAAAATTGGTAACATTTAGGCAATGAACCTGACACTAATATGAGCTATGGAAGAAAAATGACTTAAGAATAATGTTTTACAAAGCCTGAAGTCTTAGTTTCAATCGTCATTGTCCTTCATTTTACTTATATATTCCCAGAAAATTCATTTCAAATAGACCCTTTCTCTGATGTTTTGGCTGTCGGTTTAGTAAGTTGATGCTTTCGCTGTATGTTTAGTGAAGTTAATGGTTTAACGGTTTATAATTTTTAGCTAATTTTCGTAGAACAAATTCGTTACTGCATTTTAGCATATTTTATCAAAACATGATGCATGTTTGTAAGAAAAAATCTGGACACAGTAAGTGCGTTTTGGTAGCAAATTTTCATTAAATCCTCCAAATTTCCATAACTCATTTGCTATTAACGTAAGTTTTGTTGGTTAGAAAACTAACATTTAACTGTATTTTCGGAAAATTTTTGTATGAACGCAGCAAGGGCGTTTTGGTTGCGAATTTTCATTAAATGTTTCAAATTTCAATAACTCAATTTGCTATTAACCTAAGGTTTATTGGCTAGGAGACCAGTTTTTACATTTAAAGTTTATTTTCCGAAAAGTTTTGTACATTTTCAAATAATTATTTTGATAAAATATAATACACTTTCCTACTATATAGGTTATACCGGTAACCAAATTGATGCCTGCTCACATTAGAGCGATATATTTGTAATTAAAAACATTTAAATGAAAATTCACTTCCATAACGCACTTGCTGCGTCCAGAGTTTTTTTTATTTGCATAATCTTTTGATTTCACCTCCCATAAGCAGTTGTTTTCTCTTTCTCTCTCTCTCTCTCTCTATATATATATATATATATATATATATATATATATATATATATATATATATATATATATATATATATATATATATATATATATATATATATATATATATATATATATATATATATTAGAGGTGTGCGAACCCATGTTTTGTTCGAACCGAACTATGAACGAACCCAAGCAAATATGTTGCCTCGAACTTCGAACCTCCGAAATAGTGTGTCTAAGGTTGACAGTCGAACTTCGAACTTCTTAGAAATTTAAAATCGAACATCGAACTACCCAAAATTCTTCAGTGTTCATATATCATTTCCTTAAACACAAAATTTAGGAATATTGTACCATACAATATTTGATATCTGAAAGATTCCCACTCTTTTAACAAAAAGGAAGACTTCGGCAAATTTTCAGGTTGATTGGGTGAAAATGCCTTCTGGTGCTGATCGTTTTGGCTCATGGTGAAATAAATCATGTTGAAACCAGTGTTTTCCAAAGTCAAGTTTATCCTCATAAATTCTGAAAATTTACGTTACCGATCGCTTTCGAACACCGCCATCATAATGTCGTTACTGAAAAAGGTGTTGGCAGGCTAGGATATATAAGAAAAATAATTCTGTTATTGCTAAATGGCTCCGTCGTGTCTCAATGTGCCCACCAACTGTCAAAAATATGCATGAGTGAAATCTCCTAAAATTATGCTATCCACCCAATGAGACCGATAACGACTTTAAAGCGCCGCTACCGAATTAACGGAGCCGCAACTTCGCTATCTTTGGCAGCATTCAATGCCTGTAAAGTTAAATTTCGAAGTATTTTTGAGCAACGAACTTCGAAGTATTTTGGAGAATTACATATTTCGAACTTCGAACAACTTCAACATCGCTAGTGCGAACATATTTTCGAACCGAAGGTTCGGTTCGAGTTCGGGTTCGGTTCGAAATTTCGAAGCTTCGCACACCTCTAATATATATATATATATATATATATATATATATATATATATATATATATATATATATATATATATATATATATATATATATATATATATATATATATATATATATATATATATAAACTCTTCCCAGAATGTCTTTCTTTGTAAATATGCATGATTAATAAAAGGAAAAGAATAACTGGCTAACAATAAAATAATACACCTGTACAATGGAAAAATCGTAAGTGCGCAGTCGTGATAACTCTACAGACGTTTCAACTTGCGATCAAACACAACCGCTGATACAATATTTTACGGAAGCTCCGTACTGCGAGCGATTCGGCTACTGCGTACTGCAAGGCATCCAATTTTCCTACACACGCTACTGCTTATCGTTACTGCAGCAGTTCTGGCCGATGTTGTACTGCATGCAGTACGATAAATCGCTATGTGTGTAGGCCTTTTTAGACATACTATCTCAGAAGTTTGAAGTTCGAAGCAACATATAATAATTTGCTTGGGTTCGAATATAGTTCTGTTTGAAGAAGACATGGGTTCGCACACCACTAATTGTAGCATACAATATTTGACACATAGAGCAAAAAGGAAAGGTCCTACAAAGTTTTCAGGTTGATTGAGTGAAAATGCTCTCCCATGCTTATGTTGGTTGTGAAGTTGGGTCAATGTTGAATCCAAAATACAAAAAGGCATATTGAACACTTTTTTAGACTTCTACATTCATAACTAAGCTCAATTGCAAATATTTTGTTGTTGTTTGGTATTAGCTAGGCAGTTTTAGCAAACAGTTAGATTGAGTAAAAGTGAGGATGATAGGTATACCCAGTGGTGGCTCGTGGTTAACGACAGTGTGTGTTCTGCAAGATTCTGCCTCCACCCTGGGCTTCAGAAAAGTTAATGCAGTATTCTCCAAATTTTTCTGAAAAAAATAGAGAAGCAGCCATAAGATCGTCTGTAAACTCAAATCGATCTTTTGAACAATTTATGATGACATCGCACACTTCCAATGCAGAATCACGATGATCAAATTTGCTATTACAAGGGCGTTTTTGTTTATTTTCTGGTAAGTTAGTACTAATATTTGTGGCCTCGTTAATAATATCGTCAATAGTATTTCTAACATGAACAATATTTTTTTCAAAATTATCTATAGCATTTTTTAGGTTCTATTTTCCGCTGCTGTAGTTGATTAAACAAGATGTCTACGTAGGGCATGACATGATGAAAAAAAGTTAACCAAAAGACGAAAACTGAGTCATCTAATGTATGGCGAATAGAAGAAGCCGCACTACAAACAGTTTTATTTCAAAGCATTCTTCTATTTCTTCCATACACTCAATGAGGGACTTTCTGTTCTCATACACAACACTAACTGTACGTATGTTAAAATTCCAGCGAGTAGTGGTGCCATGAGGAATTCTTCTATTTACAGTTTTTTGTAATACTTCCATATTATGCACAATCAACCAAGGGTTGCGGTGCTAACGGGGCGGCAAGGCCGCGGACGAGCCCTAAGGGAACAAAAAAAAAATACTTCCATATGTTGCGGTGAATTAGTAAAACAGACACGTACTTGTGTGTTTGCAGAAGCAGCTTTAGCCATAATTAAAGTTAGTTGATGTGCATAACAACGCACAAAATGCGCCAGCAGATATCGCTTTTTTATTAATGCCTGAACACCCGCGTGTTGTCCGCTCATCACTGCTGTGCCGTCGTAACTTTGTGCAATAAGTTTATTAGGACAATTTTTAATTAGTGGATCCACAACATTTAAAATAGTTTCACTAAGAGTTTGAGCGTCACATTTTGTTGAGTTTACATACTTCCAAAAACGTTCAATCGGCTCACCTCCGTGAGTATACCTAAAAATCACGATTAGTTAAGATTTTTCAACAATGTCTGTGGTTTCTTCTGCTATAACTGCCAAAAATGAAGCACAATTAATTTCACTAATTATTTCTTCGTAACAGACCTCTAGCATGCACTCTAAAATATCGTTCTCGATTTCTTTCAAAGTGGCTTTAAATGTTGACACATTCTTTAAATGTTCAGATAACGTAGCGTCAAGTTCCGCCTAAAAATTTATGAGTCCTCGAAATATCCCTGTATTTTTGGAATTATCCGTTTCATCATGTCCTAACAGTGCTAGCTCGAAAGCCCCACAAACCTTTATACAGTTTATGATTTTTGAGAAGATGTATCTATTTTTTGTTATATTTTGTTTATGTCGTTTTAAATTAACCCAATATGCAGAGTCTAGTTGTTCTCTAATATTAGTGCGTCCTAATACCTCAAATTCCATTGAATTATACAGATGGGTTCTGGAATTTTCATATTTTTTTATTTTCTCGCTTAAGTGCACTAAACATATTACCCCTGCTCCCTTCCAAGCTTTATCCCCTCCAAAAAGCAAACATGGAGAACAATATAAGGCATTTTTCCTATTAGACCCACATATACCACTGTTTTTTTCATAAATGTCTTTACTAAATTGTGTTTTATAAGTTTTGCGGTGACTAAGACCAGCTATTTCAATGATAAGGTCTGGTAACGGCCGACCTGTCGGTTTTAGTTGCAATTCTTCCTCATACGCGTATTTGAAAAATCTCTTTTTGTTTATTAGCTTATAAACCACATCCATGTTTTTTATGTACAATGAAAACACACGCTGGCGAATCAAGACAAACTAATTATCTGCAAAACCGCAATCGAATTACTCATACGACAGACAAAGCATAAAGCACACCAATCTGGAAATAATGCAGCCCAAATAGTCGACTGGTTTGCTCTGCGCTTATTCTCACGTATAAACGTAAACTCATAGTAGGCTACGTCGCGCGCTATGGATAGTATTTAAATATTACAATTAATGGATTATCGATAAAATCAGTTCTGCAGCACTTATGCACCAACTGCCACTGGGTATATCTATATAATATAACCACTTAAAATTTTAACTGTCTCCTGATTGGGAATATTAAACTGTTTCGGCTCATTGTTAAATAAAGTATGATTAACACAGTGTTTTTCAGGAAGGCAATTTGCAATTTACGTCGTAAATTCTGAAAATGTGCTAAAACTGAATTCTGTGATTGTTAAATGGCTGTCGTGTCTCAGTGTCCCACAAACTGTCAAAAATATGCATGAGTGAAATCTCCTGAAAATACGCTACCGACTCAATGGGACCGATATCGAATTTAAAGTGCCACCACTACTGAGTGACAACTTCTCTACCTTTGGCAGCATGGCCTGTAAAGTTCAATTTCGAAGTATTTCTGAGCAACAAACTTCGAGCTATTTTCTAGAATTATGTATTTTGAAAGTTCAATTCAAAATTTCGAAGCTTCGCACACCTCTAGATATTTCTGCTTATTATGGACATCGAAATCAGAAATATTGTACTGGCTGTTACGAATTCAAACAACATTTTGTTTCAATTCTTAAATACTTGTATGGTTGATATGACAGCGAAACTTTGGATGGGGATTCAGATAGCTCAATAATGGATGAGTATGAATTTGTGTCCCAGTGAAGGAGATATTCCACGTTTTTTTAAACTATCATCAACAAACCATTCCCCTAGATTTTTCTAATTACCAATAGTACCCATAAGAAGTCAGTTTCCTTCTACACCTTGTACTACAGTTCTATCTTCGCTTTGAGATACTAGGTCAGGGGCAGCTCGTCAGATGACGCAGGTCAAGTGCTGCTTCACCTATATTTTTCGGTTTAGCTAAACTTTTTTATTCAAAATCCACCATAATCTTAATTTTTTTTATTCTCTCAAATTCATTTGGTATAACCACATAAAAATGTCTGGTTACATCGCGCCGCAGTTGATAATGTATTTTTATAGTAATTTAAGGTACAATATAATTTGCAAGCCCGCCCCTGATCACCGAATTGAATGTATACATGCCCCAATGCGCAGCGCTTACGTATCGCGGACCACAGATTACTGTAGAGCGTCAAGCAACTATGGACTGACTGAGCCAGATTCGTTGGTATACAAATGCTGCTTCTGCTTCGGGACGCTTGCATGAGACGGTTGCCATGGCAACGGCACGGGCACTGTAGGTTGGTGTTTATTAGAGCCACAAAAGCGATGCAGCCTTCTGAACCTGCTTCAAAGCTTAGTTTCCATCGTTTGTTTAGATCAAGTCGGATGGTCAGAGGCGTATTTTTATTTTCACTATGTTGCCCTTAAATAATCTGGTATGTGTCATATTTACAGACCTTGAAAAGCTGTATTTTTCATGATTCTTTATGGTAAGTGGAATTGATTTGTTTATTATCACCTCTAAAAGAATAGTTTTAAAATAATAAAATAATAGATATTAAATTTCAAGTTATAAAAAAAGAGAAGGGCCTTTAATTTGAAAAACAATGCTTGTAGCTCGTCTCTCTATAAACAGATTTTCATAATACACGCCGTATTATATTACCGTATGCGTGCATGTACAGTATGTGTACAGTGCCCTCTCATCGAATATTCCTCATCATATTCCGAAAATTATTCCTTGTGAAAGTCTATATTTTTGTACAAATGGATTTTTCATCTAAATACTGAAGTGCCAGGAAAACGCGTGACCTTAAAAATTAAAAAAAAATCGCCTGCAGCGCAGAGGGGGGTCTTCGTCTTCCTGAATCTCGCTTTGGTGCTGCGCGGATTCTGCTTCATCCACTCCCCTAAGTCATGAGCTGCCACTGTAATAGGTACCTACCTTTATCTAAATTTATGACTCACTTCCATGTTTATTAAAATAGCTTGTATATATAAATAAAAGAAGCAATTTTCGTCAATACCTAATTGCGTTTATTTAAATCTGACAGTAGGGTTAGGTTAGGTTTGTATGTGAGTGGGCCATACCGGTCCCTCCACCGCGACCATAAGGTCTATTGTGGCTCACGCCTAATGTCTATACTTCGCCCAGCAAATCCAGCCTCCTATGGAGATCGATAATCTTTGTGGGCGAAAGTTGATCCAGATCCTCTGGAGCAAGCTTTACCTTGCCAAAGAGCAGGTATCTAGTCCTGTCCGCTGCCGGACAGGAACACAGCACGTGCTCTGCTGTCTCGTCACTCTCCATACACAGCCGGCACTCGGTCTCCTGACCGACCCCAATACGGTGCATGTGGTGCCGCAAGCGGCAGTGTCCTGTATACAGACCGACTAGAGTACTCAGTTTTTGTCTGTTTAACTCTAGAAGTTTTTTAGCCCATGACTCAGACAGGCTATTTATGAAGGCCTTAGAGTGGGCTAATCCTGGAATGTTTTGCCCATATTGGATTGTCATTCTTTCTGTCCAGGTCTTTAAGGTGCGTTTTGCTGTGCAAGATGTTATCCCCAGCACCGGTTTTGGTCCGACAAAGTCTCTCTGGGCACCACTCCTGGCAAGCGCGTCGGCCGCAACATTGCCATCATGGTCCGAGTGACCCGGTATCCAGACCAGTGACACCTCATTACAGTTGCCCAGTTCGTTAAGGGCAGATTTACAACTCCATACCGTTTTTGAATTACACCGATAGGAACCAAGAGCCTTTATTGCAGCTTGGCTATCTGCATATATCTTTATTGATTTGTGTTTGCACTGGTTTTTTATATTTTTGAGGGTCATGGGATTCTGGGAATGGTCTCAGACTTGATGCCTAAAAGATCAGTAGAGATCTGTCTTTCAAGACAATTCTCCCGGAAAGGGAGGACTGGGAACGAAATCAAACAACCTTATTGGGAGCCGATCTCTGCTGGTACGCTGGCGGCTCCAAAACCAATATGGGAGTAGGAGCCGGCGCATATGGGGGCAGCACCAATGCTAGACTATCAGCTAGCCTCGGAAAGTAGGCAACCATACACCAGGCAGAAGTGTATGCTATCGAGATGTGTGCAAGGGAAAATATTTAAAAAAAATCTGACAGTAACTTCAATTAACAAATGTCATGTGATAATCGCCGAACTCCAGAATATGGTGAATAGAGCGACACTCGTGAGTGAACGATTTTGAGTTTTCAAATGACTTACTCTAACGTTCGAGCGTTAGCCCGATTAACTTCCGAACGACTTGTGCGATTTTCACACTAGAGTGATGTTCTCGAACATAGGCCAGGTGTTGCTATTCTGTCGTGAAATGAATTATAGTTCTTTACAAATTTGATCTTGAATTGTTGATTCCTTGTCCTTTCAATGTTTACAATTTTTTTCTCTAAATATATTGTTCATTAATTATTATTATTGTTGTGTTATCTAGTATAATTTTTGTAGTAATTTTAAGAAAATTAAAATTACAAAATCTTAATGTGACATGTAAAAGTCATCAAAGAGAAGTTACAGTTTATATTTATACAAGTCAAATGAGGTACAAGTTGCTTGAAAAACATAGCTAGAGACACAAGATAAGTAATTTCATCATTCTTCTTTTGCCTGCTCAGGCAATTTAACATGTTTTATCAAAACGTCAGGGGCCTAAGGACAAGTACTAATGACGTTTACTCTTTTGTTTGCTCGCAGGCATATCCTCTTGACTGTTTTGCTTTCACTGAGACTTGTCTGGATAGTGATATTTATAGTAGCGAACTGTTTGATGATCAATATATTGTCTATAGATCGGATAGGGATTTTTCTTCCTCTTGCAAGACTAGGGGAGGTGGTGTTCTGCTTGCTGTGCACGCTCGCTTTGCTACTCGTCGCCTTGATATTCGGAGGGACTGTGGCGGATTTGATGCTCTTTCTGGTGTTGATATTATGGGAGTCAGAGTCTCGGATCATCGGGCCTCGCTTAATGTTTTTGTTGTTTACATACCTCCCAATACTCCAATTAATGACTACTACCTCTTGTTTGAAGCTCTCGAGTCCCTGTGCATTAAATATGGTCATGAGACATTCTTAGTTGGTGAGTTTAACATGCCTAAATATGCTTCTTGTCGTCAGAACAACCCCTCCACTCGTGTTTCTGCTTTTCAAAATTTCTGTAATCTACTACTCCTTGGACAGTTTAATCATGTTGAGAATATTAACAACAGGATTCTTGACATGGTTTTGTTTACAGACAGTTGCTTGGTGGGGGAGGCTTTTGATTCGCCTGTGATTCCTGATGGTCATCATCCCCCCTTAATCATAGAGTTTCCGGTCAGGGGTTCAATGGTCTCTTCCCCTGTTGGTAACGCTAGGCAGAGATCATATAATTTTCGAAAATGTGATTTTGTCAGATTGTTTGCGGAGCTTGGCGGCTTGTGCTGGGATGGAATGCATGAGCTTCAGGATGTTGATTCTATGCTAGACTTTTTCTATTCCAGAATTTACGACTTGCTTCATCTGTATGTTCCCATGACTGCTTCAAGAGCATGTAATAGGTATCCCCCGTGGTTCTCTAAAGAAATTAAGGTAAGTATCCAATATAAATATTCATTATGGTGTAAGTTTAAGAAGTCTGGAAATGTGGAGTTTCTGGATAGATTTAGGGAGCTGAGACAAAAACTTAAGAGAAACATTTATCTTTCTCGAGTAAACTACCTTCAGAGGGTTGAAAGAGAGATTAGGTCTAATCCTAAAAAATTCTGGAACTGTTCTTCTCGGCGCCGTCAAAACTTTTCTATTGGGAATTCATCTAACCGGCAACAGGCAGTTGACAGTTTTGCTTCTTATTTTGAAGGATGTTCTGGTTCCACCTCCACCTCATCACCTACAGCCGCCAGCCCGGCTTCGGGTGACATCACAGTGTTTTTTGTTGATGACTTTACAGATGATGAAATTATTACAGCTGCTAAGAGAATTAAGGTTAATATGTCCTGTGGACCTGATCTAATTCCTGGCTTCTTGGTGTGCGACTGCTTATATGCTTTCTTGACTCCACTTAAGAAAATTTTTAAACTGATTCTTAGATCTGGAACATTTCCCGCGATCCCTGTCTTTAAGGCGGGGGATAGTGGTGATCCATCAAACTATCGACCAATAGCCATACTATATGTCTTCTGTAAGATTTTCGCGGCCTGCCTTTTTCGGCGAGTACTGTTTCACATCTAAAACAGACTCTCTATTTCTCAGCATGGTTTCACTCCAGGGAGATCGACTGTAACGAATTTAGTTGATGTTACACAGTTCATTGCGTCCGCTCTTCACAGGTTGATGTTGTGTATACTGATCTATCTAAGGCCTTCGATTGTCTAAATCATTATGTTCTAATTGGCAGGATGAGGGCTATCGGATTCTCTGAGGGCTTGCTTGGCTTGTTCAGATCTTACCTGGATGGAAGGAGGCAATTTGTTGAGGTTGGGGGCTTCAAGTCTGACACCTATCACATAGCTTCGGGAGTGCCGCAGGGTTCCATACTCGGTCCATTACTGTTTAATATATTTATTGACCCAGTTAAACATGTTTTGCATGTTCCTTTTTTAATGTATGCAGATGATATTAAGATTTTCGCAAATATTTCGAGTGTTGATGACTGTTTGCAGCTCCAGAACTGTCTTGAGATCCTTGATGAATGTTGTTATCAGAGTGGCCTTTCTATGAATGTTTCCAAATGTTGTGTGATGTCCTTTACTTGAAATAAGCACGCAATTACTTTCGGGTACAATATAAGAGGGCTTCCACTTGATCGCCCCGGGACAGTTAGGGACCTTGGAATTGTTTATGATGGTACTCTATCTTTTAAACCACACTATGAGCAGACTGTCAGTTCTGTTTACAAAACTCTTGGGTTTCTGATAAGAAACAACAAAAATTTCTCACAGACTGACACCCTCGTCCTGCTCTTTCGTTGTTTGGTTAGGTCCCGACTTGAATATGGCTCAGTTGTGTGGGCTTCTACTTATGAGATACATGTGGCAAGTCTAGAATCAGTGCAAAGGAAATTTCTAAAATTTCTTAGCTTTCGTGAGGATGGTCGATATCCTTCTATTGGTTTTCCTCAGGAAGGTTTACTTCTTCGCATTGGTCTGCAGAGTCTGTCGATGCGCAGGCAGTGCAGTTTCTTTACATTTTTATACAAACTGGTTAATTCTGTGTTCGATTGCCCTAATCTGCTTCAGCAACTTAATTTCAATGTGCCTCGTATTGCAGCACGTTTTCCAGGCACATTCTATCTCCCGACTGCTCGTACGCGATTGCTGCGATCGTCTCCAATTTACCAGATGTGCAACGATTACTCTGTATTGCAAGACAGCCTAGATATCTTCTCATGTAATATATCAGAGATAAAAATGTTTTTCAAATCGACCTAATTTGTGACACTCTTTTGTGTAGTTTGTTTGATTATTGTTTGTTATTATGTTTTTGTGTATCAGCCCATCCTTCGTTTGGCTTTAAACTGTTGGATGGTGTATGAATAAATAAAGAAATAAATAATTTGGGTGCAGATGGGGTCTAAAAGTACATCAAAATTAAGTAACTCAAACTGTTTTAAATATTACGATCCAAAAGCACACCCATGCCAATTTTGAACAAGGAAAATAAACATTTAAAAACATTTATATCAAAAAGATATTGCCACAAAACTGTTCATTAATACTTTGGTAACCGAGCATGTGTAAAAGTAAGTACATTATAGTTCGTGTTTGAAAACTTGATCTTAAATTGCTGGTTTGTCCTCTCAATGTTTTACTATTTTTTCTTTTTGATTTAAATATTAGCTACTATTAATATTTTACTGCTACATTTTTGTTAGAACCATCTCATTTAAAGTTATTGTTTATATACTTATACATTCTGAAAAAAAATATGGTGGTCAGGTTGCTTTCACAAAGACTGCTTTTTTATATTAATTGTTGATCAATTTAAATAATAGTTTTAAAACTAACACACTGTGATAAACACTTGGTCAAAACTATGTAATTTTTACTATACAAAGTGATTTTATAATTGTAAATGTTTTAAATAAAAATATACAACAAACACTGGTGTTTCTTTTATTTTAACTTTGCTTTATGTTGAGTTTGATGTTAATACATTGTGTGCGGGTATTGAAAACGTTTAAAACTTAAAAAAAAAATTCTGTTTGATAACGTTTTATGTTCGTAAAGACTATCATCAAACTTCTACTTTTGTATGTTTAATTAGTGTATAGGCGAGAACGGGGCACATTCAGACGCTTTTGGTCAATTGCATTTAATTCTGCCAAAGAAGGGAGTTGGCCGTTTTGCAGCTTTACCCCAAGTGAATATTGTTGTCTATACAAAAATTATTTCACTTTTTGTATCTAGCCAATAGCTGAGTTCACCGGGCACCAGCAGCTGAGTTCAAGTAACCACTTCTGACTACCAATACATTTCGGTAGTTTTTTTTTTCTATGGTTGAGGTGAATGCATTTACGCAGGCCGGTGGCTGGTGCATTTCACGGTACCTATTCCACCTGGCACTGTGGGACTCCCTTTCCCTCCAGGTCAGGACTACCCACTAAACACCCCCTTCCTCTTCGTGACTGTGCAGCGGAATCACCTCTCGGTATTGCTTCACTGCACCCCACTCCCGGCTTTGTGTAATTTCTGTCTGCTTCTTCTTTGTGCTTCATTATGTCTGTCGCCATCTTTTTCACAACTTCCCATTTTCTTTCGTTCTCCAACATATGTTGAATGATGTTTCCCCTTGTCAAGGTTTTTCCGATTTCTTGTTCTGCCTTGGCTCTAATAGCGTCCCATTGGTTACACACCAACACTGTGTGCTCTGACGTATCGACTTCGTCGCAATATGTGCAGCGGCTTGTCTCGGTTATCTCAAACCTGAAAAGGTATGCAACAAAGCGCCTATGGCCAGTTAAAAATTGAGTTAGGTGGTAACTCAGCACTCCGTGTTTGCGGTAGAGCCATGGTGTCAGTTCTGGTATCAGATGTTTTGTCCACTGTGCAACATCCGCTTCGCGAGCCCATTCTTCCTGCCATCTATTGATTGTTGTGTTTCGCCTTCTGTCTTTTTCCGCCTTCTTATTCTTTCCCTTTTCGTATGTGCGTTCTTCGGCCATTAGGTGTATGGGTATGTCTCCGGCGATAACCTGTATTGCCGTTGTCGACACCGTTCTAGTGGCGCTAGCAATTCTTAGAGCTACTTTCCTTTGGACACTTTCCAGGACTTTTTTGTATTTGGACATTTGTATCCATTCTTTCCACGCAGGCGCCCCATAGAGTATAATGGAATTGATTACCCCACTTAAAATTTTCCTCTTTTCAGACTTTGGTCCTCCCATGTTAGGCATCAATCTTGTCAGTGCCGCCGCCATTTTCTCAGCTCTCTCTGCCACGCTCTTAATATGCAAACCCATGCTCATGTTGTGTCCCAGTTGGATGACAGTTCTTTTGCCAGCCAGCACCAAAGCTTCAGTTTTGTGGGGGGGCTAGTTGTAGGCCCTTCTTCTTCATCCAGATGCTAACCCTCTCAACGAGCCATGTTGCTTGCTCTTCTGTATCTTCTGTGCTACTGCCACATATGATCAAGGCCAGGTCATCGGCATATCCAATTATGTCGCAGTTGTCTGGTGTTGGGAGTGTCAGCAGCTCATAGTAGTAGAGGTTCCACAGGGTGGGTCCGAGGACCGAGCCCTGCGGGACTCCACTAGTTACGCTGGTTTTTGTGCACGTGCCGACTAATATCGTCCTCTCATCCAGGTAGATTATCCTTATGAGGTAAGATGATATTTGCCTTTTTTTAGCTTCGATAACTATTCTCTTCCAAGGTACGGTGTTAAAAGCATTTCGAACATCCAAGATTATCATGACTGCATATGTGTTCGAGCCTCCGTTGATTTCGGTAGTGGGAGACTGCGGAATGCACTGTTTGATATTTGTTTGTCATTCCGCTTTAACAAATTGGCCACAGTTGAGTTCCAGCATACATTGACACAACTATTGGTGAACTCTGCCAATCTTTTCCATACACAATCGTTTTTTGAAAAAGGTGAAATTTGTCAGAATGTGCCCCGTACTGGGATACTTTCGGACAGTATGATAAACAAAATATTAAGTGGCAGATTAGAGGAAGAACCAGTATTATAAATCGAAACTCTTTATTGAATGTTACAAAAACCATCAGACTTAGTAGTAGTAGTAGTGATGGGGAGGCCAACGCCAAGAAAGTAGGCCACAATGGGCCCTTTTTGCCAACCCCAGCAACCATGATCTACTCTTCCTCGGTTCCGTCGCCAAACCGCATTGACCTCGAGATGAAGGCCGTGACGGTCTTCAATTGGACAGTACTTACCTGATTCCTCTGCAGAGTCCTCGATCCAAACAATTCTGCTCGAAGACTCCCAAAAGCCTCGCATTCGCACAGGTAGTGGTAGGACGTTTCCTCATCCTCGCCGCATTCCTGGCAAATGGGATCCCTCCCAATGTGAGGTGTCTTCTAAGGGCGCAGTGGCCTGTGAGCACCCCAAGGATGCGGCGAAACGTAGGCCGACTCCTTCCGAGTAGCCAAACAGCTTTATATCTGTCCGGCCCCTCAACGAAGTCCCTCGCCTGCCTGTAGCCACCAACCGACCCCCAGTGCCTCTTCATTGCTTCCTCGGTCCACCTGTCTAAGGCGACAGAGACCGTCTTCCTACTTATACCTGTCGCCGGCTCCGGGCCACAGAACGGCCACCGGGAACCGAGCCTTGCGAGATTATTCCCCACATCATTCCTCGCCACGCCACAGTGTCCAGGAACCCACACTAGTTGTACCTCCTTTGTCCTGGCTAGTACTCTGAGGGCGTCAGGCCACTCCTGAACCAGTGTAGACCTGATTCTGGCCGCGCAGACTGCCCGGAGGACTGCCTGGCTATCCGAGCAGATGTACACACATTTCTCGGGACTCCTCTTCACATCCTGTCTATTGGCCACAGACAGGATAGTGTACACCTCTGTTTCGAATGCCGTGGTATATGCGCCAAGAGCATAGCTCTTGCGCACCCCCAGGCCCTCGATGTATATTCCTGCCCCGGAGGATTGTTGGTCCTCCAGCCGCGATCCGTCGGTGAAATAGACCAGGCTTGCGGGCTGGAATTCAACCTCATTTTTCCTCCACTCATCCCTACTGGGGATCCTGAGGGTGTAGGGCCTAGTCAACCTATTATCATCCTCGGCATCCCGCACCTTTATGGCGGAAATCGGAATTTCCTTTTCCACCTCCTTGGCGACTCTTGCATGCCCTATTACTGCTCCCTCTCCGCACCAGTTTCCTGCGTCTCGCATTCTGAGATGGGACGCGATCGCCTCCCTCCTGACACAGATGGGAAGCGGTGGCAGCATCAACAGGACCTCTAACGCGGCTGAGGGTGTCGTCATCATAGCACCTGTGATACCCAGGATTGCAGGCCTTTGGAATTTGGCCAGCTTCCTGCTGGTAGTTTGGTTCACACCGCACCAGCAGACCAACGCCCCATAGAGGATTCTCAGCCTGACGATCGCAGTGTAGATCCAGTGAAGGATCCGAGGATTAACTCCCCAGGTCCTCCCTATCACCATCAGACTTAATTGAAAATTGAAAAAATTAATTAACTCTTGTAGTGCCTCCTGTTTCCTTGAAATATCCTGATAAGTACATCATTGATCTGCCAAGACTTATAACTAATCATCAATTGAAGGTAATTATAGTGATATCATAAAAGCGCAAATTCTGTATTCCTCTTATGGATAATATTTCGTTTACAGATGCTCTTGAATTTCCTCCTCAAAGATATATGTGACCGTTGGTAGCTATTTTCACGTTAATTTATATATTGGTACCGCTTATTTATGACCGTTCTGTCAGATGTGAAACGGAAAAGAGCAGATTTTTAGTTTTCCTAGGTAGTGCCTCTAAAATTAGTTTTGTGGTAAACATGTAATCATTTGTGATGTTATCTGCCTTCTATGCATGCGAATTTTAATGTCGCTTCTTTAAGAGTACTCATTGTTATTCCGAAGAAATAATTTTTTTAACGTCGGTCTATTTCCGTGACTATGGCTAATCACCGATGCCAGGGAGCAGTTTCACCTCGCTATCCTGGAAATTTTGCCGAACCCCAGCCTTTCTGTAAGGAGGGTAGGGATCTTTAACATGCCCAACATCGCATGGACACGGGAACGAAGGCTTTACGCCCCCTCCGCAGGGCGAACGTGCAGACATCAACATACTCAAATACAATGCCACAACCTCGGTTGATGTTAATTTTTACAGTATGTACTGAAAAAGCCAAAGGGGAACCCTGGGAATGGAACCCAGTACCCTTCGGTTCAGGGGTACACGTTCTTACCCCTGGACAACTGAGGCTCTAGAAGAAATAATGGAGGAACTAATAAACCGATAAGCAATAATTTTGTCCTGATGAGTTTGAAATAAAGAGGAAGATATCAGTGCTGTGTAATTTAAATTTTGCATTTTTAATGGTTTTAAGAATCAGTGTCAAAGTTGTTTAGTATCGGCAAATAATTAAAAGGAAAGAAATATGTCTAATATTGATAAACTCAAACTCAGAAGTAAAATCACTAATAAATACCAGCAAATCAGAAAAGCCATCAATTAAGGAGCAATCCAGCAAAACAGGAACTCAATTTTTGTATATAATGAGAGTAATGATTTATATATCAATTTTGTGAGACAAATCTATTTCTCAGGTCAGATTCAAGCAAAAGCAGTCATAAAACACTTAAAAATAACCCAATGTATCATGAAAAAAAGAAGACTACGTTGAACTGTACTCACAATTTGGAGAGTTAGTCTCTTGGAAATGATTGGCTGCTCTATCATATAAAAAGTTTACAAGCCAAAATGAAAAAACTTGAAGAAATCTCAGATGTGAAGAGAATTAGTATTCAAAAGACTCAAAATAGCAAAACTTCCATAATAAGATGCTTTGAATTCTACAAGTTTGAAAATACCACAAGCGAATATAGAATTAAAATAATGAAAAAGGGTGCACATATCAAGGCAGATTTAGAAATTTAGCAGATTCAAACCATCTACCTGAAAACAAAAAGAAAAGTTTACGCCATCTCTTATCACAGCAGCTTGGTGAAAATTGGGAAGCAGGTGACAACCTAAGTTGGTATAAAAATCTTTTAAACAATAATGGAGATGATGGAGAATCTTAAAGAAGAAGAAATTGAAGTATGTGATTGTTTGGAAGATGATGAAAACCTCCAAGTTTTTACTAAACTTAAAAAAAATACGATAATAGGTAATGTATTTAGGGTCTGCTTTCTTTTTCATTTAAAATTTTGTTTTTTTTATCCTATTAAAATTTTTATAAGTAAATGCATGTTACAGTATCGAGTTATCGATTTTTTTCCTTAAAATAACACTGTATAGAAATATATTCATGCAATCAAGTAAAACCACATAACTCCAAATTTTTCAAACAAAACAGGACAACTCCATTCTTGTATTTCACTTTAACAAAATTCTAATCATTATTTTTTTCTGTGATCTTACATGCAGTTACATATTATATAAAACTCCAATTTCGTCAAAACAACATAACTGTATGTAGATGTACACTCAGCAGCAGTTTTCGTCGATTATCTCACAACTATTCAATTTGGAGTGATCCTGTTTTGCTTGCTTGCTCTTAAATTATTCTATAGTTGATATAAATGTCATTATTTCTCCAAGGCCTGTGATTAACGAAAATACTATTAATATCATAGAATCATTCCCGTCCATGTCAAACAAAATTCTTGATGCTAATTTGGTAGAAGCAAAAGATGAATGCTTAGAGCAGTGTGAGCCAATCAGAGTAATACTTCTGACAGCTTCGATATAAGCAATTCGTTGCCACATAATGCCTCAAATAATATTGAGTTGATTGATCTCAACTTTAGTTGTGACAGTGACAGTGAACTCATGAATCCTGTGGATTATACTGTTCAGGTGAAGCTGAGGAAGATAATGATTCAGTTTTGTGCACTGTCAACATTATTTTGATCAAATATGTCCAAATAGAAATATATTTTGATAATTTGTGTATATTTTCAACAACTTCATCTCACTCACCCACCCATATGCACACACAAACTACCCTTAACATCGGAACCCCATATGCACATCTGCACTGCCCTCAACCCCCAATCACTAGGCAGGCAAATGAGTAATTATTCAACAGCCCACCATTTTTTTTTGTGCGGGCGTGTGATTGCCATTAGCTTTGAGTCTTATTAAATAGATGAGAAAGTCTAGTGTAGGCAATTGTTAGCCACAGTTGCAAAAAGATGCCAGTATGTTGCACTACCCCCGACAAATGGCCAGCAGTTCCAGTGCCAGTGGAAATGCTATGGGCCGTAAGCATCCCAGCTGATAGTGTTTGCTGTGATAGAAGTGAAATTTGCAAGGAAAAGTGCCTTCCATTAAATAATGTCAGTGCTTCATTTTTTATCTATTAATGACATCTCCCAGGTTTCTGAGAATTATATTGTCAAGCTGTTAGGTTGGGTTAGGTGTGGTCAATGCTACCTTTCACTCGAAGACCTGAGGTTCATCGTAATAGCCTATTAATATGATTAAACCCATTACATTTCTTTTAAGACCTTAATATGAAACATTTCCGACACCCTGAAAAGCTCATCATGCTACCAATATCCACCTCTGCTGCTTCAACTAGTCCCTCTAGGAGTCCTTGTCTCTTTGGCTGAGCAGCACATGATCAATAGATTCCTTTTTCTCCTTGCATTCCCTGCATTAGTTATTATTTGTGATTTTCCATCTTTGGAGATTTGCCCCAACAGCACAGTTTCCTGTGATGACCACTGTGGCCATGCAAACCATTTTTTTCTTATAATTCAGCAGTTGCTTGATTCTCTTACTATATCTGTCTTGGGACACAGCATTCTCGTAGTTATGCCACAATCGTTTCGATTCTGCATGCCTCTTTTTGTTTCATCAAGATGATCCCATTTATCACCCCTACAACAAGTCGATTGATAGCAGTGAGAGTCTATTGTCTCCTCAATATTCAACTCCGCTCCTAGCTTCACTGATCCATCTGTTTATATGTTCCCTTCCACATTTTTGTGGCCAGGTATCCAGCACAGACTAACATTGTCGTTTCGCATCCCGGATAAAGCTTCTTGGTAGCTCATAACTTCCTTTGATCTCACTCGTATCGATGCTCTACTTTTTTAGTGCAACTTGGCTATCCGAATATATTGCGAAATCCCTTGGTGTTGTGTCATTTTCTTGAATTAGTCTGGCTGCCTTCTTTATTGCGCATGTCTCTGCATTTAGGAGACTGCACTCATCCTTTAGTCTATATTACTCTTGGATACCAAGCGCCCACGAATAGATGAGAAATTTGAAGACGTAAAACAGGAATGTGATAAGTTGTTATATTTTCAGTGTCTTATATATTTTTTTCCTCCCTCAGGGCTCGTCTGCGTCTTTGTCGCCCCAATAGCATCGCAGCCTTTGGCTTATTGTGCATGCCCTTTGTCTTTTCTAATCCACCCATTCCAAAATCGCTGTGCCTTGAACTAGTCTACACAGAATTGGTAGGATGAAGTTTTATATGCTCTGTCTCCGGTCTAGGCTGACCGTAGATCAGTTGTCTTTTGCGGTCCAGAGCTTTACACTCGCACAAGATGTGCTGGGCTGATTCCTCCCCGTTGCCGCAGAGTCTGCATGCCAGGTCCCCTCGAACCGCACCATTTTATGCAGGTGTTTCTTGACGGCCATGTGGCCCGTCAAGAGTCCTGTTGTGTTTCTGAGCTATCCTCTGCTAAGATTTAGCAGCTCCACAGCTCTCTTTGAACTGGGTTCCTCAATGACTGACTTCCCATGTCTGAGCCCTGGACAGTCTGCCCAGTACACCTTGTGTTCGTTTCTGACCCAGAACTTAATGGCTTCCCCTCTTTGTCACGCCCAGAACCGGTTCTGGTCCCATAAATGGTTCTGCTGACCCTCTCTTCGCAAGAATGTCAGCTTCTTCATTGCGTTTGATCCCCGAGTGAGTCTTATATTAGTTACTTCTTAAAAATTTATATATATATATATATATATATATATATATATATATATATATATATATATATATATATATTTATATATATTGCTAAGATTATGCATATTATCATCTGTGGTGTTCATTAGTCAACCGACTTTGAAATTACTTTAATGAAAATTTAATGGTTGAACATAAAGAAAGATAACTACTTATCAAAACACTACCCATATTTATATTTCCTTATTAAAAACTGAAACACACATTTAAATCCAGTTCACTCACATATTTCAAACCGACGTTAATATGAACTTAACTGAAGTTTTGAAAAATTTAAAAGTTTTGTAAATGTTTGTTATAAATTTTTTTCTACGTTAAATATTTATAATCATTTTATATGTAGAGATTGTAGATTGTTTTATGAGTTGTATAGGCCTATGGCCTCAGCGCTGCGACCTCAACGGATCTTTTGTGCATGATTTTTTTTCCTAGTAGTTGCCCAAAACGTTCAGACTTTTTATGTAGTACCCTATCTTCTTGGGGGATATTTTACCTATTTCCTGCGATTTTAGAGTCACCCCTTCAAGGTATTTGAGCCTTTTTCAGAACTGAGCCATGCAGTCGCATAGCAAGTGTTTTCTTGTTTCTGCTGCTTCCGTATAGTATCTGCAGTCTTCACTGCCCGCCTTGCCCATCTTCACGAGGCGATAGCTTACTGGGGAGTGTCCTGTGAAAAGTGCTGTGATTATCATCAACTTCTTCCTGTTCAATCCAAGATGTGGTGACGAACCGTCATGCCTGCTTTAAGCCTAGCGTTTTCCTCCAGTATGACAGAATTTGGTTCTTCTCCCAAGTATCAAGTTCGTTTCTTACGTGGCTTTTTGTTAGTCCACAATGAGGCTCTGGACCCTAAATTGGTGTTGCTGCTGCCCTTTTTGCAAGGCTATCTGCTTCCTCGTTTGCTTAGATGCTTTGATGCCCTTGTACCCACATCAAAGTTACTTGGTATTGTTCGCAGCCAGTCGCTTTAAGGATTGATTGCATTCCCAGGTCAGTTTAGACTTCGTTTTAAAGGATGATCAGAGTTTTTAGTACTGCCTGACTGTCTGATAGGATGTAGATCTATCTATTTCTGAGTCTTCTTTGTATTCACTCCTGCACACAGAGATTTATAGCAAGCATTTCTGCTTGGAAGATATTGGAAGTCTTTCCTAGTGACTTAGCGCGTTCAAACTTAGGTCCTCTTGTTCCCAGTCTTGCTCCCTCCATTTGTTTAGACCCGTGCGTATATCACACAGATGAGTTGTTTGTCAGCCTTGCACTGTCTGTGTCCCATGTTTCGCGGTCATTTATGACCACGTCGAATGGAATTATGATGTCCAGTTTGGCTGGCATTTCGTCTGTTGGTTTGGCGAGTGACTCCAATGGAATAATTTGTAGAATCTTCAGCAAAGTAAGAGCACCACACCACTTCACCGTATTCACAAGTCTAATATAATTTAATAATGTTCTTACAGATGTCGCAGTGTAGAAAACTCAATGTTGTGGCCAACCAAGTCTCCTGGTTTAAATTTGTCCACTTGGAATAGTCATGAGGCACTTAGTGCTGCTTGCCTCCTCACGCATATGTGCAGTAGAGCGAGCTTCAGCATTGTCAGTGATGGATTTACGCCTAGGCCCGGGCCTAGGGCGGCACGATTTGGAGGGCGGCAAACTTTTCAGAACGCCAAAATTTTAGAGCCGAAATAATGTAACAAAAATTTATTTTAAAAATTGGTTCTTATTTTTTTATGAATTTACAGAAAATTTTCAGTGGAATATAATATTATTCATTTTTTAATTTACTTTTCAATTCGTATGTGCACCTTTAATATTTTTATAAATCAATAATAGTCTATTATCGAATAATGTTATTAAAAAGAAATAATTGAATTGATAAGCTTCTTTGAGAAATACTAAATACTTTTTTGCTTTTTGTGTCTAGTGAAATTACTCATATATAAAACTTTTAAAATTACTTGATTTTTCATTTTGTTTTCGGTGGTAAATAAAAACAGGGTGGATTAACATGTATAATTTTTTTACTATATCAACACATCGTTGGGAGATATTGATGCAGCGTACAAGTTTAAGGCTTAAAAGTCTTTCTCAAACTCGTTGGTCTCATCGACATGATGCTTGTTATGCGTTAGAAAAAGAGTGGCCTGGAATACTTGATGCACTAGAATTTATTACCCAAAACAGCGACGAAAAACCGACTACGTGATCTGAAGCTACGGGATTGCAGCGAAAATTACAGAATCTAGAAACAGCAATTCTAGGCATTGTTGGAATGTTATTTTATATCGTTATAATGCTGCTAGTAAGAAGCTGCAGGAATCTCAAGCTGATTTATCATCTGTGGTGCAAATCTATAGTTCTTTGGCATTATTTCTTCAAGGCATGAGAGGTAAACAATTCTCCGAATATGAAGAAAGAGCCAAAGCACTATCTGGAGCTCAAGATTATTGTTCATGCTCGTTGTTCTGTCACTTTTAAATTCAAATGTCGCGCGCTACACTGACATAGAGTAAGTGTTACTAATGGTTTCCGCCAGAAGACCAGAGAGGGGGAAGAAGAATGAGAGAAGGGAGAGAAGCTTGCATCCCTCTGCCACTTGTTTTTGAGTCCTTGAAGAGGCAAGAGGTCTCGAGAAAGCGAATTGCTTTCAACCCCTTGAAGAGACACGAGGTCTCTAAATATCCATTTTGTTTGTAAGTCCTTTGGGAGACACGAGGTCCCTAGAGGTGTTGTGTGTGAATACAGAAAAACGAAGCTTATGTTCCTGCATTATTGGAGAATAAAGGTAGGTAACTTTGCTTATTGTCAGTGCCCTATTTGTTCTGTTTTTTTTTGTTATTCATTATAAAATAAATACACGTGGTAGTTACATTTGGCCCATCGACCGGATTTTTATAGTTGTTTTGTTTTGTTATTAGTTGATACAGTCCATTTTTTGAAGTAATTTTACTTGTTTCCTTTAGTCTAGTAAATTTGTAATTGTTTATTGCCGTGTTGAGTCATTTAATTTCAAGGTGACGTTATTGCTTGTATATAACTAGGTACATACTCGAATTGCATATTGTTGAAATCACGTTTGCATATTGTTTAAATCGCGTTTAGGAATTTTTTTTCGTTGAACAATGGAGTTGATTCAGCTAAAAAATAAGCGCGAAAGCGTTTATAGACGAGTAGAAGCCATATTGCACGTGGCTCAACAGGTCAAAATAGACGCAGTAGTGGATTTAGATAGGTTGAATAGATTTGAGGTTCGTTTTGAGGCGTTGAATGAGTTGGTCAATCTATTTGATTCATTGCATTTGGACATCGTGTCGGTAGTTGATCGATCAGAGTTGGAGAGCGAGCATGAAATGCAGAACAAATTCGATGAACTGCAATACTCTATAAAAACTATCTATCGAGAACTGAGAGGTTATGCAAATAAAGCCGCTGAGAATCAAGCTCGATCCGTTTTTCACGGTAGTTCGAAATCGAGTCGAGCATCGAGTAAGTCGCGGTGTTCTGTCAAATCATCGAACGCTCGATCTCTCAGTGAAAAGGAAGTAACGAACGCAAACGCGATTATGTCAACTTCAAATTTAAACAGACATTTGAGGTTACCGAAAATCGAAATGCCAAAATTCGATGGAAATTGGAAAAACTGGCCAACCTTTTATGATCTGTTTAAAACAATGATTCATGAGAACGAATCATTGTCAGATATTGAAAAGTTCCAATATTTGAGTGCTTCGTTAGTGAAGGATGCAGCTGGCCTAATCAAGAATTTACCGCTAACGGGAAGCAATTATGGGATTGCATTCAAGTCTCTGGTCTCAAGGTATCACAATACCCGGGTTTTGTTGACCAATTATTGGCAGGGTATTGTACAGGCCCCCAAAGCAAATAGTGAATCTGCTTCTTCCCTACGAACGTTGTTGTCTGTATTCAGTGAAAATTTGGAAGCGTTGAAGCAGTTTGAACATGACATGTGGGATTTCACTAAATTCAACATGTTGCTGCAAAAGATGGATATGAGTCTTAAGCAAAAATTTGAGCTTGAGTTTTGCGAATCGGACATTCCCAGTTTTAGTAGTTTGTGTAGATTCTTGGAAAAGCAGTGTAAAGCAATGGAGACAACTGCCTTAACTTCCAATTATGTGACTAATAGAAGGCAGCATGTTTCAGCAACCACTGCTAGGCCCGCTTCGTCCTTTGTTACCAGCACAAAGCTTGTATGTGCTTATTGTAAGGAGGAGCACCCCATGCTCAAGTGTGATGGATTTCTATCTTTATCCTCTCATAAACGGTATACGTTCGCAAAAAAGAATAATCTTTGTTTTAACTGTTTATCAAACTCGCATGCCAGCAGGGAGTGCAAGTCATCAAGTTGTCGTGTATGTAATAAACACCATCATACATTATTGCACTTCCCAAAAGCACCGGCATCGGGAGATGAGAGTGACTCAAACAAGCCACCTGTGGAAGAGCCACAAGGTGCAGAGCAATTGCGTGTGTTGGCAAGTGTGGTAAAAAGGGAACAGTCCGTGTTACTGGCAACTATAATGCTATTAGTACGAGATAAAAATGGAAAGGTTAGGAGATGTCGAGCTCTCCTGGATTGTGCGAGTGAGGCTAATTTCATTTCGCAGCAGTGTGTTGAAAAATTGGGGCTCAACACCTCATCTCGTTCAGTGATGGTTCAAGGCTTGAACCAAATGAGCTCGCTTGCTAGCCAAGGCACTCTCAAATGTCGAGTAGAGTCCATTTATGAGCCAACAAAGTTAGAGTTGGACATGATTGTGATTCCGAACATTTGTTCCAAGATCCCTTCTGCTAAAATTGAGCAGTGCCACTGGCAACATATTCAGAACTTAGAGTTGGCAGATTCAGAGTTTGGTATACCAGGGGACATTGAAATTTTGTTGGGTACTGACGTTTATGCTCATGTGGTTAGACCTGGAATAAAGAGAGGGCCTCGAGGTGCACCAGTGGCCATCAATACTGTTTTTGGTTGGGTGCTTATGGGCAGTGTAGAACAGTCAAAGTCTCATTCTGTTGTGAATAGTTTATGCACGTTGGTCGACTTGGATCATACCTTGAAACAGTTTTGGAGCTTGGAACAGGTACCACAAGGTTTAGTTATGTCTCCGGAAGATAAAAAATGTGAGGAAATCTTCAAGAAGACTCAGCACCGAAATAGTGCTGGGAGATATATTTTAAATATGCCCTTTCGTGAGGGTACTCCGTGTTTGGGAGAATCTTTCAGTGTTGCATTGAGGCGGTTTTACTCCCTGGAAGCACGTCTTAGTAGGGATCCAGCGTTGCACAAGTCCTATTCGGAGTTTATCAGGGATTATTATGAGTCTGGCCATATGTCTCTGGTATCAGATGTAGCTGTGGAACCATCTGATGCATACTATATTCCCCATCATTGTGTGTTGCGTCCTCACAGCCTTTCGACCAAACTGCGGGTGGTATTTGATGCTAGTTCCAAAAGTACGAATGGTGTATCTCTGAACGATACGTTGTTAGTGGGAGCGAAGTTGCAGACAGATATTGCCACTGTGTTGTTGAAATTTCGCTCAAACAAAATTGCATTTACTGCTGACATTCGGCAAATGTATCGACAAATTTTGGTTGTAGATAATCATAGGGATTATCAAAGAATTCTCTGGAGGTTCTCAAAGGGGGAACCTGTACAGAAATATCGCCTTAGTACTGTCACATATGGGGTCTCCTCAAGCCCACACATGGCAATCCGAACAATGATGCAGCTTTGTGATGATGAGGAATCATCTTTTCCATTGGCAGCAAAGCTAGTTCGGTCCGATCTCTATGTGGATGATGTAGTCAGTGGAGTCGACTCATTGTCAGAGGCTTTTGAGTTGCAACGGCAATTGATTGGGTTGTTTGCTAAGGGGGGTTTTGAATTGAAGAAGTGGGCCAGCAATAATTCGAAACTGTTGTCCACAGTATCAGCTGATAGTCAGCAACCTCGATCGTTAGATTTAAATGATCCATCAGTGTTGAAAATTTTAGGATTGCAGTGGTGTCCCATAGGTGATACATTCTCTTTTAATGTTGAACCTATTGATCGTCCGTGCACAAAACGAAATCTTCTTTCGGAATTGGCAAGAATTTATGACCCCCTGGGTTTTTTGTCTCCTGTTACCCTGTTGGCAAAATATCTTATGCAGTGCTTGTGGGAGCAAAAAGTGGGATGGGATGATAAGCCCTCAAAGGATATTGTTGGTCAGTGGTCTCAGTATAAATCACAACTCAGTGCGCTAGCAGGTTTATCAATTCCCAGAGGCGTAAAACACGATAATATCATCAGTACAGAACTCCATGGGTTCTGTGATGCATCGGAGCGAGGGTATGCTGCAGTTGTTTACTTAAGACAAGTATCAGAGGAGGGTCAAGTTTGGATCAATTTTCTGTGTGCCAAGTCCAAGGTATCACCTTTAAAAAGAATATCGATTCCACGTCTCGAATTGTGTGGGTGTTTATTGTTGGCAAAGCTTCTGGAATTTGTGTGTCGGGTGTATGAAGGTCGTTTTGAGTTTAACTCTATGTATGCTTGGTCAGACTCTATGGTGGCACTTGCCTGGATAAAATCATCTTCCAATAGGTGGAAGACCTTTATTGGGAATCGAGTAGCAAGCATACAAGAGAAGATTCCTCCAGAGTCATGGCATCACGTAAGTGGACAAGAAAACCCAGCTGATTGTGCATCGAGAGGCATGTTACCTTCTGGGTTTTGTGAGCATCCACTATGGTGGGCGGGACCCGCCTGGCTAAAATTGGCAAGAGAAAATTGGCCCAAGTCGTTGCGTTTTGAGCCGCCAGAAGAGTGCCTGGCGGAGCAACGAACTCTCCCCGTACTAGTTACTTTGGCAAATGAGGAGTGGCTCAGTAAACTTTTGAATCGCTTTTCGCATCTACGGAAAATTCAGGGTGTTGTTGTATATTGTCAGCGGTTTGTGCGAAATTGTAGGGTGTCTCCATCTGACCGAACTACTGCATCTCTGACAGCCACCGAATTACAGGAGGCGCTTCATATGCTTATCAAATGTGCTCAAGGTGAAGTATTTCAAAGGGAAATAGCATCCTTGGTTAAAGGTGAGAGGTGTGCGAGGGCAATAAATAAGTTAGCCCCCTTTCTGGATACAGAGGGTATCCTCAGGGTGGGCGGTCGCCTTCGTCAAGCTGATGTTCCAGTTGAAGTGAAACACCCTATATTGTTGCCCCGCTCACATCGTCTCACCGAGTTAATCATTGCACACACACACCATGTCAATCTTCATCCTGGTCCTCGCACATTGCTTCATTTGCTTTCGCAACAGTTTTGGATTTTGTCCCCTCGGAGAGCTATTCATCATGTTTTGTCAAGGTGCTATCGTTGCTTTCGAGTGAATCCTACTCCCATGGCACCGATGATGTCTGATTTGCCAGTTGCCAGGGTTTCTCAGTTGAAGCCGTTTTCACACAGCGGAGTTGATTTTGCAGGTCCAGTTTTTGTGACACAGGGCAGATATCGAGGTGTCCGAAAGGTGAAAGCATATATTTGTTTGTTTGTGTGCATGGCAACGAAGGCCCTCCATTTGGAAGTAGTGTCTGATCTTTCAGCTGAAGCCTTCTTGGCAGCTCTTCGGAGGTTTGTGGCTCGCAGAGGAAGATGTGACAATTTGTATAGCGATAGAGGTACCAACTTCGTCGGCTCAAATAAGCAGCTCTTAAACTATGCAAAGGGGGCAGCAGATGCTTGTACCATTAAGTGGCATTTCAACCCCCCATCAGCTCCGCATTTTGGAGGTCTGTGGGAGGCAGGAGTGCGCTCAGTCAAGACTCATTTGCGAAGGGTGATCGGTTTGCAGATTCTGACCTTTGAGGAAATGTCCACGTTGCTTGCTCAAGTGGAATCAGTTTTGAATTCTCGACCATTGTGTAGTGCGAGTACTGATCCAAATGATCTGTTAGCCCTATCCCCAGGACATTTTCTTACAATGGAACCGTTAGGTGCTCCTCCTGATGCTGATTTGACTTTGTTAAGTATGAATCGCTTGTCACGCTGGCAGCTGGTGCAAAGGATCCACCAGGACTTTTGGCGCCGCTGGAAGAACGAATACCTGCATACACTGCAGCAGCGTGGTAAGTGGGATACTGTGCAAACGTCCCCCCCGATCGGAGCTTTAGTTGTGATTAAAGATGAGACTTCGTCACCTCTTGTTTGGAAGCTCGGACGCATTATGCAACTATACCCAGGCCGTGATGGTATAGCTCGGGTAGCTCAAGTTCGCACTAGTAGTGGCACTTTTGATAGGCCTCTGACGAAGTTATGTCTGTTGCCATCGCAGTAATACGTCTGCCTTGAAATTTTTTGTACAGTTAATTATAAATCCAATAGCTTCAGTTTTGTTTTTTGTGCTTATTGTAAATTTTTGTTTTGTTTGTTTATTTGAGAAACAATATAATTGTGAAAATAAATCCTTATTTTGGTGGGCGGAATGTTCATGCTCGTTGTTCTGTCACTTTTAAATTCAAATGTCGCGCGCTACACTGACATAGAGTAAGTGTTACTAATGGTTTCCGCCAGAAGACCAGAGAGGGGGAAGAAGAATGAGAGAAGGGAGAGAAGCTTGCATCCCTCTGCCACTTGTTTTTGAGTCCTTGAAGAGGCAAGAGGTCTCGAGAAAGCGAATTGCTTTCAACCCCTTGAAGAGACACGAGGTCTCTAAATATCCATTTTGTTTGTAAGTCCTTTGGGAGACACGAGGTCCCTAGAGGTGTTGTGTGTGAATACAGAAAAACGAAGCTTATGTTCCTGCATTATTGGAGAATAAAGGTAGGTAACTTTGCTTATTGTCAGTGCCCTATTTGTTCTGTTTTTTTTTGTTATTCATTATAAAATAAATACACGTGGTAGTTACAATTATTATTGTTATGATACCTGTCGCAAGAAAACCAAAAAAATTCAGGCAGATGAATCACGGGTGAATGAAAGAACACCTTTATCTGGACAAGAAAATTTTCGCACCAATGTGTATTACCGAATTTTAGATACTTTGAGTGTACAATTGGCCGGACGTAAAAGTGATTATCAAAAGCTTTACGAAAATTTCAATTTTTTAAATAATTTATCTAAAATAGATACAAATGAATTGAAAAATCTTGCAAATAAACTAGTTAATAGGTATCCTGGTGATTTGGAAGAGACTTTTGGGAATGAATGTATTTATTTATATTATCAACTCAAAGATTCCCTAGCAAATAAGGAAGATGTACGTTCTGCACAAGAAATATGCAATGTATTGCATTCTCGGAATCTTCGAGATGTTTATCCGAATGTAGATATTGCTCTACGTATTTTTTTGAGTATTCCTGCTACCAATTGTTCAGGTGAAAGATCCTTTTCCACCTTGAAAAAGGGGAAAACTTATTTACGCGCAAGTATGGGCCAAAATAGACTTAATGCTTTGGCATTACTTATTACTTATTTCGTTAGAGTTTATTAAATATTTATTTGTATCGTTTTGTAATTATATTTCAATAAAATACAAATTATATTTAAATAATAATATTGAATCAAAATGAATTGAATTTTGTTATTCAAAAAGAGCGGCGCATCAGACAGGGCCTAGGGCGGTAGCAAGCCTAAATCCGCCACTGAGCATTGCCTATCTTGCAGCTCTTGGACATGATGCAATGGCTCGCGTTATTCCAAGACATATCAGCCTTTGCAATTTGCTTTGTGTTGAGGCTTGTTCCGTTTTTAGCCACCATACTACAGATGCGTATGTGACTATGGGTTTGATGACAGTTTGGCATAGCCAGTATACCACCCTCGGATTCAGTTCCCATGTCTTTCCCACGATTGCCATTGTGGCTCTCGAAAGAGTTTTTCCAAGTGTGTGTTCCCATTCAGTTGATCTAAGAAGAACCCTAAATATTTAACTTCATTACAAAATTGTATCTATATTCCATCCAGAGTAGAGCTTTTAAATTTAGTTTCCTTCTGTTAGTAAATGGGACAATAACTGTCTTATGAGGAGTGCCATTAAGTCCCTCTGCTCACACTAGTTCTTTACTATATTTAGGGCCGTTTGCATTAGGCTGGGATATTACAGCATCGTGCTTTCCCTTTACTGTTATGACAATATCGTCTAAGTATTATTGGACTGTAAATCCAGCTCTGCTCAATGTAGTCAGAAGTTTATCAGGAACGAGCAACCACAGCAGACGTGATAGCACTTTTCCTTGAGGACTACCTTTGACCGGCGTCACTCTTGCGTTGGTTTCATTTGTGGTGACGGTGATAACATTGCTTTTTAGCATTGACTTAAAAGCTGTGTTATAATTTTATATGTAAGTATCTAAACCATTTTATTTTTCTTATGTTAAATCTATTTTATTCATTCCGTTATTTTGTGGCCTTGACAAAGAAAAAAAATGTAATGAAAATTCACAACAACAAAAATTGCCAGCTTTTTCAAATAATTGAATTGGCTGGTCCTGCGTCAAATAATAGTACAAAACATATTTACGAGTGAATTTGCAGTTTACCTCACGGACAATTTTAGATAACGTTTGGCATTTTACATGCACGTTGACACTATTTTAGTGAATTTTCGTAAAAAAATTTAACAAATTAAAAAAAATCACTAATGAGAAGATTCCGACTTTTAAATGAAAAATTCCTTCCGATTTTGCTTAAATTTTCTCAGTACCTTCCTTTCGCAAGTGGCTTGGATAAGTTCGTTAGGAGGCAAAACGTTGTTTTTTATTTCGGAAAAAAATTATATCTCCGGAAGTAATAAAGTAAGGGCCACAAAATTTGGTACGCTGGCTTCTCTCATAAAGAGTATCAGATGTACCGAAATTCAGATTTATATGTTGAAATACAAAGAAGTTATAGGTAAATTAATTTTTAACTAATTAAATCTGATTAAAAAAAGTTAAAACGTCAAAATTGATAATTACCAACCAAATTTGGTATGCGTGTTTGTATTGTAAAGAGTGAACGATGCACTAAAATTTAGGTCTGTATGTTTAACGACAAAAAAGTTATGGACATTTAAAGAAACAAAATTTGGGGTTTTCTTCAAAACGCCAAAGTCGCGATTTGAAACGTCAAAATGAGGAACATTTATGCAAAGAACTTGAACAAATAAGGATTATGTAAAGAAAATGTCGTAAGAAGAGTGTTCTGCAAACCCCTAAGTTTCAGTTTTAACTGTCACTGTTCTTCATTTTACTAAAATATTTACAGAAAATTCATTTTAAACAGACCCTTTCTCAGATGCTTTGGCGGTCGTTTTAGTTAAGTTTATGGTTTAACGGTCTATAATTTTTAGCTAGTTTTCGTCAATGATGAGACCGCGACTTTTGAATTTTAAAACCATTTCTTCAAATGAGCGCAAACTAGGCCCCCTAGAATCCATATCCGGGTTTACATTCAGTTTTTATCTGTTTACATATATACACGGGTGACGCATTTCTACGCAGTAAAGCTCAATATAATTGTTATTATACAAGCTATGAGAAAAAGTTGTACACGTTAATTATAGGGTACGAGGGCGGGTCAATAGGTCCGTGACTTTTAACTTCGTCCAACGTTTCTCCAATTTTTTTATTCCTTCCAAAAAAATAAGATTTGTCGAGGTTCTCAAAATAGGTATTTGTTTGTGAGATGATTTCATCATTGGAGTCAAATCTCTTTCCGCCGAGCCATTTATTTAAGTTTGGAAACAAGAAATAGCCACTCGGGGCTAAATCCTGAGAATATGGCGGATGAGGGAGCAATTCGTAGCCCAATTTATCAATTTATGCAATTTCGCCGTGGAGATTACACACGTGTGCACGCTTGCATTGTATTGGTGGAATATAACTTTTCTCTTGGCCAAATGCTGTCGTTTTTTCTTCAAATCTTCATTGAATCGGTCCAATAAGTTGGTATAATATTCGCTATTGATTGTTCTTCCCTTTTGAAGGTAATCAATGTGGATTATACCGCGTGCATCCCATAAAAGGGTCGTAATGACTTTATTGGCTGACAAACCCAACTTGTCCTTCTTCGGCGCCGATTCGCACGGAGAAATCGACTGTTTTGACTACTGCTTGGTCTCTGTTGTGTTGTGGTGAATCCATGTTTCTTCCACGGTTACCAAACGTCGCAAAAACTCGGCCTTATTGCGGTTGATCAACCAAACACTCTTTCGAAGTTGTCACATGATTGCGTTTGTTAGCAAACGCGGCACCCATTTTGCAGATAGCTTTCTCATAACCAAGTGATCATGCAAAATCGAAACCACTGAGCCATGTGATATGCCTATGGCTTCCACAATCTCCCGCACTTTCAATCTCCGATCAGCCAACACCATATCGTGATTTTTTTCAATTGTTTCAGGTCTAGCGACCTCAACTTGGCGTCCAGAACGTTGAGCGTCATTTGTGTTGATACGGCCGCAACGGAATTCAGTAAACCACTGTTTTACCATGGAAATTGATGGTGCAGATACCCCGTAGTATTTATCAAGCTTAGCCTTGGTTTGAGTGATGTTTTTTCCGCAAAAATAATATTTTTTTCAGGTTTTTCCCATTTTCGTTATAACTCAAGAGGTTGTCTGCTTTCAATGGCTATCTACTACAAACTAAATGACGCAGTTTGTTCAAATTTTGACAGGAGTCAACTGACAGATGCTTGTTGACAGGAGCAGTGTCACCTTTCCTATGAAGAGGCGGGAAATTCAAAAAGTCACGGACTTATTGACCCGCCCTCGTATCTTAAGCTGCATCTTATAAAATTATTTTGACTATCCTTACAATTTTTTATTTCGAACATCCTTATATTATTGCATTTTTTATTTTTTTGTGGAAATATGATGAATGTTTGTAAGAAAAAACAATTAGACGCAGTAAGTGCCTTTTGGTAGCGAATTTTCATTAAATCCCTCAAATTTCAATAACTCAATTTACTATTAACCTAAGCTTTGATGGCTAGGAAATCAGTTTTCTCAGAAACATTTTAAGTTTATTTTCGGAAAATTTTTGTACATTTTCAAACAATCAGTTATTTTGATAAAATATCGTGGAATTGTTTCTTCTATATAGGCTATACCGGTATTCAGATTGGTGCCTGATCGCATTAGAGAGACATATTTTGCTATTGAAAACATTTTAATGGAAATTCACTTCCATAATGCACTTGCTGCGTCCAGACTTATATATATATATATATATATATATATATATATATATATATATATATATATATATATATATATATATATATATATATTGTTCATGCTCGTTGTTCTGTCACTTTTAAATTCAAATGTCGCGCGCTACACTGACATAGAGTAAGTGTTACTAATGGTTTCCGCCAGAAGACCAGAGAGGGGGAAGAAGAATGAGAGAAGGGAGAGAAGCTTGCATCCCTCTGCCACTTGTTTTTGAGTCCTTGAAGAGGCAAGAGGTCTCGAGAAAGCGAATTGCTTTCAACCCCTTGAAGAGACACGAGGTCTCTAAATATCCATTTTGTTTGTAAGTCCTTTGGGAGACACGAGGTCCCTAGAGGTGTTGTGTGTGAATACAGAAAAACGAAGCTTATGTTCCTGCATTATTGGAGAATAAAGGTAGGTAACTTTGCTTATTGTCAGTGCCCTATTTGTTCTGTTTTTTTTTGTTATTCATTATAAAATAAATACACGTGGTATTTACATTTGGTCCTTCGAGCCGGATTTTTATAGTTGTTTTGTTTTGTTATTAGTTGATACAGTCCATTTTTTGAAGTAATTTTACTTGTTTCCTTTAGTCTAGTAAATTTGTAATTGTTTATTGCCGTGTTGAGTCATTTAATTTCAAGGTGACGTTATTGCTTGTATATAACTAGGTACATACTCGAATTGCATATTGTTGAAATCACGTTTGCATATTGTTTAAATCGCGTTTAGGAATTTTTTTGCGTTGAACAATGGAGTTGATTCAGCTAAAAAATAAGCGCGAAAGCGTTTATAGACGAGTAGAAGCCATATTGCACGTGGCTCAACAGGTCAAAATAGACGCAGTAGTGGATTTAGATAGGTTGAATAGATTTGAGGTTCGTTTTGAGGCGTTGAATGAGTTGGTCAATCTATTTGATTCATTGCATTTGGACATCGTGTCGGTAGTTGATCGATCAGAGTTGGAGAGCGAGCATGAAATGCAGAACAAATTCGATGAACTGCAATACTCTATAAAAACTATCTATCGAGAACTGAGAGGTTATGCAAATAAAGCCGCTGAGAATCAAGCTCGATCCGTTTTTCACGGTAGTTCGAAATCGAGTCAAGCATCGAGTAAGTCGCGGTGTTCTGTCAAATCATCGAACGCTCGATCTCTCAGTGAAAAGGAAGTAACGAACGCAAACGCGATTATGTCAACTTCAAATTTAAACAGACATTTGAGGTTACCGAAAATCGAAATGCCAAAATTCGATGGAAATTGGAAAAACTGGCCAACCTTTTATGATCTGTTTAAAACAATGATTCATGAGAACGAATCATTGTCAGATATTGAAAAGTTCCAATATTTGAGTGCTTCGTTAGTGAAGGATGCAGCTGGCCTAATCAAGAATTTACCGCTAACGGGAAGCAATTATGGGATTGCATTCAAGTCTCTGGTCTCAAGGTATCACAATACCCGGGTTTTGTTGACCAATTATTGGCAGGGTATTGTACAGGCCCCCAAAGCAAATAGTGAATCTGCTTCTTCCCTACGAACGTTGTTGTCTGTATTCAGTGAAAATTTGGAAGCGTTGAAGCAGTTTGAACATGACATGTGGGATTTCACTAAATTCAACATGTTGCTGCAAAAGGTGGATATGAGTCTTAAGCAAAAATTTGAGCTTGAGTTTTGCGAATCGGACATTCCCAGTTTTAGTAGTTTATGTAGATTCTTGGAAAAGCAGTGTAAAGCAATGGAGACAACTGCCTTAACTTCCAATTATGTGACTAATAGAAGGCAGCATGTTTCAGCAACCACTGCTAGGCCCGCTTCGTACTTTGTTACCAGCACAAAGCTTGTATGTGCTTATTGTAAGGAGGAGCACCCCATGCTCAAGTGTGATGGATTTCTATCTTTATCCTCTCATAAACGGTATACGTTCGCAAAAAAGAATAATCTTTGTTTTAACTGTTTATCAAACTCGCATGCCAGCAGGGAGTGCAAGTCATCAAGTTGTCGTGTATGTAATAAACACCATCATACATTATTGCACTTCCCAAAAGCACCGGCATCGGGAGATGAGAGTGACTCAAACAAGCCACCTGTGGAAGAGCCACAAGGTGCAGAGCAATTGCGTGTGTTGGCAAGTGTGGTAAAAAGGGAACAGTCCGTGTTACTGGCAACTATAATGCTATTAGTACGAGATAAAAATGGAAAGGTTAGGAGATGTCGAGCTCTCCTGGATTGTGCGAGTGAGGCTAATTTCATTTCGCAGCAGTGTGTTGAAAAATTGGGGCTCAACACCTCATCTCGTTCAGTGATGGTTCAAGGCTTGAACCAAATGAGCTCGCTTGCTAGCCAAGGCACTCTCAAATGTCGAGTAGAGTCCATTTATGAGCCAACAAAGTTAGAGTTGGACATGATTGTGATTCCGAACATTTGTTCCAAGATCCCTTCTGCTAAAATTGAGCAGTGCCACTGGCAACATATTCAGAACTTAGAGTTGGCAGATTCAGAGTTTGGTATACCAGGGGACATTGAAATTTTGTTGGGTACTGACGTTTATGCTCATGTGGTTAGACCTGGAATAAAGAGAGGGCCTCGAGGTGCACCAGTGGCCATCAATACTGTTTTTGGTTGGGTGCTTATGGGCAGTGTAGAACAGTCAAAGTCTCATTCTGTTGTGAATAGTTTATGCACGTTGGTCGACTTGGATCATACCTTGAAACAGTTTTGGAGCTTGGAACAGGTACCACAAGGTTTAGTTATGTCTCCGGAAGATAAAAAATGTGAGGAAATCTTCAAGAAGACTCAGCACCGAAATAGTGCTGGGAGATATATTTTAAATATGCCCTTTCGTGAGGGTACTCCGTGTTTGGGAGAATCTTTCAGTGTTGCATTGAGGCGGTTTTACTCCCTGGAAGCACGTCTTAGTAGGGATCCAGCGTTGCACAAGTCCTATTCGGAGTTTATCAGGGATTATTATGAGTCTGGCCATATGTCTCTGGTATCAGATGTAGCTGTGGAACCATCTGATGCATACTATATTCCCCATCATTGTGTGTTGCGTCCTCACAGCCTTTCGACCAAACTGCGGGTGGTATTTGATGCTAGTTCCAAAAGTACGAATGGTGTATCTCTGAACGATACGTTGTTAGTGGGAGCGAAGTTGCAGATAGATATTGCCACTGTGTTGTTGAAATTTCGCTCAAACAAAATTGCATTTACTGCTGACATTCGGCAAATGTATCGACAAATTTTGGTTGTAGATAATCATAGGGATTATCAAAGAATTCTCTGGAGGTTCTCAAAGGGGGAACCTGTACAGAAATATCGCCTTAATACTGTCACATATGGGGTCTCCTCAAGCCCACACATGGCAATCCGAACAATGATGCAGCTTTGTGATGATGAGGAATCATCTTTTCCATTGGCAGCAAAGCTAGTTCGGTCCGATCTCTATGTGGATGATGTAGTCAGTGGAGTCGACTCATTGTCAGAGGCTTTTGAGTTGCAACGGCAATTGATTGGGTTGTTTGCTAAGGGGGGTTTTGAATTGAAGAAGTGGGCCAGCAATAATTCGAAACTGTTGTCCACAGTATCAGCTGATAGTCAGCAACCTCGATCGTTAGATTTAAATGATCCATCAGTGTTGAAAATTTTAGGATTGCAGTGGTGTCCCATAGGTGATACATTCTCTTTTAATGTTGAACCTATTGATCGTCCGTGCACAAAACGAAATCTTCTTTCGGAATTGGCAAGAATTTATGACCCCCTGGGTTTTTTGTCTCCTGTTACCCTGTTGGCAAAATATCTTATGCAGTGCTTGTGGGAGCAAAAAGTGGGATGGGATGATAAGCCCTCAAAGGATATTGTTGGTCAGTGGTCTCAGTATAAATCACAACTCAGTGCGCTAGCAGGTTTATCAATTCCCAGAGGCGTAAAACACGATAATATCATCAGTACAGAACTCCATGGGTTCTGTGATGCATCGGAGCGAGGGTATGCTGCAGTTGTTTGCTTAAGACAAGTATCAGAGGAGGGTCAAGTTTGGATCAATTTTCTGTGTGCCAAGTCCAAGGTATCACCTTTAAAAAGAATATCGATTCCACGTCTCGAATTGTGTGGGTGTTTATTGTTGGCAAAGCTTCTGGAATTTGTGTGTCGGGTGTATGAAGGTCGTTTTGAGTTTAACTCTATGTATGCTTGGTCAGACTCTATGGTGGCACTTGCCTGGATAAAATCATCTTCCAATAGGTGGAAGACCTTTATTGGGAATCGAGTAGCAAGCATACAAGAGAAGATTCCTCCAGAGTCATGGCATCACGTAAGTGGACAAGAAAACCCAGCTGATTGTGCATCGAGAGGCATGTTACCTTCTGGGTTTTGTGAGCATCCACTATGGTGGGCGGGACCCGCCTGGCTAAAATTGGCAAGAGAAAATTGGCCCAAGTCGTTGCGTTTTGAGCCGCCAGAAGAGTGCCTGGCGGAGCAACGAACTCTCCCCGTACTAGTTACTTTGGCAAATGAGGAGTGGCTCAGTAAACTTTTGAATCGCTTTTCGCATCTACGGAAAATTCAGGGTGTTGTTGGATATTGTCAGCGGTTTGTGCGAAATTGTAGGGTGTCTCCATCTGACCGAACTACTGCATCTCTGACAGCCACCGAATTACAGGAGGCGCTTCATATGCTTATCAAATGTGCTCAAGGTGAAGTATTTCAAAGGGAAATAGCATCCTTGGTTAAAGGTGAGAGGTGTGCGAGGGCAATAAATAAGTTAGCCCCCTTTCTGGATACAGAGGGTATCCTCAGGGTGGGCGGTCGCCTTCGTCAAGCTGATGTTCCAGTTGAAGTGAAACACCCTATATTGTTGCCCCGCTCACATCGTCTCACCGAGTTAATCATTGCACACACACACCATGTCAATCTTCATCCTGGTCCTCGCACATTGCTTCATTTGCTTTCGCAACAGTTTTGGATTTTGTCCCCTCGGAGAGCTATTCATCATGTTTTGTCAAGGTGCTATCGTTGCTTTCGAGTGAATCCTACTCCCATGGCACCGATGATGTCTGATTTGCCAGTTGCCAGGGTTTCTCAGTTGAAGCCGTTTTCACACAGCGGAGTTGATTTTGCAGGTCCAGTTTTTGTGACACAGGGCAGATATCGAGGTGTCCGAAAGGTGAAAGCATATATTTGTTTGTTTGTGTGCATGGCAACGAAGGCCCTCCATTTGGAAGTAGTGTCTGATCTTTCAGCTGAAGCCTTCTTGGCAGCTCTTCGGAGGTTTGTGGCTCGCAGAGGAAGATGTGACAATTTGTATAGCGATAGAGGTACCAACTTCGTCGGCTCAAATAAGCAGCTCTTAAACTATGCAAAGGGGGCAGCAGATGCTTGTACCATTAAGTGGCATTTCAACCCCCCATCAGCTCCGCATTTTGGAGGTCTGTGGGAGGCAGGAGTGCGCTCAGTCAAGACTCATTTGCGAAGGGTGATCGGTTTGCAGATTCTGACCTTTGAGGAAATGTCCACGTTGCTTGCTCAAGTGGAATCAGTTTTGAATTCTCGACCATTGTGTAGTGCGAGTACTGATCCAAATGATCTGTTAGCCCTATCCCCAGGACATTTTCTTACAATGGAACCGTTAGGTGCTCCTCCTGATGCTGATTTGACTTTGTTAAGTATGAATCGCTTGTCACGCTGGCAGCTGGTGCAAAGGATCCACCAGGACTTTTGGCGCCGCTGGAAGAACGAATACCTGCATACACTGCAGCAGCGTGGTAAGTGGGATACTGTGCAAACGTCCCCCCCGATCGGAGCTTTAGTTGTGATTAAAGATGAGACTTCGTCACCTCTTGTTTGGAAGCTCGGACGCATTATGCAACTATACCCAGGCCGTGATGGTATAGCTCGGGTGGCTCAAGTTCGCACTAGTAGTGGCACTTTTGATAGGCCTCTGACGAAGTTATGTCTGTTGCCATCGCAGTAATACGTCTGCCTTGAAATTTTTTGTACAGTTAATTATAAATCCAATAGCTTCAGTTTTTTGTTTTTTGTGCTTATTGTAAATTTTTGTTTTGTTTGTTTATTTGAGAAACAATATAATTGTGAAAATAAATCCTTATTTTGGTGGGCGGAATGTTCATGCTCGTTGTTCTGTCACTTTTAAATTCAAATGTCGCGCGCTACACTGACATAGAGTAAGTGTTACTAATGGTTTCCGCCAGAAGACCAGAGAGGGGGAAGAAGAATGAGAGAAGGGAGAGAAGCTTGCATCCCTCTGCCACTTGTTTTTGAGTCCTTGAAGAGGCAAGAGGTCTCGAGAAAGCGAATTGCTTTCAACCCCTTGAAGAGACACGAGGTCTCTAAATATCCATTTTGTTTGTAAGTCCTTTGGGAGACACGAGGTCCCTAGAGGTGTTGTGTGTGAATACAGAAAAACGAAGCTTATGTTCCTGCATTATTGGAGAATAAAGGTAGGTAACTTTGCTTATTGTCAGTGCCCTATTTGTTCTGTTTTTTTTTGTTATTCATTATAAAATAAATACACGTGGTATTTACATATATATATATATATATATATATAAACGTATAAAAATTTAAACTGGCCCCTGGGTTCTAGGGGTCCTAGTTCGCGCTCATTTGAAAAAATTTTTGCAAAGTCTCTCCATCGATACCTCTTTATTAGTGATTTTTTTAAAAATAAAAATTCACTAAAAATGAAGGGCTCGCCTATTTTTTCCCCGAAAATGTATTATATAAAAAAACCTACTTACTAAACTTAATAATTATTAACTAGTTACCAAGTTTTCCTCTAGTTAGTTATACGTTATAGTAGTTAAAAAGTCCATTAAAAAGTTTACCTTTAAATTTAAAATATTATACACTGAATTAATCACAGTATCACAATTATTTTGTCCACTTATTAAGCAACCCGAAGTAGTGGCCATAATAATAATAATAAAAATAATTGTCTTGTTAGAACATGTAAACAACAACGAAATGATCTAATTAAAAATCAATCCGACGCGAAGACGACAATTACTAGGTAGTAGTAGTAGGTACACACGCTCTGCCAAAAGTCCACTACAAACTGGAAGTGTGTAATTTTATAGCGCACAACAAATTGCTTATTCGGTCGTTTTCGACGATGATAAGCGATCATTTCGCACTGAAGTATCGCATTTCCTGAGAGCGCCGAAAAATACACACCGCTGCCAGACTGCTTTATATGGATATGAATGTATATAACATCTGCAACGATTAACACTATACCTATTCTGATTCTGTATTAATGGCTGCCGACTCTCTGCGATCCTCGATATACTAATTTTGTTTGTCGAATGCAGGAGGAAAAAAAGTAAAAAATATTTTTTTTTCAAATATAGCATAGCAAAAATATTATTTTTTCCACGGCAGGCGGCAGTGCGCGCGCACTGGCGCACTTATTGAGGAGGCGCCCCTGGTTTAATGATTCTTTTAAGCTGCTGAATTGCTGTGTAATTTTCTTTATCATTGTGCACCAAGTGGGTTAGGTGAGATATTTAAGTAAAAAACAAGTAATGATTTAAATCTCATATATTTTCATTGCAAATAGGTTTTTCATAAAAATATTTTACATATCACAGCAATCTGTTTACACAGAAAAATGATTTATGGCATTTCATCATCTAAGCAACAATATAAAATCTAAATTTCAAAATAAAATGAGACCTCATTCGTGATCTATATAATAAACTATAATATTTTTATGTACATACTATTTAAAATAAGATTTCATTTTATTTAAAAAGTTAACATAATTTATAATAATACATCTATAAAGAGATCGTGATTTTGATTTTATTTACAATTAGTAATATGAATTATTTGTTAATTATGTTAGAAGCACATTAAGTAAACAAAAAGCAAAGGACGTTTGGCACCTAGAATTCAATGAAAATAAATATAACTAAAGAAAGAACAGAAAATAATAATGAAGTTAAATTATCTTAATTTGAGAATAAAAATAAAAAATAATTGTGTTTTATTAAATTCAAATTAAACCTGTGAAGCTCACTATTTCAGTGAACTTTTAATTTATTTTAAAATTCTGTTAACATTTATTTATTTCATGAGATAGTAAAAATGATTCTTGGTTAACATATCACTCCCAATTAAGAAACAATAAATAAATTTTGGTAAGCATTTAATTTTTACCATAGAATGATATTAACTATTAATTTCACTTGCAATCTTAAGTACATTATCTTCTTTAAGAAAATCATCTCATGAAATAATATTAGATATTTACAGAAAAGTTTGATTAAGTAAATAGATAAATACCTTATTGTTAAATTAATGAAGAAGTAACGAAGCGTCAGTAGGATAATTTAAAATTTACAAAATATGATCTTTACAATATGCTCCAATATGGAACTTTTACTACATATATAGCTTATTTACATAGTTTGTATTATTCGGGACAGTATCTTGTTTTCTAGTTATTGTCAAAAGTATTGCACTCTATCTAGTGTCCCTAAAATAATTACAGTATTAAGTTAAATTGCTTCTTTCCTTATACAAAGTGTAAGCACCACAGCTAATGCATCGGAGAGAAGAAAACCAAAAGACAAAAAATATATTTTACATGGGTAATTATTTGTCCTGAAAAGGTTCGTTCTAAACATAGCTTTATTTTCTGTTGGACCACATTTAAAATAGTTACCATTCAAATGGACTAATTGTAACATAACAGATAATAATTATCTCTAAAAGGTTTTTAGAAAATGTTATTTACTTAAAGAGATTGTTCAAATAAAACTGTGTAATTAAAACACAAGCAATTATATTTTTTAATGAAGGAAATTGAATTTTTCTTGGCTCTTGGTAAGGAATTTTAGGTTATAATTAACAAAAACACTTGGTAAAAACTTCCAGAAGATATGTACCTTATTAAGCTCAGACACTGAGTTTCACTCTCACAACCATTATCGATAAGTACAAGATATTAGGTATATCTTGCATCATCGAAAATAGTCGTGAGACTGAAACAATAAAAATAATAATTTATTTGCTCTTCAAATACACAGTGTGTGTAGAAAATCTCAATGAAAACAAATGAAATTGAAAATATACCAAATAAAACGGTTGTGTCAATAAATAAAAGAAAAGCAAATTTATAAATATGTATTGTCTGCAAAATTTTAAACAATATTACGATGGATATTTCTTGAGGATGGTTAAAAGTGAATAAACAAATTAATATTGATTGAATATCTCCGTTAGAAAAAAATATGTTATGCGATTCTTTGTAGTTTTCGACATCATTTTTTTCCATGTTAATCAGGACTTTTACTAAGTGGCGTCTCTTTGAGTTTTTCTCTGTCAGTATTATTGCCAGTATGTGTGCTCGCCTATAAAAATACAAGAAAGCCAAATTCTAGCTTCTAATAGCTCACCATTTGATTTTTGTTTGTTTGTAAAGGTGAAGGTACAATAAACCAAAGGTTGCAGTGCTATCGGGGCGGCGAGGCCGCGGACGAGCCCTGAGGGAAAGGTGTAGGTATTTTATTTGTCAAGTTAAGTATATATTCAAACTTGTAATCAAATTGTGAGCTATTAGCAGTTAGAATTTCGGTTTCTTGTATTTTACAAGCGAGTGCACATTCTGGCAATAGTGCTGACATAGAAAAACTCAAAGAGACGTCACTTAGAAAAAGTTTTAACTAAAACCGTCAACGAAATCTAAAAGAATCATATCTCGAAAACTACAAAAAATCGCATAACATACATAGGGGTTAAATCAATATGTATCAGTGTCCCCTAACTCCAGACTTTCGCTGGTACACCCTTCATGGGAGACCCTTTATATATATATATATATATATATATATATATATATATATATATATATATATATATATATATATATATATATATATATATATATATATATATATATATATATATATATATATATATATATATATACATACACCTATATACTATATACAGTAAGTATGTCCCCGGATGGGGTTGCCAAGGAGAGATAATTTCTTATTTTTCATTTTACAAGAAAAATGTATTCTTCATAATAATTTTTAATCGTTGTAAAACGGATGAATCAGTTATCGCTATTTAAATTTTGCTTTCCATTCCTTCTCGTTTTCATGGCAACCGTTATTACAACAATGCAACAAAAATCAAATTGTTTTATTGACAGTCAAAATTAACGCCAATGTTGTCGAATGAGCAACGAATTTACTTGATAACAGTGCTATGCTAAGGGTGATAAAACAACCCGCCGAAGAATTTACTCAAATGTTGCCGGATATTTACATCTAAAAATGTGGTGCGCTCCGTATTAGATGCAAAAAAAAACTAAGGTAGATCGCGATGAAGATGACGCTGCCACACTTATTGTAATGAATTCGGTACAACATAATCCGAAACTTTCTTTACGACGAAGATGACTTCAACTTAGGGATAAGTAAAACGCACATTCAAGAATATTGAAACAATGTTAAATTCATCCCTACAAACTAATTTTTAATCACGCTTTAGAGCCGGGAGATCCTGCAAAACGTTTGGATTTCTGCTTGCGGATGGGGGCTCAAATCATGGATAATCAATACTTTTGTCGAGATATTATATTCTCTGATGAAGCTACGTTCTCAAACAATTGTACTGTTGCACCTCAGCTCAGCGTGTGAGGTACTGGAGCCGCTACCATCCCTATTTCTGAATCGCTCGTAATCGACAATACAGGGCTATGGTGTCTAATTTCTTACCATGGTATAATTGGACCATATTTTTTTGAAAATGCGGTCATGTATTTAGATATATGTTACTAATATATTTACTAAATGAAAGGTTGGACGATCTACCGAATAATTATCGTGCTAGGTGTTATTTTCAACGAGATGCTTGTCCTGTCCATTATGCTTGAATAGTTGGAGAGAATTGTATGGGTCAAACTAGTCCTGTTTGTTGACCAGCGATGAGCCCTGATTTGACTATGGCAGATTTTTACTTTTGGGGCCGTTTCAAACAAATAATTTATGCAAATGATCTTCCCCTGAATGCACAAGGTTTGAAGGAAATAATCGGGTGTTCTGTGGCGTCTTTGCCGCTAGAAGAGATCCGAAAAATTATAGGAAACTGTGTTGAATACTTTAGCTGTGCTCTCAAGAAGGTGGATCGGGTGAAATTGTTATTGGTTTCATTTATCTTGTTGAATTGTTGTAATGGAAACTTATAAATTTTCAACTAAATCGACCTATTTCTTGATATTTTTGTGTAACGGAAATGAGATCTGAAAGGGTAAGAACTGATTCAGCCGTTTTAGAACAAGCAAAAACTATTATGAAGAATACATTTTTCTCATAGAATAAAAATTTAGAAAGTTTCTCCTCTCGGCAGCCCATTCGGGGACATACTGTATATATGTATACTTTGCCCACAAACAAAAATAATAAAAAGGAAGTTGCAAGCTTTAAAAACTTCTATAATGAGTTACTGAAATTGTAATAAAAACTTTTGTGTCAAATTAGTTTTGTGTATGCTCTTTTTAATCACCACCATATTTGCGTCATAAAGTGATGTTTTGAAAAAATATTTAGGTGTTAAGGCGACATTTGACGTGTTTTTGCACATTACACTGACCCAATAGTTCAAATTAAATTCTCACAAATACTTATAAAAATTTCGCTGATATTCTTAAATTAATAACCTTTATTTCTTCTGCTTTTCTTACTCCGAGCATACATGCAAACAAAATAAACCTCTTATATACAATATAATCACAGTGATAATAAAACAAATGATTTGGTAAATAATCTTAACAGTGGTTAGCTCCTCAAAACACAGTGAGCTTTGCCTTGTTGAGAAAGTTTATGCACTAGAACGGCCCAATCTTCCAGTCTAGGAGCACACTGCAAAGTGAGATCTCCAAGTTTTCTTCTTGCCATGAAGACGAATTCACCAACACCATGCGAAACACCACAATGCTGTGCTATGTGAAGAGTTATTTCACTTAAAGTGTCGTCTTCACTTATCGAATTAGTGTTTAGTTCCCTGGAGTATGTGTCTTCTGTTGTATGCCGTATCAGCTTCGTTATCTTGACTGACATCTCGGATACTTGAAGCTCATCTCTGTTTTCTACACCATAAATTATGCCTCGGGTCACTGGAAACAAAGAAAGAGATTATTAGTGTTTGTTAGATAAATAAAAGAATGCGGCATGTCATATTATATCATATAGCCAATGAAATAACAAACATTATATTATAATTAATGTGTCACGCTTCACAAATATTCAATTCAGTCTGATTTTAAATGTAATAAAGATGATGTTTCACAAAAAACAATCACAATTTCAGTTTTAATTATTATACAGGTGTCCCTTTTAAGATAGTTGTTTTCCATTCACGAACAGAAGGAAACTGAATTTAAAAGCTCCCAGTCTGAAGGGAAACACTTGGAAGAAACTCTTTCGAGAGTCAGAATCTGGATCTGCGGTAGACTCCTAGGAAACACATGGAGGCTGAATCCTAGGATGGTATACTAAGTATACCAAACTCATGGTCACATATCTGTCTATAGTATGGTGGTCAAAAACGAAACAAGCTTCAACACAAAGCAAATTGCAGAGGCTAATCTGTCTTGGGGTAACGGGAGCTATGACATCATGCTCTACAGCTGCAATAGAGGCAATGCTGAATATTGCCACACTGCACACATGCGTGAAGACTGAAGCAGCACTAAGTGCGTCAAGACTACTCCAAGCCGAGAAATTCGGACCACGAGACTTGGTTGGCCACTTATAGAAATTATTCTACTAGTCACTCGCCAAACCAAAAGACCAAATGACGGCCAAACTGGACTTTATAATGCCATTGGACGTCATAAGTGACCGCCAAGCATGGGAGAGAGACAGTGCAAGGTTGATAAACAACTCATCTGTATGGTACTCATACGGGTCTACACAAATGGACGGACCAGGACTGGATATAAAAGGACCTAAGTTTAGACTCGATAAGTTCCTAGGAAAAACTCCCACCATCTTCCGAGCAAAAACGCTTGCTATTAATCTGTGTGTACAGCAGTCATACGAAGACGACTAGAAAATACAGAGGCCTACATCCTGTCAGACAGTACTATAGACTGTAGTCTGTTAAAATGGAGTCTAAACTGATCTCGGACTGCAAAAAATCCTTGATGAAACTAACTGCGAACAACAAAACAACTTTCATGTGGGTACCAGGACATCAAGACATTAAAGGAAATGGGAAAGCAGATAGCTTTGCGAGAAGGTCAGCAACATAACCATTCTACACTAAGTGAGTGGTGAACGTGTCGCCACCTAGTTCGGAACCAAGTACTATGTTGTCACGCCCGCTCCAAATAACACAGAGTGTTAAAAATAGAGACAGTATACAACTAACTAACAATTTGATAAATTGTTAGCCCTGGCCCATTTCTACCCCAATATAGGGACAAAGTATGTAATACTAGATGCATTCTCGCAACAATTAGAACCGTAGACCGGTTTCGCTCTCATTAGAGCTCTTCAGTATGCCGTACTGAAGAGATATAATGAGAGCGAAACCGGTCTACGGTTCTAATTGTTGCGAGAATGCATCTAGTCTTACATAACAATTCTATCCACAGCCTTATTGTGGACTAACAAAAATCCACGTCAGAAACAAACTTCATACTTGGGAGAGGAACCAAATGCTGTCATACTAGAGGAAAACGCTAGGCTCAAGGCAGGCATGACGGTTCATCACCATATAGACTGATAAGTCTGAACTGTTTATTGAATTGAACAGGAACGTCTTGAGAATAATCAGAGGGCTTGAGAATAATCAGAGGACTTGAGAATAATCACAGGACTTTTCAAAGGACACTGCCCAGTAACGTATTGCCTTATTAAGATGAGTAAGGCGGACAGTGAAAACTGCAGATACTGCACTGAAGCAGCAGAGACAACATAACACTTGCTACGCGACTGCGTGGCCCAGTTCTGCAAAAGGTTCAAATACCTTTGTAGGGTGACCCTAGCATCCCAAAATAGCCCACAAGAAGATAGTGGACTACATAAAAAGTCTGCATTTTTTTGCCAACTATTAGAAAAAGTCACGCACAAAAGACCCATTGGGGTCGCACCGCTGAGAGGCCAAATGCCTACGACTCATTAAAAAATATTCAATCTAAAGTCCCTTTTAAGACTCGACAAAGAAAAGATGCAGGCAAATGACCCTAAAATATCCTAAATTTCACCGCTAAGGAAAGACAGGTTCAAAGTTTCCCTAAGAATTTAAATGTTTATATCTTGCGAACTATTTAATTTGCAAGACCCAAACTTGGCTCACCAGTTACTCCCATTAGAGGCTTTACTTAATCAGCGATATGTTAAAAAAATCAAGTTTCTGATGCGGACTATAGTCTTGCATGATACACCACTAACGTAAATAGATTATTCTGCCTGGTAGACAACAAGGATATTGCTGCCTTGTGCGGAGTGCGGAAAATGTCTGAAGAATAATGTTTTACAAACCCTGAAGTCTTAGCTTCAACCGTCATTGTCCTTCATTTGACTAAAATATTTCCAGAAAATTGATTTCAAATAGACCCGTTCTCTGATGCTTTGGCATTAGTCTTAGCTATAGAGTTTGGTTTAATCGTATAGAATTTTTGTCGAATTTTCGTAAAAAATCAATAAAGCTAAATATATCCGTTATTATACAAGATACGAAAAAAAATTGTATACATTAATTATAGGGTGTCTTGAGCTACATCCTAAACAATTATTTCTACAATCACAGGCTGGCCATTGTTAGTTCACACGGTATCGCAATGTTTTGTTCGTCCACAGAAAATGGAAACTGCCAAGCCTAACTTGATATCAATACACTTGTCCATAAATGCGTGTTTAAGCAAAAATTTTGGTATAAAATAGGCACCGACTTCAAATAATTTTAATACTTGTATAATTCAAAACCATACAATTATTTTCCGTTTTAACGCTTTTCTAAGGCGGTTCAACTTTTTATAAAGCAATTATTCTCGCTTGCAATCAATGAAAACTGACAATTACTGCGACAAAGTTTCCTAAATGTATCTATTGAAAGTGCAGAAACATTAGTGTAGTTATTAAAACCTATTAAAATCAATTGTTCCGACAGTTTTAATTGATTTCAATTCGAGTTATTAGAGATTGTTAAGTGTATGTAAGTGTGTTTACTTAAAAATGATGTATGGTTAAATCTGCTGCGAATTGAAACAGAACACCGATGACGTAAACCCTCCACGAGGTTAAATTAATAAGTTCACATTGTTGTTTTAAAAATACAATAACACTTTCATGAAGCTGATACAACAGAACATATGTAGAACAATGCCGTATCCGTTAATGCAGGCACACTTGTTAAATGATGATGATTAATGAAAACACCCATTCTTTTTCTGGAACCATATTTAATTAAATTCAAAACTGTAAAACACATCAGCTGTAAACCACTGTAACAAATATTGGTCCTTGGTGCCTTTGTGTTAGTTTAAGAGATTATCAGACTTATGTATTCAAGTAGTGGTGGAATTTTAATAAAACTTACAGCTTCGGCTTAATAATTATTACTTATTGCAAAAAAAGTTATGGCAACGAAGAAAATGTATTCAATTCTTGAAATAATTGATGTATGATTTTCTTCTAATTTAACAATATACCAATATGTTGCCCAAGAAATGTTGTCTTCTTAATTTCTATGTTCTTCAGTAAGTACCTTTTGTCACGGGTAAATTCCTGGCTGGTGAGTGAGTGCCGAGACGAGACGAGTGACCTGGCTAGGCAGACTGAGGTGACCCTCATCTGGGTGCCGGGTCAGCAGAACCATTTATGGGACCAGAACCGGCTCTGGGCGCGACAAAGAGCACTGCCAGGAGAGCCATTAAGTCCTGGGTCAAAAACCAACACAACGTGTACTGTGCAGACTGTCCAGGGCTTAGACATGGGAAGTTAATAATTGACGAACCCAGTTCAACGAGAGCTGTGGAGCTGCTAAATCTTAGCAGAAGACAGCTTAGAAACATAACAGGTCTCTTGAAGGGACACATGGCCGTCAAGAAACACCTGAATAAAATGGGGCCGGTTCGAAGGGGACCTCGCACGCAGACTCTGCGGCGAGGGGGAGGAATCAGCCCAGCACATCTTGTGCGAGTGTAAAGCTCTGGACCGCAAAAGACAACTGATCTACGGTCAGTCTAGACCGGAGACAGAGCAATATAAAATTTCACCCTACCAATCGCTGTGCAAACTAGTTCAAGGTACAGTGATTTTGGAATGGGTGGAGTAAGACCAAGGGTATGCACAATCAACCAAAGGTTGCAGTGCTATCGGGGCGGCAAGGTCGCGGACGAGACCTGAGGGAAAAAAAGTACTTTTTTGATATCTTTCTCAGGTCTAGGGTTACGTACACAGACCTAGAAACGATTTCCAGTGAAATCTTGGGAGTAGGCAAATTGAGGCCCCGGAATTAAACTACCACCACCCAACCTACCCTCTATCTACCGCACTAGGACTAAGCAGATTGTGGCCTCAGAATTCATTTTTTTCATAGTTGCTTAAGACCCAACCAAACCTTATCCACCACTACAAGAAGTAGGCAGATTTTTTTTGAGAGTCGTCAAAAAGCTTTTTTTGAAGAATTATATCTTGGTAGGTGGGTAAATAGCTTGAAGAGGGTTCGTTGGCCAGGAAAATCGGACCAGATTTTCGGAAACATTTTAAGTTTAGTTGTGGAAAATTTTGTCGTTTTTTTTTAAACAAGAAAGTTATTTTCATGAAATATGTTTTTCTACTATATCGGTTATACTGTTAACCAAATTGGTGCCTGCTTTCATTTAAAAATACGTAGGTTTTTGCTATTAAAAATTTTGTATGAAAATTCATTCGCATAACGCACTTGCTGCGTCCAGACTTTTGTGTTCATTAATAAAGAGGAGGAAACATTGAATGGGTCAGTTCTATGGGTCACCGGTACTTTTAAAAGTTGACAAGTCCTTGGACTAAAAATGTAGCATTTGTACATTTTTCTCGTATTGAGATAAAAAAGCCTGGATGCAGCAAGTGCGTTATGGTAGTGAATTTTCATAGAAATGATCTGGCACAAAGTCTTTTATTATAACTTTTTTTTTCTTGTAACATAGAAATCTAAATGTTGGTGTATAGTTTACTTTTTTATCGTAGACCTACCTACCAAATTTGGTTATCATAGCTTTTTTATTTTTTGAGATAAAAATTTTTTTCGAATGAAAACTCAAAGTGGCCTCACATTATAAAGGTGATGAATGTAGCAGGAGACCACGTAATGCACGTAAAAAGAAATGTTGCATGGAAACTTCAAGTAATTTGTTAGGTCACATAAATAAAAGTTACATAGAGAGCGAGCATTGACTAACAGTGTAAATTAAAGGTACAATCATAGCAAATGGACACAAGATGCTTAGTAAGAGGATGCTTCTACAATTTTAACTCTCGATAGAACAGACTAGTGAGCTTTGCAAATGAATGATAAAGAAGAAAGAGAGGAAAATAAACCGAAAGTGAAGCTACAGGAACGTCTTATGCGGTGGAATACAAGTAGATTTTTGTAGGGTAATACGTATGTAAAATAGTTTAGCAGTAAGAGCAAAGCGTCATGTTGAGAGTAAAGACTGTAACAGCGGCAGAAACAAGTCAATGGAAGCCACGTGTGTTAGGTAAGAGCAAATTTTAGGAAGAAACTATTGACTTAATAATAACAATAGACTAAAAACGATGCGAGTTGTAAGGAAAATAGAAATGATCTGGAACAAAATATTTTATTATAACTTTTTTTTCTTGTAACATAGAAATCTAGATTTTGGTGTATAGCTTACTTTTTATATCGTAAACCTACCTACCAAATTTGGTTATCATAGCTTTCTTATTTTTTGAGATAAAAAATTTTTTCGAATGAAAACTCAAGATTTTCCTGACTAACGAACTTATCCAAGCCATTTACAAAAGGAAGGTACCTTCCAAATTTTATCAAAATCGGTATGAGTTATCGGTGTGATACACACACACATTATATATATATATATATATATATATATATATATATATATATATATATATATATATATATATATATATATATATATATATATAAACATATAAAAATTCAAACTGACCCCGGATATGGGTTCTAGGGGTCCTAGATCGCGCTCATTTGAAGAAATTTTTTCAAAATCCAAAAGTTGGGATCTCCCCATTAGTGAATTCTTTCTACGAAAATTCACTAATATAGGGGTGAATCATATATTTGAATTACACCATTACATAATGTTTTGCAGCAAAGAAGTACATTACAATTAGGTCAATATTATCAATGTAATTTAGCTCCTTAAATCTACAATAATAGCAGTGCTGTAAAAGTCAATTATCTAATAGGAAATATACAACTCCCACAATCTGTTCGTTGTTTTAAAGTGCCATTAACGTTTATGTCCTACTAATGTGAGTCACCTTCGCAGTTAATATTCCATTATTCTAGATAGTAGGCGTTGCAAAACCAGAAAAAAAGGACTGGACTCATAAAAATGGACAGATTTTAAAATGTTACGGAGCTGAACGTGAAATAAACTCAGTTCCACAAAAAGTGAGGTACCTAATTTTGGTTGCGATTTTGAATTGAACGAAATGACAGATTTGCGTGATTTTCCTAATATTGATAGCTCATTTCTTCCCTTGTCAAAGGTAGTGTCGCCAGTTGTTTCTTCAGATTCGCAGAAAAAGAAAAATGGTGCCTGCATGTAGCTTTTTTACAAAACTTGGAGGCGTAAAATGAGCAGTTTTACGAAAATTCACACTTTTGAAAACATAACTTAGAAACATTAGTTTTTGGTCCACTGCTTCATCTCCCAGTTTATTTAGATCGTGTTTTTTCTAAAACTGTGCATTTTCGTCTCCTATAACAAACGATATGACACGTATCGTTGGATCAAATTTTCGTTTTTCTCCATGGAAACAATTTTGATATTTAAATCATTGCTTTAAGTTGCCAATCTTAATAAGTAATAGCAATGTATTATAGCATTAAAATTATACAAAGTATCGTCAAATAAGCGTGGGTTGGTGCTCATCTAGGGTGGCGTATTATAAACGAAACAGACCGATTTGCGTCCAGATAATTTTTTTTAAGAAACGCTGAAACACGTCAATTTTAATATTGAGGGGGACATGTTTTGACATAAAACTCAACTTTGTCACATCACTCTTGATGGCAATTTGAGTGGCGAAACGTATTTGAAGTTACTAGAAGATATCGTTTACCCTCTACTAATTGACATTGTTGAAAATGATGATCGCTATCAAGACAATCAATTAGTGTTTCAACAAGATGGACCTCCTCCGCATTTTTCACAACGTGTTAGGGAGTTTTTGAACAGATAATTTCCAGGAAAATGGATTGGGCGTAGAGGTGCCATTGAGTGGCCCCCGAGATCACCGGATTTAACTCCTTGAGGCTTCTTTCTATGGGGCCATTTAAAGAGTAGAATTTACGCAACAGAACCGGAGTCTCTGGAAGAATTACGACGACGCATTGTTGAAGAATGCTGTCTAATAACTCCACAAATGCTCCAAAATGCCAGAGCTTGCTTTGAACAAAATTTATACTTTTGAAGCTGGTGGTCAACAATTTGAACACTTACTTAACTGAATAAACATTTTTGACCGTTTGGTTTTGTTTTTTAGTTTTTTTTAACGAAAAATTGACTAATTAGTGCTATTCTTATCACATTGAATGAAATACGTTGTTGCAACTCCAACTGTGAATAATTTATAAACGAGTTGATAAAACTTCCAAAAAAATTAGTGCGCTGAATTAAGAAAAGAAAGAGCTTTCAAATGATGTAACACTTGACCCATGTTCCCAAAATATAAGGGTTGTTATCACCACCCTTAAGGGGTTGATGTGACAAAGTTGAGTTTTATATCAAAACATGCCCCCCTCAATATTAAAATTGACCTGTTTCAGCGTTTCTTAAAAAAATAATTCTCTGGACGCAAATCGGTCTGTTTCGTTTTCAATGAGCCACCCTGTATAAGATAAAATTTTAAACATTACAGCCAAAAATCCTCTAACAGGTCCCTAATGATTTGCTTGTTTTCATTTTTATAGAGACAAGTTTACACATACACTACGTAAATATTTGTGTGTGCACTTGCAACACAATATTTACTCTGTGAACGAATTACTTCTTGTTTGCTTCCCACAAAAATCTAAATTGGAGAATCTTACAAATAATTTTGACATTTTCAATTGACAGTTTGTGCTGATACAATGCCCTAAATTGTTTCAGAGCAAAAAGCCAGACTGATGACCTTATTGAACGACGGAAGAAGTATACCATATGCTTCTAATATAGGTCCTATGGGTGGCCCTGGTCGTACAAAAAAATATCCCGCATAGATTATCGTTATATAGACGATAGATTTTACGTGTCAACAGCTCTAAAACTTAAATAAGATCTTCACTAAATTCGTATGCTGTAGTAAGTAAACAAACGATCTTTAGATACTTTAATGAGGTCAATTTAAAATCTAAGTGGCCTATGGTCAAAAAATTCTCCCAACATGTGACCTCTCCGACCTCAGTTTCTGCAAAACTACTTCCACTAGTATAACCAAGAATCGGCGAATGTGTCATTATAAAATGAATCACGATATATTTTGATTATGGTCGATGGACGAGAATGAGTATGGAGAAGAACGGGCGAGAGATTTGGCTAAAATTTTATGAAAGAGTGCAAAAATCTGTATGTCACTGCATGTTTTTCCAGTAAGATAACTTTTAACTTTGCAAATTTATATAGACCAAGTCCACAGCCACACGTACGTACCTAATATATTTTGCTTAACTGCTGCCTAAAGTTTGAAAAAATGACCTCCAATCAAGAGATTAACGCAGTTATCAGAGAAGTTTTCTACACTTCCAGAAGAAGCATGTTCGCATCTTTCACATCTACTTTGCGATGCAGCTATTATTTAAAAGAAAATATCGAAGAACTAATAATTTTAATGGACTCCGTTACTGAGATTATAACTTTATATTAATTATTGTCAAAATGAAGGATTCCTGATTTGAAACCTATTAAACATCTGTGAGTTGAATATGAAATAACTGCTCGATCTCGTGAAAGGCTTTATGAAACTATTGAGGATGGCTAATGTTCTAATAGAAGACTGGAGCAGTTACTTTAGGAGAAAAATTAGAAACTTAATTTTTAACTATGCCACGAAGATAAGAAACTCAAGTTGCTCGAGGTGGCAATAATAGATGATTGAGAAAGTTTATGTAGTGTTTTGATTAATTTTGTTGTTTCTAATTTTTGCGTGTTAAGCAGTTTTTGAGTAATGTATATATTGATTTTATTTGATCTTTATGATTATATTTCTTAAGTAAAAGCTTTCACTTGCAATTAAAATAAAATAATTGTTTAAATTTAATGTCTGTTCCTTAACAGTACATTCCAAATGTTACCTTGAAAATTAAGTCCTTATCTGGATATTTCCGAATGTTTTAAAGATTTGTAAGAAACATACATGCATGCACCATTTATCTTTTTTGGTAAATACGAAAATATTACCGTAGATACAGGCTTTGATAAAGAAAACAAAGCTTTAAACTATAAAAAAAAACGTATATCGGTTAATTCCGTCTTAAATGAAAACCTTCACACAGCCAAAATTATGTGCGTCACTTCTTATGGGATAGAGTGTAGTTAAACACTGCAGTTGGCTACAGATATTCAAACCAGAACGTGTTGCCTTAATAGGAATTGTAGTTTCAACCATCTGCTGAAGATATTACACTTTTGATATGTTGTGGTATTAATTTAAATTTATTGGCATGTTGCTTGGCGTCAAATGAAATAGATGGACGCATAGATATAGGTATGCATAATCTACAGGACTAACTAAAACTAGTTACAGATTTTAAGTGATATATATGTATGTAGTTGATCGTTGAAGCAAGTAAGGATATATTATTATATTTATCAATCTAATGCAGCTTAGAGTTGTTAGGTTTTTCAATTATCTTTTGATTGTTATACGTTTATTATCTGACGCCTTGTCCAGCTTTGAATTCTTGTATTTACCGTTGTTTCAAACGCCACCTACAAACTCATCAGTGGTTATTATTCATATATTGTTGCCTTCTTTTGCAAAAAAGGTTTATTATACCCGAATGCAGAATATATTTGTTTAGAAGTTTATAAAGAAATAAATTAATAGCTTTGACGACACATCTCCAATGAAATTGCAAATAACTACTGTACACATTAATTTTTTCAGGGAGGCAATGCAATAACGAGGATCACCGAATTGCGTACAAAATGTGATCCTAGTATTATCCTTAGATACCCTGCAAGATAAGGATATATTACGGTGACTATATACAAGGCATTGGCGATAATACAACCTAAGCCTCACCCATTCTCCATTAGTTGTGGAAAAGCACGAAGAAAGGAGAAACCAAAATTTTTCTATGATGGAAAACAAACCTCAAAGTAAAGCTAGGTTCACACATTCGCTAATTAAGTAACTAATTTCTATTGGCTTATTTTAAATAATGTTAAGATAAGGCCACTAGTCACCACTGTCAACAACAAATTTGATGTTTCACGTCCCGTATCTATGAATTTACGTCTTAAGGTTCATACACTCGCTAAATGTGAAACATTGCTATTGGTTCATTTAAAATAATAACGTAATATTATTTAAAATGAATTATCTTTCAACCGTGTTTACAGGACAACTTCATTCCAAGCCTGTTTCTTTAGCCCAATTAGATGAGGATAGCAGACTCATAGAGGGTTCTGTCTCTGTGGATCTCCAAAAAATATTAGACTGGGGAAGTAGAAATCTTGTACAATTCAACTCCACTAAATCTCAGCCTTGCTTTTTATCTCATAAGAGATACACCCATCACAATGAACAACCAAGTTATTCAAAGTAATGGGTCCTTTTCACTTGTTGCCATTTCTGTGGATCGAAATCTCAATTGGCACCAACATGTCACATCAACTGCAGGAGCGGCTGCTAAGAAATTAGGTTTCTCTTCCGGGCTCGCAAATACTTTTCACCAGTTAATCTCTATACCTCATATACTTCACAAATACGGCCAAACCTCGAATACTGCTCCCACTTTTGGGGTGCTGTCGCTTCTACACTCACTATCCTGGACTCTATTCAGAATAGAGCTATACGTCTCATTGGTGACCCTACCCTCACCCAAAGGCTGCCATCCCATGCCCACCGACGTGCCGTTGTTGACCTCTGCACGGGCACTGCTAAGAGGAGCTTTCTAGCATAGTTCCTCCCTTGCTGCCCCCAACAAATCTACCAGGGGAACATCACCATTTTACTGTCCAGGTCACCAGACATAGAACATCTTGTTATGCCCGCTCTTTTGTCCCGAGGACTTTCAAGTTTTGGAATTCCTTGCCGGCACATGTTTTTCCTTATCCTCCGAACCTCCAGAATTAACAAGTTGCATCTTTGCTCCCTGTTGACACCCCCTGTACGATAGTATTTAGGCTCTAAGCTCTCGTGGTGTGTTGTTAAAATATAAAAAAGAATTCTGGATGATTTCTCCTGAAAATGACCTCCGTGGGATAAAAGCTTTTAATTTCTAGATTTGTGAAAAAAATTAGTCGAATATATCAAACTTACCGAGATCACTGGTGCAGAATGCATGCGCCAGTTCCTCACTGGAGCATGGTCGACATTCTGGAAAAAAAAGTTGTATAAATATTTTTTTTATAAACAGGGTTCGAATGTGAAATTATAAAATCTTCACCTTACATATTTTGGCAAAAAAATATCACAAAAACTTTAAGTATATGCTAGTAAAGCATCAGGCCTTTCATTAATAAAGTGATGCTTTAAAAAATCCGGACGCAGCAAGTGCGTTATAGTAGCGAATTTATATATATATATATATATATATATATATATATATATATATATATATATATATATATATATATATATATATAGGGTCAATCTGACCACCCGTACGAGTCGTTTGTAAGCCTACTGGATGCGCCAAATAAATTGGCGCAATTGGAATGTAAGTTAGAGTGGTAGTTACCTTCCTGTGAACATCGAATTCAAGAGTTTTATATTTCTTAGTAAATGGATTAATAAAATTTCGCTTAAGGAAAATAGTAGAGAATTCGAGTACATTAAAAACGTGGCTAAATATAACGGATATTCGGATTGCTTAGTGGAAAAATTAATTAATAAACACAGAACAAAGAAAATATTAACGGAATTCACGACATTCAGGAAAGATAAAATAGAGAAAAAAATTGTTTGCCTACCTTTTGAACCGCGCATCACAAGGGGCCTCGAGAGCATTTTAAGGAAAGCTTATTTGCAGCTAACTTTTTCGACAAAAAATTATTAAAAAAAATTGTTAGGTAATACGAAAAATAAAGATAAATTCACTGAAATGTCGGGTATCTATGAGATAGGTAAGTTGTAAAGATTGTAATCTTAAATACGTTGGGGAGACTAAGAGAACCATTGAGTCCAGATTCATGGAACATCTTGCACAGATAATATACGGTAGTGTAGACAAGTCATGCGTGGGATAATAACCACCACATAGATAAAGATAATCTGATACTTATCAAAAATGTTAGACAACCAGCGAAGCTAGATGCGTACGAGAGTATTAATATTTCTAAGGCAATAAAAAACAAAAGTCCCTTAAATCGAGCGCCGCCACTACAGGGCAGGTCAGGAGGGTCAAGTTAGGCAGCACCCTAGAGCAATAAGCATCGTCCGGCAATGCCGCTGTCGCGATGCATGGACCGGACCCGTCTACTTAAGCATCGCCTTATAATCCTTTGTTTGCGCTCTGTCTTTGATACAGATAAATATTCCGAAACTTGGCAGGTAAAGGTATAACGGAAGTTCGAAAACCTGGTCCGTCAATTAAAGCACAATACACAGAAAATTTTTCTGCGATTTCGTCGCCCTCTCGCTATCGGTCTTTACCTAAGAGAATAAAAGATGATGTCTAGTTGTAAGTAGTTTAGATTTTTTTATCCTTTGATGACGCTAACTTAGTGAAACAATCGTCAGGTCTTTAGAAAGATGTGTTGTGGTGATTCGGGTTCTCCAAGTGTACTTATGCAATTACACGATCTGGTTCCAGTTCCCGAAGTGGATGTCCATTTCACGTCATGGACAATTACGCTAAGTGGGTGCGACATATACACAACAGATGTTCCATCCATATTCTAACAGCGATCGGTGTTAGTTTTGCACGTGGAAAAATGTTTGATATACTGAAAAAATGCCTTAATCTGAAAGAAATTGTTGTGTTGTGGACTGATATAATAGTGAAAAATCGTATGATGGCAGAAACAAGCTTTAACTATAAACAGTACGTACAAACCCTTATTTCCCCATTTCGTTCATTTCGCACTAGTATTGAATCCGTTGCACTCATAATGCCTTAATAAATCGCGATATTTACGATAGCTGTCACTACAGAAACAACTAAACGCGATATAGCTACATCAAATACTATATAATGACAATGCAGGACACTCCAGCTGATTTCGTGTTTCAAGAATATCAGCGCCCCTAGCGGATAGTACTGATGTTACGTCGTTCGAGAACGTGTAACACTAGCAATTGCTGGTGTTTAACTGTGTATAATTAAGTTTGAGCTGTGTTTTTCACAATGACTGTTAGTGGTTGGGTGTGTGCAATCTATAATTGTTCGAATTATAACGTGCTAAATCTATCAAAGACATTTCATAGGTTTCCAAAGGATGGCGAAACGTGAATATGATTTGAAGCAGATGACTAATTCAGAATCACTTTTATGCCAATAGGTACAGTTCGCAGAAGATAATTTATTGTGTAATATTTACCATCATGTACCTATGTATATATAAACTTCGTAAACGGATGGTTTAAAGGCTTCAATCATAACTTGCATAAAAAAAAAAGAAACAAGAAATATGAAGGCAAAAAAAGTTTTGCATTAATAATAAATGATATAAGAAAACTGTTTTTATATATTCTTCTGTGTCCTTTATTTCAGTATGGCATAAATTGTCACATTTTTTCACATTTAAAATTATTTTACTTGGTAAAGGCTTTTAATTATATTCCCAAGACAAGTTTTTAAAGAGACAAGTAGAAATAGAAGATTCAGTCCTATAATAGATTTATTCACGGAAGTAAGAGTTGTCTAACCTTTCATCTGCACAATTTCTTAATTATGTACTAAGTATATCAGTTACCTATTTTAAAATATTAGATTAATAAGACAGTTTTCATGTAGAGATATAGCAAATTGAGTACTGTGCTACCATTTATACCTAGAACAATTATTTATAGGTAAGTACTGATTGTAACTTAATATCCTCAGAAACAGCTTTCAGTATATTCCTATACCTACCCTTGAAATAGTATTTTAACCACGGTTTCAAGGTAGTACTTTAAATTATGATGAAATAAGATTATGGGTAAGAGAAATTTGCAGAATTATTCATGCTGAATTCATTTAGGTTTCAAGCTGATTGTTGATACAAATTCTATTTATAACTATATAATCAGAACATTTTCAATGTTTTGTCATGTACAAGTTTTTATATTCATCTATGATAAACCAATTGTCTAAATGAAAAATATGCAGGTAAATATACAATTCAAATTACCCGCTCAGTTGTCAGTACTTAACGCGAGGTGGCGCTGGTGTACTTGTCACAAATATCACCAATGCTAAAGCATAGGAGTGTCCCGTATTGTCATCATATAGTATTTGGCTACATGTATAGCAAAGAGAAATGTGTTTATATCCGAAACTTCTCAGGACAACCCGCCAGGAGGCTCTGATTGCGTATGCGTTCACGGTCCCTATTGCGCGCAATTTTATAAATGACAAACAAATGTATAGAATGCTAGAATTCAGCAATCCGTTCATAGCATTTCCAACCGCTGAATTGTGTCAACATTCAACAGATGTGAGCTTAAGCTCAGCCGTTGGCGCCTGGTGATGGCAACCATTTTTATGCTGTACTGGCGGTGTGTCTGCACATTATTTTCCTTATAGTTAAATATATATGCTATGCTGATAATCACTGATCAACAAAAGAAGTAACTTTTAACCCGGAATTAAAGTCGTTTAATGAGAAATCCGACGTATGACATTTATAAAACATGATATAATGATTTTATTGTATTTTAACTTCATTGTTTCCTGTTTAATATGCTGATTGACGTGTTCTGTTACTATGCAAAAAATATACTGTTAACGTCGTGAACTTTTTTTAATCCAGGAATTCTTCTAATTATTCATATAAATTAACCTTGAAATATTAGATCATTGGAACTATTTCATGCAGATTGTTGAAAGATTGTTTTAACATAAATGTTTTAAAGGTTCAGGTAATTATATCAGTTGTTTTTAAGTGGTTCCAAAACAAAGTGGAGTGAATCTTATATAAATATAGAATCTACAATTTCCATCATTCCAGTGTTTTGTTTCCAATCCACTCAATTGGATTTCTTTATGCTCAGCTTCGCTATTGGCTATTGCCTGGGCTGAAGAACGGATAGGCTCCTATTATTACGGTCTTGGGCGCATCATTCTGGACCAGTTAATCTGCTTTATCGTTCCTTATCGTGTCTTTTGTTTTGACTTTATAGCTATTTTTGGGTTGTCAGAGAATGTCTAACTTTCTTTGAATATATCACAATGAAAAGCAGGCCTTAGTGACGCTTGGCTATCTGAGTATACTACTATTAAATTTTCTCGACATCCAGACTCATCATGTATCTTTTGCGCAACGATGTGTTGCAACCATTTCAGCGTGGGATATTGCTGCATGTCCCCAGGATTACTAAAATCACAGCATAAAGAACAGCTTCTTATGCTACAGCATAAGGTCTTATTATGCTGTGCTTATGTTGTGCTAAATTTTGACTATTGCTTTGTAAATCCACACTCCAGTATCTAATTTTGTCTTGAATTATTATATTAAGTATATACATATCATTGTTGCATCTAAATAAGCTATCATACCTACAATAATTTGAATTAAATGCAGCTAAGAAATTATTTTCTTATTAACATTTTCTAGAGAAATGGTATCTCGGGGTGTCTTTATTTCTTCATCAAAAACACGCTAAGTCATTGTGAATTAAGAGTGAAAATTAAAACGTTTGTTGAATAGTAATTTATATCAAAAGGAAAATCTGATAATCACCATACAATGGGTCCGCACTGGAGCAGAAACAAACCACAAACTATCTCTATTTATTCATGCAAATTACTTAATTTCCCACGGTTACAGTAATAAGTAATTCCTAGCTGAAAGCACCGATTTGTTCGTAAGTTCTTAGAGATAGTTTCGCGCTTTTTATCACGATCTGTCTTTACTCGCAATGGTTTTTAATAATTTTGGGTTGCTTTTTATACGATAAAGTGTACGATAGCTGGATCATTTTTTTTTTATTAAAATTTATGTTATATTAATAAAAAGTAATTGCCTATTTCAGTTTACCTCAAAATCATCATCATTCCAGACTTAAGGCGATGTCTTCTTGTCATCAGAACCAAGAGTCTCTTCCTCGGGCATTGATTTTTATTCCATTATTTTACCTAATTACACTATTTTTTCTTTCTCTTTAAAACATTGGAAAGTTACAAATTCAATTATGACCTCGGTATAAAATAAATTTTACTGTTTTAAGACTATGTAAAACACTGATACAATTTGCTCTTCGCAGCCCCTCATAATTTGTTTAAAATTATTTGTTTATAATTCAGAAATTTTGATGTTTCTAGAAGAAAAACCATACAATTTCAAAGTTTTTTGGCACTTCTATGCCTTTCTGTGCTAAAGAAACTTGATCGGCGTCTGTATGAATTGGTAGATTTTTTTTGTACCACATATTTTTTGGTCTCGTTTCCTCTTTTGACCTCCAGTGTGTCCGACATTGTTACTCTTTAAATACTCTAACCTCTTTGGTTTACTTAATTCCCTAATATAGGAATAACGTAGGTTAGCTAGATGTATTCTCACCATAATTAGAACCGCAGACCGGTTTCGCTCTAATTAGAGCTCGTCAGTACGGTATACTAATGACAGCGAGAACACATCTATCAAGTAATACGGTAGCCAGCCTCCTAGAACACTGTGAGATGTACGACAGGGTCGCCATCTCGGTGCGGTAGTATGTTGTCACGATAGCTCCAAATAACACAAAATGTTATGAAATAGAGACTGTGTACAACTAACAATTTTGTTAATTGTCAGCCCTGGCCCATTTCTCCCCTAATATATCCCAGGAACCGAGACCCAGCCAGTTAGTTAGCCAGGCTACAGGTTAACAAGCTTATGCACCTCTGATCTGGTGATGGTGTGCAACTGTCTTCTAATACCACGTCTGAACTGCCCCAAATTGTTCACACTCTTAATTTCATCTGGAACTATATTAAAAATCCTTCGGCCAAGGAAGGCAGCACATCTCTTATCCACAGTTTTATGTACGTAAGGAACGCTATACACCATGTTATTTATGGTGTTATAAGTCTCCTCCTTTCAAATTCATCTCTGTGTCTATACTGCCACAAGACCAAGTTTTTAAATACAATTTTCTCAGGTCCAGAAAACCTGTTTCCCAGTACAACTGGTCAGTGGGGTAAGTAAAATTTCGATTAAACATAGTTTTAAGAATCCATTTGGTAATTGTTTTCAGATTTCTCAAGCGACAAGTAAATACTCCGCCCCACGCTGTCAAACTGCATGAAAGGTGTGCCTGGACAAGTGCACAAACAATATATATATATATATATATATATATATATATATATATATATATATATATATATATATATATATATATATATCTGTTTCAACTGTTTTATTTCACAAAATCGCGGTAAAGTCTTAAGTTTGTGGGGAGGCCCTCGAAACGTTTAACCAAATACTCGATATGGTAGCTCCACCTCATATGTTGGTCAATGATAACCCGCGGATATTTGTGATTCTCTTTTGAAGAAACAACGAACATAGAGCTTTCAACCAAGAACTCAAGTGAAGAAAAACCAGACATATTGTTCCGATAACTCGCAAACGGTATGTAGGAGGTTTTAGAAACTTTGACCGTAAGAAGATTCTGGTCAAAAAAATAGAATAGAAATTTAAAATCTCTATGATCCAACAAAACAAAGAAACATCAACATAATAATAATAAATATAAATAATGTCTTTATTTGTAAGCGCTGGGCCGTAACTTTGAAAGAAAACGACGGTACTATACCTGAAGTAATGGAATGAGTGATAAACTTTTGTAATTAGCATTTGAATCAACTTATAAGTAACCAAGAAATATTTAAACAAAATAAACACTACAAATTGAACAATTAGGTGTAAAGTCAATGATATTAATTTTCGATTAACTATCGATAAATGTTTGAATATAAAAGATAGAGCGAGATAAACTCGAGTCATTATGTAAATTTTATTTGTTTTTCTTTTATCTAAATTAAAAACATTTAAGTTTACATTTTCTAAAACAGCAATTAGTTTTACACATGTATTTTAGTAAGACTATTATTATCAAAGTAAAGTTACACTTTTAATGATAAATACGAAAACTCCATATACCTGAGTAAGAAAATTACTTCATTGTCTCTAGATGTATACAAATTTAAGCTATAATGTGTTCTATGTTATTGATATTTTTATACTCTCTATTGTTTAATGCATACTTCACATGCTACTTATTTGAATCTGGGTTTATGTTAATTCGTTTTTTAATTTAATTATAGTTTCTTGTAGGCACCTAAATTTCTCTTTAGATTTTCACTAAATGTATTTATTACAATGCATGTTTTTGATTTGTCATTAAAAGATTACCGTTTTATGTACTTAAATAAATTACCATATACAATTAAAAATCTCTGGACGCAGCAAGTGCGTTATTGTAGCGAATTTTCTTTAAAATATTTTTAATAGCAAATGTCTTTCTTTGATGAAAGCAGGCATCAAACTTGGTTGCCTATATAGTAGAAACAATGTACCATATTTCATCGAAATAAATTTATTGTTTGAAAATATATAAACATTTTTCACAAGTCTGGATGCAGCAAATGTGTTATGGAAGTGAATTTCCATAAAAATGTTTTTAATAGCAAATGCGAGGAGGCATCAATCTGATTATCGGTATAGCCTATGTAGTAGAAAGAATGTACTATATTTTATCAAAATTACTTATGGTTTTAAAACATACAAAAATTTTCCGAAAATAAACTTAAATGTTGGTTTTCTAACCAACAAAGCTTACGTATGGTAAAGTCTCACCATCGCTACCTCTCTATTAGTGAATTTTTTTAAATAAAAATTCACTAAAAACAATAAAAAAACACTAAAGATTTCAAAATGACTTCCATTTTCTCTCACACATAACTGCACCCTTCGTCGAAAATTAAAGCGGACTCTGTTAAGTAATTGAATGTCACGTTTAATAATGGTCCACTTATTATTGATGCGACTCCACAAATCTTCCGCAGTTTGAACTGGTGTCAAATACACAAATTCTTTTAAAGTCTGGTGATCGTGCTGGCCAATGTTGAGGGCAATTAATTCCACAACCTATCCATCGATTTGGAAACTGTTGGTTTAAAAATCCGTTGCAAAACAATTGAAATAACTCGAAAACAATGATATAACATTTTTCCTAAAAAACATGCATGATAATTCTATGAGAAATGTAAAAATGCAATAACATAAGGCGTGTTCGATTAAGAAAAAATTAAATTTGTATCACCAATGACTTATGGGCCACCATGTGACTGTCAAAATAATTTTATAAGATGTAGCTCAAGATACCCCTTAATTAACGTATACAATTTTTTCTCGTATCTTGTACAATAACGGATATATTGAGTTTTACCGTAGAAGTGCATCACCCTGTATATATGAAAACAGATAAAAACTGAAACTAGCCCTAAATATGGGTTCTAGGGGGCCTAATTCGCTGTTATTTGAAGAAATCTTTCAAAAATTCACAAGCCGCGGTCTGCTCATTAACGAATCGTTTCTACGAAAATTCAATAAAAATTATAGACTATTAAACCATGAACTCTATAACTAAAACTGCTGCCAAAGCATCAGAGAAAGGGTCTATTTGAAATAAATTTTATGCAAATATTTTAGTACAATGAAGGACAATGACGGTTAAAGCTGAAACTTGAGGTTTTGTAAAATACACTCTTTGCGACATTTGATCTACATAAGCCGTATTCGTGTCACGTTTTTTTGCCTAAAAGTTTCCAATTTTGACGTTTCATTTCGTAACTTTGACGTTTTAGGAAGAAAAACTATAAAATTCTACGAAAATTCACTAAAATATTTACCATAGTTGTACCTTACGTTCAAACTTTTAAGCAAGACCACAAAGTACACTTGCAGAACCCAAATCACCACAACACATATATTTCAACCTGACCTGATCTGACGATTGTTTCACTAACAGAGTTAGCGTCATCAGAAGATGAAACATTCCAACGCTAACTTTGTTAGTGAAACGATCGTCAGGTCTTTAAAAATATGTATTGTGGTGATTTGGGTTTCTCCAAATCTACTTACCAGTGCTCATCACAGCTTCCAATCTTCACTTAGTGAAAACTACAAACTTACTTGTACATAAGTATCTGATATATGTATTCGTCTATAACACCTAAATAAGTTACATTGCAAACTGAAAGGCAGGATGCAGGAATTGCGTTATGGAAGCGAAATCTCAAAAAAACTTCCAAATTCTAATAACCTCATTTTTCATTAATCTGGAAGTTTCAATAATTATGTCACTCAATCCTTCAAATTTCATCGCAAGCAAACTTCATTATTTTCGGAGGTACATAATTTTTTTTGAAATAAACTTGATATTAAAAAAAAACTAGGTAATGCGGCATCTTAGAAGTGCACCATATTGGACTTAATACGATATTCGATACCTATGCTATTGCAGTACTACCGAAGTAATGCACGTGTGCAAAATTTCAAAGCTCTAGCCAGGGACGCCTCCTCCCCCGTGCGCGCGCACTACCGCCTGCCGGGGAAAATAATATTTTTGCTATGCTATATTTTAATATTTTTTTATTTTTTTACCTCCTACATTCCACACAAACAAAATTAGTATATCGAGGATCGCAGAGTCGGCAGCCATTAATACAGAATCAGAAGAAGTATAATGGTTGCCGACGTTATATACATCCATATACACAGTCCTGTGTCGGTGTGTATTCTTCGGCGCTCTACCTAAATGGGAAACTTCAATACGAAATGATCGACTATCTTCGTCAAAAACGACCGAATAAGCAATCCCATTGTGCGATATAAAATTCCACACTTGCAGCACAGCATAATAAGACCCTGCACTGAATCTTGTAGGGCGGCCCTTGATGTTGTGAGAATAGAATATTTGACCTTGCCCACATCGCTCCAGCTTAACGGACCAGGGTGGGACTCGGCATACAGTTATGATGTTCTCGAATCATAGGCGTAATCGCTCATTTTATCGCTAGCACCGTATTATCTTTCTTAAGACAATGTTATTATTGATTTGTATACAGCAAAATGTTACCTAATTGAAACAACGATAATTAAATATAGTCTAAAGTATAGTGTTAGTAGAAGCAATATAACTACGATAGATTAGATCCTCGTGAATAGCATCTCACATTTAGACATTTTAAGGTATATTAAATTATTTAGTCAAGATTTATAATAAGTTTGCGTCTATCCAGTACGGCATTCTGGCGTATTTTCATACAATTCATTCAATCTTAAAATTCAAGTTAAAAAAGTATATATATATATATATATATATATATATATATATATATATATATATATATATATATATATATATATATATATATATATATATAGTAAAATTGAAAAGATGCGTGCAGTATAAAACGACAAAGATCACATATTGTCATGTTTTTATGTCAAACAAAACATTTGGAGTTATATAATGCTACATAGGCTTAGCCGTTTATACATATATAAATGAATAGACGAGTAAATGAACATATAAATAAATATATAATAAAATTGAAAAGATACGTGAAGTATAAAATGACAAAGATCACATATTGTCATGTCTTTATATCAAACAACACATTAAAATTATATAGTTAGTAATTATCAAAGGAAAGAACTTTTTAACTAGTTTAACCTATAACTAACTAGACGAAAACTTTAACTAGTTAATAATTATTAAGTTGAGTAAGTAAGTTTTGTTATAATACATTTTCGGGGAAAAAAGAGGAGAACCCTTCATTTTTTTTCTTGCGCACCCCCAATGCATTAAGGGAGGAGCCGCTACTGGCTCTAGCTTAGTTAGAACTAGTGGAAATTTTGATACTGCTAACAACGAGATAAAAGATTAGACGATTTGTATAGCACCTCATAAAATTATGACTAAAAAATACATAATAATTTATTCAAATAAAAGAACTCACCTTCTGTCGGATCGAAAGAGTGGACGCCCTTAGGTAGAGGTTGCAGATCATATTCGAATTCCGCAACACGTTTTGTGACGCTGTCGCCATCGGTGGCCTCGACGTAAATAGCCGCCTGTCCATTTTTACTGTTGAAACACCTATAATCAAGAGATTATTATTACAATAAAACAAAAAATAATCAGGTCCACATAAAAGTTCATTGCTGTAAGCTTATGAATATGCCAAAAAGCTGCACCCGAGTTTGCACTAAAACAAGTAGCACCAAAACCATAAACCTATACGAGGAATGACTAGAAAATAAATAAACTTCTCGAGTCACAACACGATCTCATTAAATATTTCTGAATTAAATAATAACTGGATTAAATGAACTTTAAAAAAGCCTGGACGCAGCAAGTGCGTTATGGTAGTGAATTTTCATAGAAATGATCCGGCACAAAATATTTTATTATAACTTTGTTTTCTTGTAACATAGAAATCTAAATTTTGGTGTATAGTTTACCTTTTATAACATAAACCTACCTACTAAATTTGGTTATCATAGATTTTTGATTTTTTAAGATAGAAATTTTTTTCAAATGAAAACTCAAAATTTTTCCGGAAAACCTCGTCCGATTTTTCAGATTAACGAACTTGTCAAAGCCATTTACAAAAGGAAGGTACATGCCAAATTTTATCAAAATCGGCCCATTATTCTTTGAGATAAAATTTTTTTTAGAATGAAAACTCAAAAGTTTCCCGGAAAACCTCGTCCGATTTTCCTGACTAACAAACTTATTAAAACCATTTACAAAAGGAAGGTACATGCCAAATTTTATTAAAATCGGCTTATTACTTTTGGAGATAAGAATTTTTTTCGAATGAAAATTCAAAAATTTCCCCGAAAACCTCATCCGATTTTCCTGACTAACGAACTTATCCAAGCCATTTACAAAAGAAACCTACATGCAAAATTTTATCAAAATCGGCTCATTATTTTTTGAGTTATCGGTGTGATATATATATATATATATATATATATATATATATATATATATATATATATATATATATATATATATATATATATATATGTATATATATATATATATATATATATATATATATATATATATATATATATATATATATATATATATATATATATGTATATATATATATAAATTGAAACTGACCCCGGATATGGGTTCTAGGGGTCCTACTTCGCGCTCATTTGCAAAATTTTTTTCAAAATTCAAAAGTCGGGATCTCCCCATTAGTGAATTTTTTCAACGAAAATTCACTAAAACTGAAAATCTGCAGAATTATATCTAAATAAAAAATGAAATAACAATTTTTTTTGAAGAAGACAATTTATTTTGGAATTACATATTTTGCAACTCTAAACAAAAGTCCAAGTATAACCAACAAACTACCGCATATACCGGTGAAAATTATTATGGTCTTGTTAACACCGTCATTAAAGCCTGTATTCTTAGTTTAATCGAAATCATTTTATGGACAACTAGCACACAAAATTTTCATGTATCAGTCAGCTTTGAATACATTTTATTTTATGGTGAAATCTGGCAAAGTGAAGAGTGAAAGAATGCGGCTAACCTGGAGAAATAGATAATTTTTCTAAGAAGATTTAATGCAGTCAAAAATCTGATTCTCAAACAAGCTTTTAAGAAAATAAATTCAAAATAATATAGTATATCTGTTTTATTGATAACTTTAATACTACTTTTATTACGATCCACCCGTGCAAACCATATCCACATATAAATAGCATTCAGCATTGCCCAATAAAGATCTGTATTTATCTTGTTTTCAAATTAGTACATCTAAATAATAAAGGATTGTTTTTAAAAAGTTGTTTTACACATAATTCTGTTCTCAAATTTTTAGTTACGTCTTGCATTTCTGATAACGCATCATCATTACAAACCCTCTTTCCTGTTAGCTTGGATTTATCTAGATCTTCAATGAGGAACCATTTAGAGATTGGATCCAGGATACGCTTGCAAAACATGACCTAAACATACTGACTAACCAACTAAATAGCATACTAACAGGTGGAATGAAATAAAAGCTCGCCAAACCCTTTAATTTGATACCTATAACAAGGAAGCTGTGAAGAAAAAGGTTATCCGCCATATTGAGTTTAGAATGGTGTCACATAGCTTATTGTGCCGATATTCCTGGCTAACGAACGTATCCAACCCATTTGCAAAAGGAAGCTACTCAACAAATTTGATCGATTTCAGCCCATTATTTTTTTAGTTATCGGTGTGATATATATATATATATATATAAATATATATATATATATATATATATATATATATATATATATATATATATATATATATATATATAGTATTAAATTTTTGTACAACCAAGTGAAAGTGGTAAGTGAATGCTGAGACGAGCGACCTGCATCTGCATAAAATGGGGCGGTTCCAGGGGGACCTGGCATGCAGACTCTGCGGCGAGGGGGAGGAATCAGCCCAGCACCTCTTGTGCGAGTGTAAAGCTCTGGACTGCAAAAGACAACTGATCTAGGGACAGCCTAGACCGAAGACAGAGCAATATAAAACTTCACCCTACAAATTGCTGTGCAGACTAGTTCAAGGCACAGTGAGTTTGGAATGGGTGGAGTAGAAAAGACCAAGGGCATGCACAATAAGCCTAAGGCTGCGGTGTGTATGTATCCGAGCGATATCTCAAAAAATACTAAACTGATTTCAATCAAACTTGGCAAAAATCTTGTTTGGGCGAAAACAGACGTCGAGTTTGTTAATCAGCCTTTATGCTCAAGTTTTTCCGGTCTAAAAAACGCTATAGTTTTGTAACTATCAGAGTAACTGGAATGAGACTTTACATGTGGCTACAAATGGTGCAACTAAACCTATGTTGTGAATTTTAAGTAATTTGGTACACAATATTTAGAGTTTCTTCCAAATTAAAAATAAAATCCCAAAGACTTGCGTTGAAACGACCTAGTGGTTAAAGTCCAATGCCTGACAGATAGAGTAGTTAACTGCCACGTGTAGATTAATTCATACAACAGGTATAAACCATACATCAACGGTAACCAGACTAAATATATACCAGGTATAATACATACTACCCGAACCAACAATCGTGAAATCTCGGCCGCAATTATGGAAAATGACAGAAGACATGAAATTAAAAATTTGCCAATTGATTGTTATTTAACTGGATGATTCAATCAATTATTAAAATACACCATATTTTTGTCCCAAACACAGTTTTAGCGCAGCATAGATGTATTATGCTGTCGCATAATATAGCAGAAATTTAAACAAAATCAAGCCAAGTCTCTATAAAAATGTAAAATAGTTTTTTTTAATCTTTAAGCTTAAACATAAGACGTCATATAAGACCAAAACAGTCGTGTTTCAATGGTAATTCTACTAATTTTCTGTAATTCATTAATTCTGTATACTTTGAGTATAATATCCAGGGCATGAAGCCGATCTAAAGTAACACGCAAATAAAAAAATTGTTGACGTGAGCCTAGATAGCGCAGGGGGTACCTCGCTTGCCACCTTAACAGAAGGTTACGCAATCGAATCCAGCTCGATGGATGTATGTTTTATTTTGACATTTGGAGAAACAATAGTGCAGAGATTTCATACGTTTTGAACAAGATCTCATTTTTGTTTAAAACGCCTAAATAAGTGTCACCTTTGAGTCTGAAATTATAATTAGTGAATTTTCTTAAAAAAAAATTCACTAATGAGGAGATCCCGACTTTTGAATTTTGAAAAAATTTCTTCAAATGAGCGCTAATTAGGCCCCCCAGAAAACATATCCGGGGTCAGTTTCAATTTTTATATGTTTATATATATATATATATATATATATATATATATATATATATATATATATATATATATATATATATATATATATATATATATATATATATATATATATATATATATATGTATCACACCGATAACTCAAAAAATAATGGGCCGATTTTGATCAGATTTGGTGAAAAAATTCCTTTTGCAAATGGCTTGGATAAGTTCGTTAGTCAGGAAAATCTGCCCAGGTTTTCCCGGAAAATTTTGTGTTTTCTTTCGAAAAAAATTTATATCTCCGGAATTAACAAAGTAAGGGCAACCAAATTTGGTACGCAGGTTTACATCCTTATAGGTAAGTTACCTACCGAAATTTAGCTATGTAGGTCAAAAGACAAAAAAGGTAAAGGCATTTAAAAATAAATAAATTGGGGTTTTCCTCAAAACGTCAAAGTGGCGATTCAAAATGTCAAAATTGGAAACATTTAGGCAAATAACTTAAATCTAATACGGGCTATAGAAATAAAATGTCTCAAGAAGGATGTTTTACAAACCCTAAAGTCTTAGTTTCAACCGTCATTGTCCTTCATTTTACTAAAATATTTGCAGAAAATTCATTTCAAATAGACCCTTTCTCTGATGCTTGGCAGTAGCCTTAGCTATAGAGTTTATCATTTAATGGTATATAATTTTTGTCGAATTTTCGTAAAAAATTAATAAAGCTCAATATATCCGTTATTATATAAGATATGAAGAAAATTTGTATATATTAATTATAGGGTGTCTTGAGCTACATCTTAAAATAATATTTCTGCAATCACAGGGTGGTCCATAAGTCGTTGGTGATACAAATTTCCTTTTTTTTAATTAAACACGCCTTATGTTATTGCATTTTTGCATTTTCCATCGAAATATAATGCATGTTTGTAAGAAAATAAATTCTGGACGCAGCAAGTGCGTTATGGTAGCGAATTTTGATCAAATGTTCATATTTGAACAGCTCAATTTGCTATTAACCTATAAGGTTGACCAAGAAACGTGTTTTTTCGGGAACATTTTAAGTTTACTTTTGGAAATTTTTGTACATTTTCACACAATAAAGTTATTTTAATGGAACATGGCACATTGTTTTTACTATATAGGTTATACTGGTAACCAAATTTGATGCCTGCTTTCTTAAAAAAACACACATATTTGTTATTAAAAATATTTTTATGAAAATTCACTACCATAACGCACTTGCTGCGTCCAGAATTTTTTTGGTATTGTTGTAATTGCTATTGAAAAAACCGCTTTGATTAGGTTGACTAAAACGAAATCATACTGACGATTAATAAGGAAAAATAACTGCTACGTTTATAATTTGGCAGATACTTTGCTTTTATAAATATGAATTAAGTTTCCTTCTGGAATCTTCTGTATAGTGTTAATGAAATTTGTAATACAAGTATCTTTTAAAGAGACTTACACTATCTGCAGATATAGCAAAATTTAGTTCTTTACCTTCATAGAAAATTAAGTTTTGGGCAATTTTTTCAAGAGGAGTTTTTTTTTGATAATAGAGAGATATCGATGGTAACACTTTCGAAAGAATTCTTCAAGGTCTGTGTAAGTTTAAAGTATTAACTTTACTAATATGCCGTATAATAATAGTGTACAATTCTTATGAAAACTTGCTACTATAACGCACTTGCTTCGTCCCGAATTTTTTTTAATGCCTGGCCACACTACAGAGTGCTAAAAGGAATCAAATGCGTCAAAAGACTCTTGTTTTATGTATCTCCTTTTTGTAAATAGTGCAACAGATTTTATAAACGAAGAGCAATGAATACTAAACTTTTATTTGTAGGGCTTTAAATTGCCAACAAAAGTTAAGTCACGAAAACAATATATAAGCACTGTGGGCCCTTACTAAGTAAACGTTCCTCGTATGAACGCTAAAGAGCGGCAACGGACACTGCATTAAAACAAGTAGCTCCATCGCACGATGATTTAACATAAAATTAATTTGTCTTACCATGGGGAAAAAAGTAAATTAAAATTCAAAGAGCGTTTTTTCAATATTATGCTTTCAAGAAGTAGTTATCGTACATAATAGCAAGTTAATGTAACGTTGATGAATGGAATCTGGAGCAGAGTTCGTACTCATCTACCTAAATAAGAATTTATTACGACGGTGGCGGCCAAAATTTTATTTTCGGTGGACTAAACAAAAAAGTAATGAGATGCGTTTTTATAAGTCTATTTTTGGTAGTGAACACGTATAATATTAGTTTTATAACTGGAAAATAAATAATTCTTGTATGATGCTCGCAAAACATACTAAATACTTTGTGAGCTATACGACAGAATCGCCATCTCGGTGGGTAAGCAAGTACTATGTCTACAGGATAGTCGTAATAAAAACAAAATGTTTAACATATAGATTATTTTGAATCGTTAATCCTGTTACTTCTTCTCTAATACAGTGAACAATGTACATAGGCCTAGATGCAATTTGATCATCATTAGAAACATATACCGGTTCCGCTCGCATTGAAGCTCGTCAGTGTGCTATGTTAATGACGAACTGATACACAGCCAAGGAGTTGGTTTAAGGTAGTCGGCCTGCACGTCCTGTGAAGTATAACTTTTATGCCCTACTATGTAAATAATTGTTTATGAAATGTTAAGGAAAGGTGTATCCTAAATCCAATATGTGATAGAGGACTGTTATGCCACAGAATGGGTGTTGACTCCCTTAAATAGCTGGAGATTATAAAATTGCTGGTACGGAATTCCAAGTTTGAGAAACTCTAGGAATGAATATAGAATAGTAGTAAAGTGTTCGACAATTAAGTATTTTCATACTTAGGCCACATCATAACGATGCTGTGCTAAAAATCACTAAATGTACGCTAGCTAAATTGTGGCTTAAAGGAGTTCATCGCTTTAAAAAGCAATTTCTGAGAAGCAATAGCGCTCGTTGTATTGATAGAAGATGCAGATAACTGCAACTTTTCAATTTTTTTCTAGAGCAGTTTTATTGGTTGCGAATACCTAATCGGAACCAAAGTGATAAACAAAGATAGTTTTCCTGTCTTCTAATGAATTTAAAAAAGCTACTAAAATAAAACAAATAAATTTAAAGTCTCTTAAACCAAAAAAGAAATAGTATCCATGGTGTACCTTCTATGTTTTTAACAATACCATTAGCTCCATCAGCACGTGATTTATTTCGCTTAAAAATACGCAAACCTGGTATTATCTATTATTAATTACATACCTGTTAGCCTTGTTTCCACCATCACTGTGGGAATAAAGCGGCAGCAAAGACCTAGGGCCCTCCAGGAATAGTCTTGCCGGCGGTTGTGTTTCTTGGTCCGGGTGTACCTTAATACACGCCCTGAAGTCTCTGTCTTGACCTGGGAGCCTCAGCAGCACCCTAAGAGCTCCACGTGGGTATTGCCACGTCACCCTCCCCGCAGTGCAGCGCAGGTATACGGGAGTCACGCCTCTCCCCGATGATGACACCGTTAGACCACTGAAACAAAAGAGATGATGTTATATTTAGAAAGAGTGTGGTAAACAAAATAATATATTTTTAAATTATTTGCCAAATGTAACGACATTAATGTTTATAGAAGGCGTATGTTGGTAGGTTATAGGTTAAATTATGTTGTTTCATATCCAACAGCAAACGTTTTGTAAAATCTATACATGATCTTTGTTAACGAAGATCTTTCCTTTTGTTTTATATTAGCTCCAATCAAAACTATTATAAAACAATAAAAAAAACCGTTGGAATTTTCAAAAATAAAAAAATTAAGTTAAAAGAGTTAGAAGTTGTGCTTCTCGAACGGTTTTCGAACAGCGTGACGTCATTTATCCTAATGTCGATTTTCGGCATCTTATCGTTTGGATTGTGTTTTTAGTGAATTTTCTTAGAAAAAATTTCTTCAAATGAGCGCTAATTAGGCCCCCTAGAATACATATCCGGGGTCAGTATCAATTTTTATATGTTTATATATATATATATATATATATATATATATATATATATATATATATATATATATATATATATATATATATATATATATCACACCTATAACTCAAAAAATAATGGGCCGATTTTGATTAAATTTGGTGAATACCTTCCTTTTACAAATGGCTTGGATAAGTTCGTTAGCCAGGAAAATGGGCCCGGTTTTCCCGGAAAATGTTGTGTTTTATTGCGAAAATTTTTTAGATCTCCGGAATTAACAAAGTAAGGGTAACCAAATTTGGTACGCGAGTTTATATCCTTATAGGTGAGTGAAGTTGCGATTTAAAACGTCAAAATTGGCAACATTTAGGCAAAGAACCTGAAACTAATACAGACTGTGGAAACAAAATGTCTCAAGAAGAATGTTTTACAAACCCTGAGGTCTTAGCTTCAACCGTCATTTTCGTTCATTTTACTAAATTATTTCCAGAAAATTCATTTCAAATAGACCCTTTCTCTGATGCTTGGCAGTAGCCTTAGCTACAGAGTTTATCGTTTAATGGTATATAATTTTTATCGAATTTTCGTAAAAATCAATAAAGCTCAATATATCCGTTATTATACAAGATATGAAAAAAAAATTTTATATATTAATTATAGGGTGCCTTGAGCTACATCTTAAAAAATTAATTCTACAATCACAGCGTGGCCCATAAGTCGTTGGTGATACTAATTTTCTTTTTTTTTTAAATCAAACACGCCTTATGTTATTGCATTTTTGCATTTTTCATCTAAATATAATGCATGTTTCTAAGGAAAGCAATTCTGGACGCAGCAAGTGCGTTATGGTAGAGAATTTTGATCAACTGCTTTATATCTGAATAGCTCAGTTTGCTATTAACCTATAAGGTTGACCAAGAAACGAGTTTTTTTCGGGAACACTTTAAGTTTACTTTCGGAAATTTTTGTACATTTTCAAACAATAAAGTTATTTTGATGAAACATGGCACATTGTTTTTACTATATTGGTTATACTGGTAATCAAATTTGATGCCTGCTCTCTTAAAAACACACACATATATGCTATTAAAAACATTTTAATTAAAATTCACTACCATAACGCACTTGCTGCCTCCAGAATTTTTTTAATTTGTAATAAGACATGTTTGTTATTGTCACTAGCACATCCGTCATTTGGGTCTTCACAAAATTATAAAATTTGAAGTGTAGTGAATAAAAGGAAGATATCTGTTTGGAGGTTTGGTTATGTGGATAGAAATGCCGGGCAAAAATGTTTTAGTGGTAGACCCCATATAATCTAAAAGGAAGGACCACATTTGAGAAGTCTAGCGTTTCAGCATTTAAAGTATATTCAATAATTGTTGTTGCCCTTACTTCGTGAAACCGATCCATACTTAATACGGGCAGAGTACCACCAGCACCAGACCTTCTGAAACTGGGAAAACACTGTAGGTTTCTATGTTGGACTGGCAAAAAAAGCATTACTCTAAATTCATTTTTCACAAATATTTTAGGCGCGTGAAATTAGGTAATAATTTAAACACCAAGCACTTATCAAACATATTATGTCACGAAGAATTTTGTTTTCTAGAAGCCGTATTTGTTTTAGAAACTTTGTATAAAAATCATTTACTGTGTTGTTACAACCACCGCCAGGATTCATTGCCTATCCCAAATGTTAGGTAACCCCGCTATACATGCAAACTATATTAAGCTATTTTAATAAAATTTTCTGGAAACACTTAAACTAAATGAAGGAAAGCACTCACTGAGAAAGAAAGATTTTGTGAAACACACTTCATGCAACATTTGCTCCTTTAAAACTGCATCTGCTTCAGAAGCTTTGTTTAAAAGTCGCCAATTTAGACATAAGTTGGGTTAAAATAAATATTTGCTTCCCGACTTGTGATTGGTCAAGACTTACCGACTAGCCGACCATTTAGGACAGCTGAATTTATTAGCATCTTAAACTTAACTTAACTTTGGATGGTGAAAAGTTAAAACGCAGTAAGTGCGTTATGGTAGTGAATTTACTTCAATTTTCTTAATGAAGTCTCACTAATATTAATGCAAAGGAAAACATGACGACGTTTATTTTTTGTTATGACACAGTATGTACATAAGCGATTATAAATAATATAAATACGAAACCTAACCCATGAAACACAAAGCTGGAGGAAAAAGGGAACTACATCCAAGTTGCAAATTATAAAATATCTCACTCAACGAATAGGCTCCATGAAATTTTGATATATAATATATATGGAGTTTAGCTAACTGTTCAGATAAACAGTGTAGTAGTATAATTTTTTTTTTGTCATGAAAACGAATCAAAATCAGCCAAGACAAGCCCAATATTTTTTTAAATAAAAATTCGCTAACAAAGCGATTTTAATATTGTATTCTATTAATTAACAATAGGTCTATCTATTTACTCGCTTTGAGAATTTTACCATGTTGACATATTTTAGTGAATTTTCTTTAAAAAAATTCACTAATGAGGAGATCCCGACTTTCGAATTTTGAAAAAATTTCTTCAAATGAGCGCTAATTAGGACCCCTGGAACCCAAATCCGAGGTCGGTTTCAGACTTTATATGTTTATATATATATATATATATATATATATATATATATATATATATATATATATATATATATATATATATATATATATATATATATATATATATATATATATATATATATATATATATATATATATATTTATATTTATATATTTATGTGTCACACCTATAACTAAAAAAATAATGGACCGATTTTGATAAAACTTGGTGAATACCTTCCTTTTACAAGTGGCTTGGATAAGTTCGTTAGCCAGGAAAATCCGCCGAGGTTTTCCCGGAAAATTTTGTGTTTTCTTTCGAAAAAAATCGACAAAAATTTATTTCTCCGGAACTAACAAAGTAAGGGCAACCAAATTTCACACGCGGGTTTATATCATTGTGGGTAAAATACCTACGAAAATTTAGCTCTGTAGGTTAAAGGAAAAAAAAAGTTACAGGCATTTAAAGAACAATAAATTTGGGTTTTCCTCAAAACGTCAAAATCGTGATTTTAAACGTCAAAATTGGTGAGTACTTTCCTTTCGCAAGTGGCTTGAATAAGTTCGTTAGCCAGGAAAATCCGCCGAGGTTTTCCCGGAAAATTTTATGTTTTCTTTCGAAAAAAAAATATATCTCCAGAATTAACAAAGTAAGGGCAACCAAATTTCATACGCGGGTTTATATCATTATAGGCAAGTTACCTACCAAAATTTAGCTCCGTAGGTTAAAGGACAAAAAAGTTACAGGCATTCAAAGAAAAATACATTTGGCTTTTCCTCAAAACGTCAAAATCGCGATTTTAAATGTCAAAATTGGTAATATTTAGGCAATGAACCTGACACTAATATGAGCTATGGAAGGAAAAGGTCTCAAGAAGAATGTTTTACAAAGCCTGAAGTCTTAGTTTCAATCGTCATTGTCCTTCATTTTACTAAAATATTCCCAGAAAATTCATTTCAAATAGGGTCTATTCTCTGATGTTTTGCCTGTCGGTTTAGTTAAGTTGATGCTTTCGCTGTAGGTTTAGTGAAGTTTATGGTTTAACGGTCTATAATTTTTAGCTAATTTTCGTAGAACAAATTCGTTACTGCATTTTAGCATATTTTATCGACACATGATGCATGTTTGTAAGAAAAAATTTGGACACAGTAAGTGCGTTTTGGTAGCAAATTTTCATTAAGTCCTCCAAATTTCAATAACTCATTTGCTATTAACGTAAGTTTTGTTGGTTAGGAAACCAACATTTAACTGTATTTTCGGAAATTTTTTGTATGAACGCAGCAAGGGCGTTTTGGTTGCGAATTTTCATTAAATGTTTCAAATTTCAATAACTCAATTTGCTAATAACCTTAGGTTCATTGGCTAGGAGACCAGTTTTCTCAGAAACATTTAAAGTTTATTTTCCGAAAAGTTTTGTACATTTTCAAATAATTATTTTGATAAAATATGATACACTGTTCCTACTATATACGTTATACCGGTAACCAAATTGATGCCTGCTCGCATTAGAGCGATATATTTGTAATTAAAAACATTTTTATGAAAATTCACTTCCATAACGCACTTGCTGCGTCCAGAGTTTTTTATTTACTGAATACCTACGCCAATGCGAATGAACCATTAAATATTTTAGGCGGCTTTTAATATTTGTCAAAACGATGGAATCTGACGTCTGCTTTCTGCAGATTATATTTTATTGTATATTCAATACCCCTGTCCTTGTCTGCTTTGTATGCTTCAGTTCACCCCATTGCGAAGAATAACGTTATTCAATACTCTCTCATTAAAGCCTTTTTACTTTTTGTTAAATTCTGTATCAGATGTCTCGCAAGACTTCCCTGCACCGTATTTACGAAGTGACTTTCAATCAGCTTCTTGCAGAGACTGTTTCGTACTCGATGTTTTTATCCAGTAATTAATTACGTTGGATAACATATTATCAATAAGAACCGGATAGAATGTTAGGTTAGGCGTGGTCGTTATTATCTGCAAGCTCGGTGAAACTGGTCTACTTTTACTTCATGTTTTTCCCTGGACGGTATTAGCAACAGCTGTGATTTTATTATCTGAAAGCAGACAAGATACACTCGTGATCGCGTAATATGTATTGACTCTTAATCGTAAAATCGACCTACTCCCACGTTTAATTTCTCTACTCAGTTTTTATTTTAATCCTATCATTTTCAATATCTGAAGTTAAATAATAACTATGGGGGCAATGAAGAGAATTCTCTTACGACTTTACTTTTTATTCCTCCTTTATATTGTAGTGACCTAACTTGACAATCCTCTTCTTCAAACAACCGTGGACTAGGACTCTCAGAACCCATTTCCGGGGTCAGTTTCATTTTTCATATGTTTTTATATAAATATCACACCGATAACCGAAAAAATAATCGGCCGATTTTGATAAAATTTGGGCAGTACCTTTCTTCTGTAATTGGATTCGACAAATTCGTTAGCCAGGAAAAGCGAACCAGTTTTCCGTGAAAATGTTGGGCTTTTTTTCAGAAAATTATTGTATCCTCAAAAATAAACCAATGGCAACCAAGTTTGGTACGCAAGTCTATACCTAAACGTATCCTACATAATAAAATGTCGATCTGTTATAAAAAAATATATAAGCTTTTAAGGAAAAAGTTTGGATGCCACTGGTAATCAGAAAAGTGAACAATACCAAAAAATATGTTGTGTGGTTGACAAAACCTACTGAGTATTACAGAACAATACTTGCTGAATCAAGATAATTCACAAACCAGTTTACAGTCCTAAAAATACGTTAATTTGGAATCACCAACTGTTATCGTTTTCTAAAACAAAGTATGTGTTACATAAAAAACAAAATATATCAATCACCAAACACAGTATTTTCAAATCCAGTTCTTTGAAAAGGAGAATAGAATTAAATCTACAGATTTTAATATAAACAAGAAAAAACGCTGTAAGGAAATCGTTACGTTTATCTACAATATAATTTTTAAAACTGGCAAGACATTATATAATGTAATTTTTCATGGTCAGCAAGATAAAAAAGTCTGGACGCAGCAAGTGCCTTATGGAAGTGAATTTTTTTTCAATGTTTTTAATAGAAAATATGTCTCTTTAATGCAAGCAGGAATCAATTTGGTCACCGGTATAAACTATACAGGGTCGCTGATAAGTCTGGAAACGGTCGATTATCCGGGAAAATATACAAGGTGTCGAAAAAAGTTTTATACAAAAGTTTTTGGGTTCTTCAATGTCTACTAGACGGTGATAATTTCATTTATACAGGGTTGGTCATACAGGCGTGGCACACCAATATTAATTTTTTTTTAATGGAAGACCCTATATATTATTCGATATTTCAATCCTTCTCTTAATTTTGAGCAACATTTATCAGAAGCATGATGTACATAAACTCAATCGTTTCCGGGTAAAAAAATAAATAAAAATAAACGCTATTGTTTTTAAAATCTATTGGATGAAGAACAAAAATAAATGAAAAGTAGAATATCTCTTGAAAACAATCTGTGAGTGTGAAAAGAACCGGTTGCGATGTTTTTAACATTGTTTGAAATCCTATTTTATAAGATGTTCAAAGTGTTCTCCATTGACCTCCTGACAATAATGAATTCGCTTAACAAAACATTGCACTGCATTTACAAGAGCGTTTTGAGGAATGTTATTAATTTCATGCACAATCCTTGCTTGCAACTCTTCAATATTCTGCGGTCTATTTTGGTAAATTAAATTTTTTACATGACCCCACAAAAAAAAGTCAAGCGGCGTCATGTCGGGAGACCTAGCTGGCCATTCAATAGTTCCCCTGCGCCCTATCCATCTGCCAGGAAAGGTTTGATTCAGATATTCCCGTACCTCAATTCCAAAATGAGGGGGTGCCCCATCCTGCTGAAACCATATTTCTTCCGCTGGTAGATTTGGGTCGTTATTGTTCGGAAATAATCGACTTACGTCTGGAACAATTGATTCTTGCAAAAGTGTCAAATATCGAGCAGAGTTCAAATTACCGTGTATAAAATAAGGTCCTATGATATGTCCACCAATAATAGCACACCAAACATTTACTTTTTGCGGTCTTTGGGTGTGAATTTGTTCCATCCAATGTGGGTTTTCGTCTGACCAGTACCTACAGTTGTGTCGGTTGACTTGTCCATTCAAACAAAATGTAGATTCGTCGGAAAACAAAATGTGGTTGGCAAAGTTAAAATTTTGGCGTAACTTCTCCATAATAAGTTCACAGAACTCGATTCTGCGATCAAAATCGTCTTCACTCTGTTCTTGCAATAAATGAATTTTATATGGACGGAACTTTTCCCGCTTCGTAATCTTTTGAATTGAATATCGACTCATATTGTGATTTAAAGCCAATTGCTGTGCCGAAGTTTTCGGATTTTCCACCACATCCAATATTACATTCAAAGAATTTTCTTCATTTGTAACGGTTACTGGCCTTCCAGTTCTAGGTTTATCCTTGATACCGCCAGTTTCGTGAAAACGATGCAAAGTTTTCGAAACTGTGGATTTGGAGATCGATTCCCGCTCAGGATGCAACTCATTGAACATAATCACCACTTGAGCAAAACTTCGTGTTCTATCACCGTACCCTATCATCATTAAAATTTCGATACGTTCGGTTTCACTTAAACTTGCCATTTTGCACAAAAACTGTTGACACTAAATTACTAATGTTTCAAAACTGTTGACACTGAATGAATGTTTGACATTCGTTGTCCTGGAAACATTTTAAAACAAAAGAATAATACTGCGTTTCTTATGGGCATCTTATCTTATCTTGGGATTCCAAACAATGTTAAAAACATCGCAACCGGTTCTTTTCACACTCACAGATTGTTTTCAAGAGATATTCTACTTTTCATTTATTTTTGTTCTTCATCCAATAGATTTTAAAAACAGTAGCGTTTATTTTTATTTATTTTTTTACCCGGAAACGATTGAGTTTATGTACATCATGCTTCTGATAAATGTTGCTCAAAATTAAGAGAAGGATTGAAATATCGAATAATATATAGGGTGTTCCATTAAAAAAAATATTGGTGTGCCACGCCTGTATGACCAACCCTGTATAAATAAAATTATCACCGCCTAGTAGACATTGAAGAACCCAAAAACTTTTGTATAAAACTTTTTTCGACACCTTGTATATTTTCCCGGATAATCGACCGTTTCCAGACTTATCAGCGAGCCTGTATAGTAGGAACAATGTACCATATTTTACCAACGTAACTTGTTTGAAAATGTACAACAACTTCCGAAAATAAACTTAAAACATTTCCGAGAAAACTCGTTTCCTAGCTGACGCACCTTAGGTTAATAGCAAATTGCGTTATTGAATTTTGAAGCGTTTATTGAAAATTCGCTACTAAAACGCACTTACTGCGTCTCGATTTTTTTTACAAACATGTATCATATTGCGATGAAAAATGCAAAAATGCAATAAGGAATGTTAAAAAAAAGTAGGTATCACCAACGACTTATGGGCCAACCTGTGGTTGTCAAAATAATTTTATAAGATGCAGCTCAAAACACTCTATAGGTAACGTATACAATTTTTTCTCGTATCTTAACAATTATATTGAGATTTACCGTAGAAATGCGGTAAGTAAACCCGGATATGGCCTAGTTTGCGCTCATTTGAATAAAGTTTTTAGAATTCAAAAGCCTCGGTCTCCCCCCTTTAAACTGACCCTGGAATATGGGTTCTAGGGGGCTAGTTTGCGCTTATTTGAAGAAATTTTTTCTAAATTCAAAAGTCGGGATCTCCTTATTAGTGAATTTTTTTAAGAAAATCCACTAAAACAAGCACTTGTGAAGCCACGGGAAAAGCCTACGACTGTATTAAATATGGAACGGTTTCACTAAGTTAGGGCAAGAACAAGGAACCAGATATGCTATTCAAATTAAATTAAGTCTTAAACTTTTATCTCCTCTTTGTCTAATTGTTTTTTATACAAAAACTCGCTAAAAAATTCATCTGAATAACAACAATCTGATTAGATAACGGTAAAGTGAAATGAGACTAAAAAAATTGAAAAAAGTAAAATCAATAACTAGGATTCGAACTCGTCATGCAGGAGTCAATTGAATTTGATTATCCGATGTACAGCGACTTAGGCCACTGAGCTATGCTCTACATGTGTCTACTAGCAGCTATATCCCGTAATACATTGGTTCAATGTTTTAAAATTTACACAAACCATTTCGATTTACAATAGATTTTTTGCTCATATTATAACGAAATCAAGGAAAATAACGACTTGAACACATATCTAGGAGCTTGTTAGTCATTTTTTGTAGTATTTTTCACTCCCATTCGTACTCGATCAATTTTGACGTTTTAACTTTCTCGATTTAATTAATTAAAAATTAATTTACCTCTAACATTTTTTTCTTTTAAGATAGAGACCTGAATTTTTTGATACACAGAATACACTTTATGACAGAAACCAGCCTGCTAAATTTGGTTGCCATTACTTTGTTAGTTCTGGAGATATAATTTTTTTTTTCGAAAGAAAACACAAAATTTTCCGGGAAACCTGGGCCGATTTTCCTGACTAACGAACTTATCCAAGCCACTTATAAAAGGAAGGCATTTGCCAAATTATATCAAAATCGGATGACTATTGTTTAAGTTATCGGTATATATATATATATATATATATATATATATATATATATATATATATATATATATATATATATATATATATATATATATATTCAAAATTCAAAAGTTGGGACCTCCTCATTACTGATTTTTTAAAAAGAAAATCCACTAATAAGCCAATTGTGTTATGGAAAAGATTCATCGTTTCTTTTTGGAATCGTGGAAAGAAACGTACCGTCAACCATGTTCACAATAAGAAAGAAAAACAGTCTAAATTAAATAATTTGGTCTTTCCCTCGAAAATTTTAAACAGCTTGTTTGTATATCCAGAAAAACTGATTTTATCGATGTACTAATTACTCCAATGGCTTATCTTTCAAAGGACGAAAATGTATAAAGATATCCATATCTTGCTGCAGTGGCACTAATTATGACTTCTTACGGTGGCCCATATTTCTGTTAAATTGACGTAGTAGGCACATAAGACGATTTTGGTAATGCAAAGTATAAGATGTTAGAAAACTATTGATATTCAGGTAAAAGCTTAACCAAACTGCATAAATGTTTATAACCACAAGTTTAAACCCTTTCAGACCAAAGTTTTCTTACCGCTTAATAAAAGTCATATATTTCTGCAATTGACTAGTCATTATCGATTTCTAAGGATAAAAAGTCAGCTTGTCATTCTTTTGAAAAAACTGCACATGGCGATGCACAAATGGTAGGTACTCAGTGGAATAAGATTTTGGTAGGGTATAAGAATAAATTTTGAAGAGTTATAAATGAATAGGTTTTAGTGAACACATAGTATATTATTATTGTATATGTATTTGTTTTGTATATTATATCAAATAACGTATTGATTATAAACTATTAATCACTAGTTAATATTTTTGAACAGTTTTTTTTTAAATTTCAACAACACACCACGAGGGCTCACAGCCTAAATACTATTGTACCGTGGGCATCGCCAAGGAGGCAACTTGTTAATTCTGGACTTAAAGGTTCGGAGGAAAAGGAAAAACCTGTGCCGGCAAGTAGTTCCACAACTTGGAAGTCCTCGGGACAAAAGAGCGGGCATAACAAGATGTTCTTTGTCGGGTGACCTGGACAGTAAAAGGGTGCATTCGCTCTGTTCCCCTGGTAGATATTTTGGGGGCAGCAGATGGAGGAACTGTGGAAGAAAGCTCCTCTGAGCAGTGCCCGTGCAGATATCTATAAAAGAGAGAGAGAGAGAGAGGTCACCAACGGCGCGTCGGTGGGTATGGGATGGCAGCCTTTGGGTGAGGGTAGGGTCACCGATGAGACGTATAGCTCTCTTCTGAATGGAATCCAGAATAGCGAGTGTAGAAGCGGCACCCCAGATGTGGGAGCAGTATTGGAGGTTTGGCCTTATTTGTGAAGCATATAAGGTATAGAGATTAGCTGGTGAAAAGTATTTGCGAGCCCGGAAGAGCAAACCTAATTTCTTAGCAGCCGCTTCTGCAATTGATGTGACATGTTGGTGCCAATTGAGATTTCGATCCACAGAAATGCCAACAAGTGAAAAGGACTCATTACTTTGAATAACTTGGTTGTTAATTAGGGCTGGTGTATCTCTTATGAGATAGAAAGCAAGACTGAGATTTGGTGGAGTTGAATTGTACAAGATTTCTACTTCCCCAGTCTAATATTTTTTAGATCCACAGAGACAGAACCCTCCATGAGTCTGCGATAATAAGTTCACTTTTACAGGGTTATTTTTATAATTTTTTATAATATTACATTACTCGAAGAGCATTTTTCGTCGGATAAAAAGCATTACCCGAAAAGTGGGTCAAATTCATATAAGAGCTACCATGTTACATCTAGATATTAAACTAATGAATTAACTGCATTTAATACGCAGAACAAACAACCGACACCCGCGTCCCAAATATAAAAATGTTACTGACAAATTATATTCTTTCGAAACAACACACATGTCCTTTTTCACACCAGTGTCATCGTAAAAAAAGAAAGCCACCAAACATCTGGCCTCTGGCAAGTTTCATTAAAAGCTTTCTTGTTTAATTGCATGTGAAAATAAGTTGCACTTGATAAAGTGATATGTAACGTAATAACTACGAGGAGCATCAAAATAAATGATTGCTGGTTTGTTAATATCTAGCGCCACTGTTTGTGGAGTAAGCGGAACAGTGCTAGTGAAAAAACAAATATATAAAAAACTTTGGACGCAGCAAATGCGTTATGGAAGTGAATTTTCATAAAAATGTTTTTAATGACAAATATATCGCTCTAATTCGAGCAGGCATCAATTTGGTTACCGGTATAACCTATATAGTAGGAACAGTGTATTATATTTTATCAAAATAATTATTTGAAAATGTACAAAACTTTTCCTAAAAATAAACTTTAAATGTTTCTGAGAAAACTGGTCTCATAGCCTTACCTTAGGTTAATAGCAAATTGAGTTATTGAAATTTGAAACATTTAATGAAAATTCGCAACCAAAACGCCCTTGCTGCGTTCATACAAAAATTTTCCGAAAATACAGTTAAATGTTGGTTTCCTAACCAACAAAACTTACGTTAATAGCAAATGAGTTATTGAAATTTGGAGGGTTTAATGAAAATTTGCTACCAAAACGAACTTACTGTGTCCAGATTTTTTCTTACAAACATGCATCATATTTCGATAAAATATGCTAAAATGCAGTAACGAATTTGTTCTACGAAAATTAGCTAAAAATTATAGACCGTTAAACCATAAACTTCACTAAACCTACAGCGAAAGCATCAACTTAACTAAACCGATAGCCAAAACATCAGAGAAAGGGTCTATTTGAAATGAATTTTCTGGGAATATATAAGTAAAATGAAGGACAATGACGATTGAAACTAAGACTTCAGGTTTTGTAAAACATTATTCTTCAGACATTTTCCTTCCATAGATCATATTAGTGTCAGGTTCATTGCCTAAATATTACCAATTTTGACGTTTAAAATCGCGATTCTGACGTTTTGAGAAAAAGCCAAATGTATTTTTCTTTTAATGTCTGTAACTTTTTTGTCCTTTAACCTACGGAGCTAAATTTTGGTAGGTAACTTGACTATAATGATATAAACCCGCGTATAAAATTTGGTTTCCCTTACTTTGTTAATTTTGGAGATATAATTTTTTTTCGAAAGAAAACATAAAATTTTCTGGGAAAACCTCGGTGGATTTTCCTGGCTAACGAACTTATTTAAGCCACTTGCGAAAGAAAGGTACTAACCAATTTTGACGTTTAAAATCGCGATTTTGACGTTTTGAGGAAAACCCAAATTTATTGTTCTTTAAATGCCTGTAACTTTTTTGTCCTTTAACCTACAAAGCTAAATTTTCGTAGGTATTTTACCCATATTGATATAAACCCGCGTGTGAAATTTTGTTGTCCTTACTTTGTTAATTCCGGAGAAATATTTTTTTTTCGATTTTTTTCGAAAGAAAACACAAAATTTTCCGGGAAAACCTCAGCGGTATTTCCTGGCTAACCAACTTATCCAAGCCACTTGTGATGGGAAGGTACTCACCAAGTTTTATCAAAATCGGTCCATTATTTTTTTAGTTATAGGTGTGACACATAAATATATATATATATATATATATATATATATATATATATATATATATATATATATATATATATATATATATATATATATATATATATATAAACATACAAAGTCTGAAACCGACCTCATATTTGGGTTCCAGGGGTCCTAAATAGCGCTCATTTGAAGAAATTTTTTCAAAATTCGAAAGTCGGGATCTCCTCATTAGTGAATTTTTTTAAAGAAAATTCACTAAAAGAAATGCTAAATCTCTTAAGTTACTGTAAAAAGTTAACTGGCTGAGTGACAGTCTATAATAAAATTTTTATTGCAGTTTTACAGTAGTGGTGACACATTTGAGTTGTGAAACACATCAAAACTGGTGTTAAAAAATCAAAATCTGTTGATAAGCAATAGAAATATTAGTTAACTAAGCAGTTCTGCTAAAGCACCATGACGACAAATGCTGGACAAAATCCGAAACGAGGAAATATAAAGAGCGCTTGCCAAAAAACTACCTCTTAAATAAAATTCAAAAAAATATGCCAAATCAAATATCAAATATTGGAATAGACGCAAGCTCTCGTCGTGTGGTGGTGGTGGTGAAAAAGGTGGTATGGCCTCGACAGAATTGTCATTAGCCACAACAAGCTCTCGTGAAAAGGAGATAATAAAGACTCAACGCAAGTGCGTTATGCTGGCGAATTTTCACCTAAAAATTTTAAATGTTAATAACTCAAATTTTATTTAATGTAGCAACTTTATATGGTACATCATCTATACAAAATGTCGTTAAAATACCTTTTTTTTTAGAGATAAATTTTCCAAATACTCCGGAAAAGTTGGCCTCAACATGCTAGCTAACGAACTTATCCAAGCTAGTAACACAAGAACGATAAAAGCCTCGGTGGTTCAGAGGCAAGAACGTGTGCCTCTGAACCGAAGGGTACTGGGTTCGATCCCAAGGTTATCCTTTCACTTTTTCAGTGCAAACTGTAACATTAACATCAACCGAGGTTCTGGCATTGTATTTGAGCAAGTTGATCGTCTGCACGTTCCGCCCTTCGGAGGGGGCGTAAAGCCGTCTGTCCCGGGTCCATGTGATGTTGGGCACGTTATAGATCCCTACCCTCTTTACAGAAAGTCAGGGGTTCGGCAAGATTTCCAGGATAGTGAGGTGAAACTGCTCCCTGGCGTCGGTGATTGGCTATAGTCGCGGAAATAGGCCGACGTTAAAAAAACAAAACACACACACAACACACACAAGAACGATACTAGCAAAAATTGCTCAAATAATTATATTTTCAGTTCTTGATCCATTTTTGGTCATCCTGGTTGGTGCTCAGTTGCAGACATTTTTTGTCGAAATTTGTTGGGGCATAATATTAGCCAAGCCTTAGCATAATCCTAGTGTAAACAAATCCCATATTTGCTGTAGACTTTGTTCAGGTCAGGATTTGTTTTAACAATTTAGCAGGATGATTCCGTAGTACTTTTTTCATCTCGGGCCACAAAGTTTCGATCAGTGATAGATCTGGACTACTAGAAACCAATTCCAAAAGTCGTATACCATATTACGCCATCCATTTTGCACAAATGCATGATGCGTCGTCTTGCTGCAACACAATCTTGTTTTGATGACAAACATTATTCCATAAGCGGTAAAAAATATTCTTTTAGAATGCGCAAATATATGCTTGGATCCGCAGGTCCTACATAAAGTTTTTCGAACTGATCGGATGGCATGCTGCCAAGACCGATGCAGGAAATGTGAACTTTTTTTACAGTCAGGTTAGAATGCCTAATTCTGAGAATCCTGACTCATAAGCAAAAGTTGTGCAGGTAACAAATTCGAGAAGAAAACTTTGTGGCTATAGCTCTCGGCCTAGGTCTTTTCTCCAAAATTGTAATGGGCGATGAATCTTGGATATTAACAATATTAACAAGGAAAAAACAGCTTGCGTGTTTTTTAAATCTTCAAAATCAAAAAAAGGTACTGTACAAAGCGTAGAACTTGATAGCCAAACTGTAACCTTGCAGCCATCTACAAAACTACTAGGACTTCATATCGATAGTGAGTTAAAATGGAATGTTCACATCGATGAACTTTGCTCGCGAATCTCATCCGTTACATATGCAATAAGAACACTTACCCAAAGATGCAGTACCTTTACTGTGTTGTCACTGTATTATGCGTGTTTCTACTCACAACTAAGGTTTGGTATTACGCACTGGGGATTAGCAAGTGAAGTAAATCGAGTTTTTAAACAACAAAAGCAAGTGATGAGGATCATATTCAATATCCCTCATAGACACACTTGCAGAAACACTTTTAAAGAACAGGGTATCCTTACACTCCCCAGCATATACATCATGGAAGTGCTAACCCATGTTTTTCAAAACAAAACCAAATACACACGCAATGCAGTGGAACATGGATATACCACAAGAGGTAGAAATAACCTGCAAACTGACAAACATCGCACAGCTCTGTACCAAAAATCACTGTTTTACAATGGCTGCAAGTTGTATAATGCGTTGCCGGAAGATGTACGGAATGTTGACACTTTACCAGCTTTTAAAAAAAAAAGTGAAAACGAATCTTATAAACAAGACGTGCTACTCGGTGGATGATTTTTACACATAAACTACCATTAACTAAGTTCTGTTTTTAAATTCTTATAATATGAACACTTTGTTTGTAGTGTAGTTGCCATAGTATAAACTATAAACCTAGTGCACCTGGTGACTCTAAAAAACAATATTGGAATTGGATCTGGATTCTGCAGCTCTTATCTTTTGAACGTTATAAACGTTATAAGTGTGTTTTATAAGTGTCTTTGTTTTGTATTATTTAAGGAAAAATTTTCCTTAATTGTTATGCTTATTGTGTGTGCTATTGTCGTTCTTATTGTTAATTTTTTGACGTACATGAACATCCCTGTGTCATTCAGGTGACATTGGCCTGTTTCATTGTTAATATATACATTATACATTATACATTATTCCAATACGTCCCCCTAACGAAGCAAGAGTCAATACATTGGTTGTATAAAAGATCTCCATCATCCAAAAAGAAGACGCAATCATCGGTAAAAAAGCTTATGGGGACAATTTTTTGGATAATGAGGGTACTCCTTGGATTAAATATAAGCAGAAGGGGTCTATAAGCACCGCAGATGTCGACAGAGAAACAATTAGAAATTTAAATGTTGCTATACCCAAAAGAAAGGCTTTAGTTTGGCCTAAAAAACTTTATTGGTGCACGAGAATTGCAAAATAAATTTTTCGGAGAGTATAGATGAAATAAAGCGAATGAAAATCAGTGTGGAAACTTCTTGAATGGAGAAGATTTAGGAAAAACGTTTTCTGCTTCCTTCAGGTTAGCTTCGTTCATTCAGAAACACACGCAAACAGACAAAATACAACAGGTTTTATTAGTCTACATTCGCCATCTAATTTTAGCCTAAAACAACAGCACACAGACAAATTCTACAATGATGTTTTCCAAACATGACTGTCAACTTCAAAGCTATGAAGTTTGCAAGTATTTTGGGCAGCCTTTGTATATTTATCAACATAACTTATTTATAAAGCATTTATATAGCGAACTCATTAAGATCAGAAGGCAATCAACTGCTCCAAATTGTTCAGCATCTCGTTCCATCAATAATGTATGAATTCAATTGGGAAATACTTGTAAGATCCGATGTGTTTCTCTTGGGACCGTCGACGCACAGGTAACGGCACTATGAACTCGTGCATACAGAACTTATATTCAGATTATGTTTATATAATGATCTGGTGTATACATATAATGATATTATGTATACATATAACGATCTTTACGAGACGTTGTTAACACTTTATAGCAGTAAATGCCAAGATAAATGGCGTCAGCATGGTAGCCGGATTAAATGTTTTATGCAGGCTTACTACCGAATAAAATTTTTAAATGCATTCTTAAATTTGTTTTTGACATTATCCGTACAAGGTTAAAAAGGAAAACATGGGTATTACGTTGGAACTTAAATGGTGTTCCTTGAGCAACATTCGTTGCAAAGACATGAAAACAGGAACAAAATGTAGGACAATTACTTTTAAAGCACTATGACAATGAGGATCAACGGTATATTCATTTATTTATTAAAACTGCTCCATAGCTCTCTACAAGATATCGGAAATAGTCAAAACACAAAAACAGCTTATCAACGCTGAAATTTAAAATTAAAATATTCGTCCACAGAATAAAAAGAATGCTCTCTAAAAAACGATTTCAAAGCAAGCTTAAATTGCCTGAGGCTACTCAAATTGTTGACGCTGTCAGGTAAATGATTATATAAGCGTATTGCAGTGTTGCGGGGTGCCCGATTAATCTGTTCGATCCTATAAGGGGGAACATATAAATCTTTAGCCTGTCTTGTTTCATACGCTGTAATATTACCGAAGGTACTAAAAATTGCAATATTATTTCTAACATAACAAAGCGCCTCGAGCATATATAGGCACGTCACTGTTAGAATGCCATACCGTATAAATAATGGTCTACAAGATGCGGAAGACGGCAGGCCAAACATGGTGCGGACAATTCTCTTCTGCCTCAACAGAACCCTCCCAAGATGCACACAGCCGCCCCAACACAGCAAACCATATGCCAGGAGACAGTTGACACTACCATAGTAGCATGTCAACAACGCCTGAGTACCCAAGGAATCCCGCAGCTGCAGCAACGCGTAATTCCTAGATGCAAGATAGACCACCACATGGTCAACATCGACATCCCATGATAAGTTAGAATCCAGATGGAGCCCCAAATACTTTACAGACGTGCCCTGTCTTATTGAACCGTTATTAGATCTCACATATAGGCTCAGATTCGGATGCACACCCACCGGAGAAAAAAAATCATTTCAGTCTTCCGCGTGTTAAGAACCAGACTATTTCGCGAACACCAGGCTGACACCTGAGACACACACACATTAGCTGCAGCACCAAGCTCTTCGAAACTTTCCCCTGAGATTGCAGCAGTGGTGTCATCCGCGTACAAAGTTAAGTGGTATTGCTGGAGATCATAAACAAAATCGTTAAGAAAAATTGTAAACAAAACAGGGCCCAATATGCTGCCCTGTGGCACGCCGCTTGACACGGCTGAAAATCCAGACATATAGGTACACAAACTTTGATAACTATCTTATTTTAGTAGTAGCCTTAAAAACACGCACAAAAGAATTAATTCAAGATGTCTGGATGCAGCAAGCGTGCTATGGTAGCGATTTTTCTTAGAAAAAAATATATATACAGGGTGTTTAAGATCTATTTAGACGCTACATATCACAGCCCCCGTGAATGCTAGAAGAAAAAGCTTCAAATCAAATTTTGTTGATAAAAAAGCTGCTTTCAATAAGACTTTAAATAGATATACAGGGTAGTGCCAAAGTGTACTTTTTGACATAAACTGTATTTTTTTTCAATAGAACACTTTGTATTTTATTCAAGATCTGGATTCCTTATTTCATTCTTAATCAGAAATGTGTTGAACATTTTTTCGCATTGCAATAGATTTCGAGAAAATCACAAAAAAAATATTTGCATGAAAGAAACGGCGTAGACTCGTAATTAAATTTTGTTTTTCAATATAGTCCTCCTAAGCATCAATGCATTTATTACATCGTTTCAGCAACATTTCGATACCCCTAAAAATATTCTTTCGGCTTGTCCTCAAAATCTGCCCAAACTGCAGCCTTCATCTCTTTGTCGTTACTGAAATGGCGCCCGCAAAGGTCCCTTTTCAAATTTCCAAATAGGTAGTAGTCACTGGGGGTCATGTTTGGACTATACGAAACGTGATAAATTTGTTTGAAACTGTAGTCACGAATTGACACTTGTCCAATTCCAGCAGTGTGCACAAGTGCACCGTCATGGAGCAAATGCACGCCTCTGGTTAGTTTCCTACGTCTTTTCTATGGAATATTTTGTCGTAATTTATGCAGGGGTGTTGCATAATCTGCCTCGTTGACTGCGGTGTTGCGTTATTTAAAGAAGAATAATAAGAAGAATGCCCTCACAATCCAAAGAATCACTTTTTTGTCGACTGACAGACCTTGAACTTTCTTTGCGGTACTTCTCCTTTATGCCTAACGATAGTTTCATCCCCTGTGGCGATTGCTTTCAACACGTCCACATGGTTTTCTTCACCGAGGTCCACATAGGATGGGGCACATTCAACACGACGCTGGCATCTAACTGCTAAAAGATGTTTAGGGGCCCACCTTGCACTAACTTTATTCATGCCTGAATGTTCGGCGAACGCTTGTATCTGAAAACCCTGACATTTCTGATAATTCTTCACTTTCAACCGTCGATCTTTAATACGAGATCCTCAACAAGGGCAATCTTGTTGTCCGTCATCACTGTCAACGTCCTTCCTGTTCTTGTGTCATCTTCTTGCCCCATTCGAAACCGTTTTAAACAGCCTTTTACTACAGAATACGGGGAAGAATTTTCCCCGTACATCCAATCCAACCGATCTTTGATGCTTTGAGGTAGAAGACCTTCTCGAGTAGGGCATTTAATAAGAGCTCTATACTCAATTTTTGTGACTTCTGACATCGTGATGAAGTGCCAGTTATAAAGAAAACTAATTGACATAAAAACCATTTATGTTTTTTTTAATGCTAATAAGACTCGAACTAATATCTTGCCAATTTTTGACACGTTTCGAAGCCCTGGATCGTGGAGCCATGGCCGGGAAATTTTTGCGCTTAACTCGTAATAATTGCGAATCATAGACAATTATTACTATACGGTTTATATTATTAATTATTCTTTAGTTCTGATCAGCAGAGTCAGTCTGGTGGTGCCTCTGTCATGGCTGACTCTTCCAGCTAGAACCTTTTTTTATTTTTTATTTCAACAACACACCACGAGGACTTTAAGCCTAAATACTATCGTGCCGTGGGTGTCGACAAGGAGGAAAGAGGCAACTTGTTAATTCTGGACTTGAAGGTTTGGAGGTTCGGGAGAGAAGGAAAAACATGTGCCGGCAAGGAATTCCACAACTTGGAAGTCCTCGGGACAAAAAAGCGGGCATAACAAGATACCACAACTAGGCTCCAACAAGTCGGCCTTATGGTACGCTCTGCCATCCAATACAGTGGAGAATATCGCGAAGCGCCATCTCACATCCACAGCAGCTTCCACGTATACACGATACAGCAAGAAGGAAGCTGTGCCGATTTGTTGGAAAGCAGGTATGGCTGGTATACTGAGGAGTTCATAAAAAGAAAGAGGACGAAACCGTTCTGTGTCTCCAGGTATACATCTTACTGAAAGTCCCGGCAGAACTGAAGTGATGGTGGTTAGCGAGTGATGTAATTCAATGTTTATCGTGGTATTAACCAGGGGAGTAATTGTTTTCGCTCGTTAGTTTTCTTCCCAAGGCTTCCTTCTAGCTGTGTGTACGTGGAAACCTAGAACCGCCACAAAAAAAAAGGGAGCGTTTCCAGACATCTGTATAGTAGAATGTACAACTTATGGTTTAATTCTAATAAACGAAATAATAGCAAAAATAATAAATACAAATCACCATATATAGCAGTATTATGTTCCGGTGTTCTATTTGCAGTAATATCAGTTCTTTAGCACAAAATAAAATATAGAATTTTGTTGGAATTCGTGAGTCAATACATTTTACAGCCTGTTTTAATGAATTTTCGTAGAAAAAATTCACTAATGGGGAGACCCAGACTTTTGAATTTAGAAAAAAATTCTTCAAATGAGCGCGAACTAGGACCCCTAGAACCCATATCCGGGGCAGTTTCAATTTTTACATGTTGTTGGAACGTTGCACTACGCTGTAATCACTTTTAAACACACACTTTATTTGTTTGCTGTACTTTTTGTTGACTTTTTATTTGTTTACGTGGACTGCAGTTTCGAACCTTCCTGGTTCATCATCAGCACGTTACTGACTATGCTCGTTTCTGTGTGGTCTATGTCTGACATTATACGTGACGTCTGCGTGTTGAGCTTCTATTGGTTGGTTTACAGTTCTCTGATTGGTTGTGTTTTCGGTCTGTGTCGATTGTATTGGTTTCCTGTTTTAATCATTGTGGTATGACTATTTGTCTATTTGTATGGCTTTTAATAAGTTTTGTTTAAATGTTTGTACTTGGATTTGTTCTGGAATTAATTGTTTTTTATTGTTTGTTGAATGTAGCATTGTTACCAGATTTCCATTTTTTTTGTGGTCTTATTAGTTGTAATTCGTTGATATCTGGTTTCTGTTGTGAATGTGTGTAGCTACGTTTGATTTGTAGCTAGGTATGTGGATTTTATCTAATGCTGTTATATGTTCCTTGAATCTTGTTTCTATTGACTATTTTTTTCAATAGAAACGGTAACATGAAGAAAAATTCAGAATTAAAAAATGCTTTAAAAACCCAATATCATTACATGCACATTAGTTTGTAATTTTCTTTTTTAGAACAGATCGATTAAACTAAGGAAATATTATTTTTCCTTGCGGAAATCCTATGTTGATTTTGCAACGCTAAAAGCATGCGAAATTACATTTTTACCTACATGCTTTTTATTTGTCCATAGGGCAAACGAAAAATCAATTAACGAGTGAAATGACAATAAAAAATCATAAAGGTATTATTATTTAAATTAATGACAGATTTCTTTTATCTTGTGTTTTTAATTTAAAATTAATGACGAGAAGACCACTCACACGACCGCAAACTTTTTATGCATTTATTATGCAAGTCATTTTGTCTGAATTGCAAACAAGTAGGTAGGTAGAATGTTAACACTTTGTAATTTATTTATCATTTTGAAAAACAATTTGCAATTAAAAGCTCATAAGAGTTCCATAAGATATTTGTATATTTTGTAGGCCATTACTACGTGTTTTCTTGCATGAAAAATTATATAAATACTTAAAAATAATTGTCACCATGGAACGCTGTGTATTTACTATTTATGTAACTGTACTGAAACCAGAAACTATACTCTATATCTACGTTTTGTTACTGGAAAAACTACAAAAGCAAAGTATTACTTCCACGTCGTCAATACTTGTGGATGTATGGCATCGGCGAGAAATATTTCGAATTGTTTTTTGCTTAAACGTCATAAAAAGTGTCAAAAGTAGTAGTAGTAGTAGTAGTGGTGGTGGAGAGGCCAACGCCAAGCAAGTAGGCAACAATGTGCCCCTTTTGCCACCCAGAAAACATGCTCTACTCTTCCTCGATTCCGTCGCCAAACCGCCTCGACCTCGAGATGAAGGCCGTGACGGTCTTTAATTGGACGGTACTTACCTGATTCCTCCGCAGAGTCCTCGATCCGAACAATTTTGCTCGAAGACTCCCAAAAGCCTCGCATTCGCACAGGTAGTGGTAGGACGTTTCCTCATCTTCGCTGCATTCCTGGCAAATGGGATCCCTCTCTACGCCTATCAATGTAAGGTGTCTTCTAAGGGCGCAGTGAGCTGTCAGCACCCCAAGGATGAGGCAAATCGTAGGTCAACTCCTTCCGAGTAACCAGACAGCTTCATCTCTGTCCGGCCCCTCCACGAAGTCCCTCGCCTGCCTGCAGCCACCAACCGACCCCCCAGTGCTTTTCCATTGCTTCCTCGATCCACCTGTCTAAGGCGACAGAGACTGTCTTCCTACTTATGCCTATCGCAGGCTCCGGGCCACAGAACGGCCGCCGGGAACCGAATCTTGCGAGATTATTCGCCACCTTATTCCCCGATAGGCCACAGTGTCCCGATCCCACACCAGTTGCACCTCCTTCGTCCTGGCTAGTCATCTCGAGGGCGTCAGCGCACTCCTGAACCAGTGTTGACCTGATTCTGGCCGCGCAGACTGCCCGGAGGACCGCCTGGCTATCCGAGCAGATGTACACACATTTCTCTGGACTCCTCTTCACATCCTGTCTATTGGCCACAGACAGGATAGCATACACCACTGTTTCGAATGACGTGGTACATGCGCCAAGAGCATAGCTCTCGCGCACCCCCAGGCCGTCGATGTATATTCCTGCCCCGGAGGATTGTTGGCTCTCCAGCCGCGATCCGTCGGTGAAACAGACCAGGCTTGCGGGCTGGAATGCAACCTCATTTACTTTCCACTGATCCCTACTGGGGATCTTCAACGCCACATAGACGATTCTCGGCCTGACGATAGCAGTGTAGATTCAATGAAGGATCCGAGGTTAAGTCCCCAGGTCCTCCCTATCACACGACGCAGCTGCCAGAGGGTCGCTACTCCCTTCCTCACTATTAGTTCTATTTGCGACCCCTATGTTAGTTTGGGGTCCAGGATCACCCCCAAATATTTGACCTCCCGCACTAAAGCTAAAGGTTTTCCAAATATCACGGGCGCCCTAAAACCCTCTACCTTCCTCTTCTTGGTAAATATATAATCATCTCCATTTTCGCCGGGTTTACGGTGTCCCTGATCACCACACCAACTTTCGATTATGCTACAGGCAGCTTGCATGCACTCACAGACGACGCCGAGGAATTTGCCGGTGACTAAGACCAGCCCATCATCATCGTACGCCTGGGCGTAGAAGCCATTCTCAGAGAGTCGCTCCAAGAGGCCGTCCATGACCAGACACCATAGATGGGGCTAAAGGCAGCTGCCCTGAGGAAAGCCGCCCGTCACCCCAACGTCCAGCCCCCGGCCCCTCAAGGTCAGCGAAACTCTCCTGTCCTCCAGCATGCTCGCCACCCAGCTTATTAGGGACCTCGGCGTTCCCCTATCCTGTAGGCCGGTACAGACCGGATCCGTCCTTGCGTTATCAAAGGCCCCCTTCACATCGAAGAACACAGCTAATGCGCTCTTCCCGTAGTGTAGGGCCCTTTCCACCTTCCGTGTCACAGCATGGAGCGCCGTTTCCGTCGACTTCCCCCGCTGGTACGCGTGCTGACCTTTATGGAAGGGGTGATCCTTTAGGATCCCTCCCAACATAAACCTATCTACTATCTTTTCTAATGCCTTAAGCAGGAATGATGTAAGGCTGATTAGCCTCTACGCCCTGGCCAGCGTGTAGTCCTCCCTTCCCGGCTTGGGAATGAAGACCCCCCTAACCGGGCGCCAGGCCTTTGGAACGTAAACCCACGCCAGGCTGGCCCGGAAAATCTCCCTTATGTTGGAAAGCAGTATATCCAGGCCCCTCTGGAGCAGGACCGGAAAAATCCCATCACAGCCTGCGGACTTGAAAGGAGCGTACTCACCCACCGCCCAGGCTATAGAGCCATCCGTGACCACCTCCTCTGCCAGCTGCCAGTCCGCAGTCGGACTCTTATAGATACTCTAAAAGTGTCAAAACACATAGAAAACAATATTTCGGAATGACATTTTTTTGTCTGTCGGTCTGTATGTCTGTCTGTCTGTAGCCACGATAACATTAGAACGAATTGAGATATCATCTTCAGATTTGGTATTCAATTTGTACCCGACAAAGGAACGCTTCTAAATGTTTTTGGGTAAGATCACTTTAGAGGGTAGAGGATAAATGAGGGGTGATTTGATGAAAATTGATTTTTTTCCTTAAAGCTTGAGTAATATAACGTTTCAGAAGTTTATGTGCACAGGAATACGAATATTTTCTTTGTGGTCAAATCATGGACCCTAAATGCATTTCAATGTCTTTCTGAGGAGAGTAGATTGTCACAGCTATGTGGAAGTTATGATTCAACTTGCAGCACTAGCTTTTGTGAGGTACAGAGTATACTATAGTACTATGTTACTTTGTTTCTTTAATGTAGGTCTATTTCCGCGTCTATGACCAATTACCGACGCCAGGGAGAAGAGTTTCACCTCTTCATTCTGGAAAATCGGCCAAATCGGTTAACTGACAGCTACGCCCTCTCTGAAGGACGGAAACTTAATAATTACATATGCATTTTGCTAATTCTTCTTTTGAAAACCGAAAGTAAAAGAAACCTAAATTGTCTCGAATGCATTGCTTTTGGAACACAGATCCATACATCTTCGCACGATAATCATATTACTGTTAGATATATATGAAGAGGTAATCAAAACGACGTAGGAGTTTTTAAAATAGCTTTTAATTATAGAAATACAATGAGACTAGTATTGAATTACCTTTCAACCTACAGCTGGTGGCTTATAAAATATTACCTTTTGTGCTTTGATCACAGCAACAGGTCTGATTACATAACGGCGCTTAGAAATGTCTAATAATTTGAAACTGATGAATAAATTAGATAGCTATTCTAAAATATCCGTTTTAAGAAACAGTGTCACAACACCCACGTATTTTAAGATATCCAAGGATACATCATTAAAAAACAAACATACTGTATAAGATGAATATTTATTCAAATTAACCCGTCTGTCTTATCATGTGTTATGTTTTAATCTGATACTGGATACGTCATATTATACGAGGGGGAAATATTATCTAGGTGGGCATTTAAATAAGGTTAACATAAAAACATATGCCATATTTGATAAAAAATTGTTCAAAACTTTGTGATTGCAGTCACCAAGCCCTAAAGCACATGATAAAAAAATCGCATGACTTCATTCTGCAGAAGTTGTTAGTTGATTAAATATTATATATTCGTTTCTTGTTTCCAACCAGTCGGTCACACATATCTATGATGCCAAAAGGCCTGATCCAAACGCATTTTTTGCAAATACATATTTGATCAAACAAAGGAGAGTAACAGCTGAAACATAAATCTAGGACCTTTTTAAAGAGGTTTCATGGAATATTTGCCACTCATAGACCGTACCTGTCTCAGAATCTGTTTAACAATCACCAATTCGATTTGTCAAATCGCAACTTGGAGATTTTCTGAAGAAAAACTATGACATTTTAAAAGTAATTTTTCACTTACTTCATGACCTTCTTGCGCAAAGAAAAGTTAATTTTTGTCTGTGATATTTTTAATAGGTTTTGTTTATCACCTTGGTATTGTGCTCACCCCTGACCTACAGTTGCACCCAAGTTTTTTTTTCATTAAATGCTTATAACTTTTTTTCTTTCAACTCAGAGATCTGATCTTCGTATATAGTATACCGTTTATAATCGTAATGAAAACTTGGTTGCCATAGCGTCGTTATTTCCAGAGACTAAAAAAAAGTCGAAGAAAAACTGTACATTTTCGGTCAACAAACTGGAAGAATCCTAATTGACACACTCAGGACACACACCTTGGTATGTGTGGGAAATTGAGGTAGTGTGGGACTCACACCAACGAAACTCCTGGAGTACCGTACCTTAGCCCATACCTCCGTCGGAATGACTTCACATATGGCATTTGTATCTTGAATGTTTCCATTCTGTTTGTCGCACAGGCGTTATCGGGTCAGGATACGCTTTAAGCGCTTATGCCGTAGTAAAAGTTGCTCGTCGTAGTCGGTTGCACTACGAAGAAAAGCATTTGGATGCGAAGCAGCTTTGGCGAACTGAGTGGGGTAGTTTCGTTATAATTCAAGTATTAAGGGAATTTTCAGATCAGAGTGAATCTGACTGTTTCTGACAATCCAGGCGCTCCGGTACCTATTTTCAGAATTTTATTCTGGATGATTTGAAGGGTATTGTTGTGTGTGTCGGCCTCAGTGACCCATGCGGGAGATGCATAGGTAAACGCTGGTTGGAAAATGACTTGTACATGAGCAGTTTATTGTTCATGGTCAATTTGCAGTTTCTGTTAAGAAGTGGAAATAACTTCGAGATGAACAGCGAAGTTTTTTGTCGGGCATCCCGAGGTCTCTAGCAAAGTCTTGCAAGGGAATTATATTCCTGTAAGGATATGTGATAGTGAGGTGTGTGTGTCTCCTCTTGGAAAATATGACTGCTAAGCATTTGACGGGGTTTATGGCTAGACATGATTTCTTATATAAGTCTTGCAGCTCGTCTATGGTAGTTTATAGACATCGGGTTATTTTCCGCGGCATCGTGAAAATGCTGAAGATGTCAGTGTCGTCGGCGTATGGTGCGTATGTCAAGTTTTGGGGCGATGTCGAAATGTCTGTAACACAAAAATATATTGCACTGCAGAGGGGTAGATTAGATAGAAGAACCCTGCGGGGGCCAGTCGAGTCCTAGATCTGGTTTCCTGGTGTTTTATCTGGAGCTTTTCCTGTTTCAGGTATGGCCTTATGAGGAGTATCAGAGGGAGCAGGTAATTAAATAACAAAATTTTGTTGACGAGGCCTGCATGCCAAACCCTGTCGAAGGCTTGAGCAATGTGGCGGAAATGAGTAATATATGTAGTATGTATATATATACGCTATTCTCCAGGTGTAGTTATGACGGTTCTAGGTTTTACGGCAGCCTCCACGCATACACAATACAACCAAAAAAAAAGTCGCGGGAATAAACAAGCGAGCAAAAACAAGTACACCCCGGTCAATACCACGACGGGAGATAAATTACGTCACTCGCTAGCCATCATTACTCCAGTCATACCGAAGCATGCGGTAATGGTATGTAGAACGCGGGAGCAGTAATCACCAGAGCAGGCAAAGACCGTATGTAGTATGTCATACCTACGCTCCAACAAGACTTCCGCGTAGCGTCATTTCAAGGTTTCTAATATATATATATATATATATATATATATATATATATATATATATATATATATATATATATATATATATATATATATATATATATATATATATATATATATATCACGTTTTTATGTATCCTTTAACGTCCATCTTTAATATCTCGCTTAAAACATCAAAGTTTCCTACGACATGGAAAACAGGTCGTTCTGTTCCAGTCCCTAAAAAAGGCGATTAAACCCAGGTTGAAAACCATAGACAAATCATCATCATCAAGAATTTTGCAAAGGTGTTTGAATTTGTTCTGAACAATTTTATCATTTTTAATGTTTTAATGTCAAACATTTAAATTCAGAGACTAAGCATGGTTTTATGAGGGGTCGCTCTACATCTACCAATTAAGTCTGCTTTACAGACTACATAAGCGCAGCACTGGACAGGGGATCTCAAACTGACTTTATTTACCTGGATTTCTCTAAGGCTTTTGACAGACTGAACCACAATATTCTACTTCAGAAGCTTGACTGGTACGGGTTCTCTTTGAAGCCGCTGAGGTTTTTTAGCTCTTACCTTATTGGCAGAGTCTACACTGTTTTTTACGGTGGATTTCAGTCTGTCGAGATTTTGGCTATGTAAGGTGTGCCGCAGGGCTCTGTTTTGGGGCCTCTGTTTTTTAATTTATGCATTATGACATCACTAACGTCCTTGAGGTTCCTCACCTGCTCTACGCTGATGACTTGAAGATTTTTCATACCATTAATAACCGTGATGATAGTGTTAGACTACAGGAAACTTTGTGTAGGATATATTCCTGGACCTGCCAAAGGGAGCTACCGGTGAATGTCGGTAAATGTGAAGTTATGACTCATACACTCAATAAGCAAATAATCAGTTTTCCGTACCAATTATGTGATTCAATACTTAATAGGCCTAAAAATATTGCCGACTTAGGCGTTCTTTTTGATAGCAGACTATCGTTTGTGAATCATATTGAGAATGCCATCTCCAAAGCCCCAAAAACTTTGGGCTATATCATCAGAAACTCAAAAATTTGTTGATGCATAGACACCCTAAAAACTCTCTACTGTGCCTACGTTAGACCGCATTTGCAGTATGCTGCAGTACTTTGGATGCCCTTTATGACGTTCATAGGGATGCAGTTGATGATGTTCAGCATCGGTTTCTCAAGATGCTGGCGTATAGAGCTGATAATATCTATCCGGCTATTGGCACACCGCAGAGCTGTCGTGGAATGGACACATATTTTACGGTTGTTGTGCTTCCACACGCCCAGAGTTAATTCCAGATCTCAGATCCTGTTTCACATCGCCTGTCCTAGGACAAATGTAAGACTGAATTCACCAGTACAAAGAATGTGCTCTATATATAACTGTATACATCACTGCATTGACATATTCGAGTGCAACAAGTCCACGCTCAGATCTGTTGCTGGGCTGATTGACTTGTGATCCAGCTGTAGCTCTTTTCTATATTGTGTGTAGTTAACTTGCTGATATCTGATTATTGTTGTATTTTTGACTGTTTGTTCAATTGGATACGAAAATTGTCTAAAACGCGACTTGCTGAATGCGGGACTACAGATTATTCACCTGACGAACTCCGTTTTACTCAGTCTGTAAATCTAACCATTCAGTAGTGACTACATGCCTATAGCAATTAGAACAATAGTTCGCACAACACAACTGATAGATTAATAATACCGTCTGCATACGACATCCAGCCGAGAAAGAATCGAACCGGCGGCGACGAAACAGTACAGTGGTTGGTTCAATCGACGTGAGCGGGTTCCTTTGGCCACTAAGCCAGCAAGTTTAGTAACCCGACAGAACTTTACACAAGTATCAAATGTGCAACGAACAGGTATGACAACTTACTGAGATTACCTCGTACACAAAAAACATTCGTAACAATAATTCCGAATAAACACATACACTGGAAAGACTCCTTAAGTACACAACTATTATCTTTTGAAGTATTTAGATGGGTGTGTTATTTTGACAACGTTATCGACTAAGAAAGTATACACAAGATATGTAAATATTGTTTCATGTATTTTCATTGTATCGACAGGTGTTTCGTGCATCGATAATCAAACGTAATAGCTTTGATGTGAGTTTATGGTAACTGTCATTTATAAATCTTCAGATGCTAGAATTTTACATATCAATATATTGAATAAATAGAAAAGCATGCTTGACGGAAGAATTTATTGCCTAGATACCTACAGATTAAAATACAAAAGTCGGAACCTCCCAAAAATTAGCCACGTAGTAACTGTGTTAATTTACCCATTAAACCAATGTTTTACCTTAATGCACAAGACCCACAAACGAGACTGGGAATCGAATCCACAGCCTCAATAGAGCACAGGGCATCAGTAGATTTGCACCTGGACTATAATAAGTTTGTCCCTTACGACAATGTATTAAAAAGTCGTTAAACAACAGGCAATAATTGTTTTAAATAAACTTTTATTTATTATAATTTTTAACATTTTGTAGAACGTTCATAAAACAATTACAAACTCTTTAAAACATTCTTTATTTTGGTCTTTAAAGAACAGGCCGGGTGTTCATCCAATTAACAAATAAAAGTTCGGGACGCAACAAGTGCGTTATTGTGGTGATTTTTTTATTAAATGTTTCAAATTTGAATAACTCAATTTTCTATAAACTTAAAAGGTTTAATTTTGGTATGTAGTAAGGTCTTTCCTAAGGCAAGATATCCACCAAATTTCATTAAAATAACTTTGTAATTTTCGGAGAAAAAAAAATTCGAAAGAAAATTTAAAATTTTAATAACTTAATTTTCTATAAACATAGAAAGTTGAATTTTGGTACGTAGTAAGGTATCTCCTAGGGCAATATATATATATATATATATATATATATATATATATATATATTAAATTTTTATTAAAACAGCTTTGTAATTGTCGGAAAAAACATTTTTTTTGAAAGAAAACTTAAACATTTCCCGGAAAACCCCATCCAATTTTCCTGGCTAACGAACTCATCCAAGCCATTAATAAAAGAAAGGCACTTGCCGAGTTTCATCGAAATCGGTTAATTATTTTATTATTTTTTGAGTGATCGCCTGGACACACACACACACACACACACAAATATATATATATATATATATATATATATATATATATATATATATATATATATATATATATATATATATATATATATATATATATATATATATATATATATATATATACATCTAAAAATTTAAACTGACCCCGGATATGGGTTCTAGGGGTCCTAGTTCGCGCTCATTTGAAATTTTTTTGCAAAGTCTCACCATCGATACCTCTCTATTAGTCAATTTTTTAAAATAAAAATTCACTAATAAAAACCAATTTGATCAATCGTTAACAGTACAGTCAACGGCTTGTGAGCAGAAGTGTTGTCTTGCAAAAGAGGACATCAGTTGCGCTCTTGTGTTCTGGTAATACATAGTTTTCTTTACAAACGAAAGCAATTTAAAAATGAGTGAGTTGAGAAAAAATTCACAGGGCGGGTTATAACTTACTTTTATTTAGAGTAAAACGTATTTTATATGGCGTTTGAATAAACCAATAGCGTAGATTCTGGTTTCAAAAAAATGTTAAAAGGTTAAATACAAAAAACAGCTGGACTATTTAAAAAAGTCTGGACGCAGCAAGTGCGTTATGGTAGTGAATTTCATAAAAATACTTTTAATGGCAAATATGTCTTTTTTAAATAAAAGGCATGGAATTTGATACAACCTACATATAGTAGAAAAAATGTACCTTATTTCATCAAAAAAATAATTTGACAAGGTACAATAAATTTTCGAAAATAAACTTAAAATATTCTCGAAAAAACTGGTCCGATTTTCCTAGGCCACGAACCTCTTCAAGCTGTTTACACACCTGCTAATATATAATTATCCACAATAAGCTTTTTGCCAAAAATTCATAAAAAAAATGTTTGCATGAAAATTTGCAAACAATTTCTTTAACGAAAATTTCATTTTCTTTACAAAAGTTGGTTAAAGTAATGTTACACGAATATTGTTTTTTTACGAAAATTTGCTAAACAATTATTTTTCACAAAAATGTAAAATAATTTTTTTTGCAATAACTTATACATTTATTACCAACACTTCACAAAAATCTTCCAAAAATGATTTCTTCAAAACTACAAAAATACTTTTACATAATACTTTATATGCAAAAATTTACTAAAAAATTCATAATAATCAAATTACCTATATACCCAATATGCATCTAAATTTTCGTGTGTAATTCACATTCTATAATATAAAGCCGCGTACCAAATTTGGTTGCCAGAGCTTTGTTATTTCCAGATGTGTAAACATTTTCCGGAAGAAACCCAAAATTCTCCAGGAAAAACTGGTCCGATTTTCCTTATTAACGAGCTTAACCAATCCACTTGTAAAAGGATAAAAAGAATGTACTCACCAAATATGATCAAAGTCGGCCTAACATTTTCTTAATTATCGGTGTGTATGAACGAATCCATATACATTATACCATAGAGTAATATGTGTTTTAGATTGACAGATTAATATATTAACGTCAGCTCAAACCTGGCACTGGGAATCCGACTGTCTAATTAGAACAAAGCATGGTTTAATCTATTTGTAACACATATTATACATACATTTTATCTTTCTGCTCTCAGTCTTTATATGAAATTTAACTATGCCAAATCTCACGTTGTTCCCTGTGCGTAATGTGATTAAAAGGGGGTACAAAGTTTTTTCTCCATGTTTAGAATAAACCCTATAACTGAAACTACTGCCCAAGCATCTGAGAAAGCGTCTATTTGAAATTCATTTTTTGCAAATATTTAAGTAAAATGAAGAACAATGACGGCTGAAGCTGAACCTTAAAGCTTTATAGAACACACTTCTTACGACATTTTTTTTAGAATGATGTGCCTCCTGACCCTCCTTGTCATTACGATTTTAGGGGTGGATCGCACCACCGCTTAAGGGTTGATGTCGCGATGTTGAAAGTGAGGCTAAAAGTCTTCCTTCTTGAATGCTAAATTTACCTCTGCCAGCGATTTTCAACAAAATCACAATAACATCACTAAAACGCGCCTGTTTAGTTTTCAAGCGGCCAGCCTGTATATATTTTAACAGGATAATATAGCCATAAGTTTTGAAATACTTAAAAAATACTCCAACTGCATGTATTTTTTCGCATTTCAATTAAATTTTCCTCCGAGAGCGAAAGTTATTTGCAGATAATCTTGTTTCATTATTTATAACAACTTTACCAAGCAGGATTAATATAATTCATAGTTTGCATTACAAGAATATGGCGACAGTAGAGCGGAAAAAGTCGAGGAGCGAGAGTAGCCAACTTGATTTTATATGAAATATTCATGATGCAATCAGGCATAGACCATAAAAACACAAATACTGATCAATCCGGAATAAAAGTGACCTACTACCGCTTTCATCTCATCAAGATCGCAGCATGCCATTGCATTTTAACAATACAAATTTCACTGCCAATATCTAATGATAGAAGTTTCATTTATTCTAGAAATAATATAAACATTATTGATACATCATGAATAATAGCTATCGTAGTAGAGAGTTCATGGGGCACACTTTATCTTCGGGTTATTTGAATATGATTTTACTTCCTATCAAAGAACAAACATTTTCTTTGGGTTGGACACGATTCTTATATCATTGTACAAATACACTTTTATATTCTTGGTATGAAGATTATTATTCTTTTGCTTGCATTGTGATAGAAGAAACATTAAAAAACAGGCTTGTCAAAGGACAATATTATAAACGTTAATTGTTATTGTCTTTACTTGTGAATCCGTTCTATACAGAAACTCTGTCTGAGAAGCCTACATCTGGTTTTCTTTGAAGATATTTAATATACGTTGTTTTATAAGCTTATTTCGGTACATAAAAATAATCAGCTTTAAAAGCTAGAGCTACTTTTTTTTATTTATGTTTTTTTATTTCAACAACACACCACGAGGGCTTACAGCCTAAATACTATCGTACCGTGGGTGTCGACAAGGAGGAAAGAGGAAACTTGTTAATTCTGGACTTGAAGGTTTGGAGGTTCGGAGGAGAAGGAAAAACATGCGCCGGTAAGGAATTCCACAACTTGGAAGTCCTCGGGACAAAAGAGCGGCATAACAAGATGTTCTATGTCTGGTGACCTGGACAGTAAAATGGTGCATTTGCTCTGTTCCCCTGGTAGATCTGTTGGGGGCAGTAGGTGGAGGAACTATGGAAGAAAGCTCCTCTGAGCAGTGCCCGTGCAGCTATCTATAAAAGAGAGAGAGGTCACCAACGGCACGTCGGTGGGCAAGGGATGGCAGCCTTTGGGTGAGGGTAGGGTCACCAATGAGACGTATAGCTCTCTTCTGAATGGAGTCCAGGATAGCGAGTGTAGAAGCGGCAGCAGCACTCCAGATGTGGGAGCAGTATTCGAGGTTTGGCCTTATTTGTGAAGTATATAAGGTATAGAGATTAGCTGGTGAAAAGTATTTGCGAGCCCGGAAGAGGAAACCTAATTTCTTAGCAGCCGTTTCTGTGACATGTGACATGTTGGTGCTAATTGAGATTTCGATCCACAGAAACAACAAGTGAAACCGACTCATTACTTTGAATAACTTGGTTGTTCATTGTGATGGGTCTAGGGCTGGTGTATCTTTTATGAGAAAGAATGCTTAAATGCTCTACGCGTTTCTTTGAATAACATTTCTGGGTTTTTCCTATTTCCAGAGAATTTTCATTAAAAAAATCGCTAATAATGAGATCTCAACTTTTTAATTTTGAGAAAATGAAATATGACCCCTAGAACCTACATCCGAGGTCAGTTTCAATTTTTATACGTGTATGTGTTGAACCTTAGACCCAAGAAGAATCTGACACTAGGGTTGAACACACTGGGATTTCAGAGACGCTCTTCAGTGAGATTTGTGGAATAGGCAGATTGAGGCCCTATGATCGAGCCAGAACCCAACATATAAACTTTGTATTTTCATTCTGAAAATTTTTGTATCTCCAAAAATACTGATGCTACGGCAACCAAATTTAGTAAGCAGGTTACTATTATAAAGCCTACTATATTATACTAAATTTCAGATCTCTAAGTTTAAAGAAAAAAGTGGATTATAAGTATTAAATGAAAAAATTGTCCGCGATTTAAATTTTTTTATGGAAATTCGATACTTAACCCACTCGCTGCGTCCAGACTTTTCTAATTTCTGGAGGAACATTTTTTGGGTTTGAGGGAGTTCGTTTCTTTTCAATCGCTTTTTGTTTTAGTTTAGAACCAAACTTATCACCTTTTCTATTTTCTTCATTTTGTTTATCTTCTGTTTTTTTGCATTACGTTTACCGTATTTCTCCTGTATGTCCCATTCCTGCTTTTAAAATAAAAACCCAGTAAAAATTTTCTTTTTTATAACTCCTGAAGACCACTTTTTGGCCATTGATTTTTCTTCAACAAAACAGTGGCGTTAATCCGTGACTCCTTTATTTCATTTGTTTTGATGTTGTGATACGACTTGTACTGATTTCTCTGCTTGTCGATTACTTGTGCAACTGAACGAACAACTCCAGGTTCTAACTTCTTTTCCTCAAAAGTTAATTGTAACTGTGCATCACAAATTTCTAGAAAGTAACCTGTGTCGGAGTGTAACCAATTTTATATGTGATATTTCTTTATGACAGTAACATTTTTTACAGGGTCTATCAAAAACTTGACCCCCTACAACTCACGAAGAGAAAATCCCCACATTGAAAAAAAAAACGAAAAATGGGTCAATTTTGATATCAATGGGGTCCAATTTTGGTATTTAAGTGATACCCCCCCACTCCATCCTTCTGCGTTTAACAGCGACCTCATAAAGATATTTAATTAGCAAGGGGGTCATGTGACATCTATTAAAAGGTCGCATCATTCTCTATACAAACGTGTACGTTAAAAAAATGACAATGTAATATTCCAGAAAATGTTTAACATTAGAAAATAGAGAATTGCAATAAAAGATTCTAAATTAACAAAGGTATCCCTGAAAATGAACTCCGTCAACATTCATACAGTGATATAGTCTTTATTCAAATCCTGCTATGACATTTACGAACATATCCGGTGCCAATAATCAGCATTCCATAACAATTCTGACTTGTAACTTTTCTAAATTATCAGACTAAGTGCCACTGAAGTTTTTATTTAAGGCGCCCGCATAACAATCAAAGCGACTTACATCAGGTGATCTAGCGATCCACTCAATTGCGTTGCTTCTGCCAATCTACCTTCCTGGAAAACGTCCATTTAAATATTATCACACGCGAAAATCAAAATGTGGAGGAGCACCATCTTGCCGGAAAGCTGATTCCTTGTCTGGAAGGTTATTATCATTTTCTAAAATTTCAGCAGTCGTAGGTACAATTTCACATTCCAATAAATGTAAATAATTTTCTTGATTCATATTGCCTTCAATTGGGTAGGATCTACTAGGTGGGTTAATAAGTGGTTTTTCATTTAATTTGTGGTCGAATGACTATCATATCTTTTAAAAAAGTTTGTGTGTAGGTCTTCCTTAAGTTCCAAGAAGGACCTATATTTAAAGGAACGTCTCTGATCATCATAGACCGCTTCGTTTGTATTATTTCGAATAAAGTTTTTATATGATCGTTTGTCCTTATTGCCTTCTAGATCTCTTTGAGTGTAGTATCTGCAAAGTCGCGATTTCGAGCTGAATTTGTTTCTTGAAGCTCTTCAAAGATGTATATATTGTATCTTCTTGTTTTTTGTTCGGGTCAGGTTGACAATACACCAGCAATATATAGTTCACTTCCATTGCTATATCTCACCATTATCTTGTATTTCTGCAGCTGTAAGATCATAGTCTGCAATCGTTTTCTTGCTTGATTCATTGGTTTTAGCAATATATTTATAATTATGGTTTGTGTGCACTTCTATGTTCTTGCATCCAACTATCATAAATCACTTCACGTATGTGAAATCATTTATACAGTTTATTTTGCTTTTTTGGAGAATACTTTTAATCATAAAGTTTATTTTCATACGAGATAGTATCCGCAGCCAGTTTTGCATACATTTTAAATTTAGATTCGAAATGATATTTTAAATCTGAGAAATCTTTGACCGCTCCATATTTCATAGCTGGATTCAGTTTTATACGAAGATCAAGTGAACTTACTTTTATTTACAAGTTTATTGCGTAAAAGTGTTCCGGTTTATAAAGTGCCTTCTCCGCTTCTTATCTAAAGAGGTTATAGTGTCGTTATAGCAGGAATTGTGATGTACTTGACACTGGATTTCTTGGAAGGACTAGTTATATATTCTCTCTGATTATGATGCATCATTCTACTTTGAATGTGTAACAGCCATAACTACTGGAGCTCAAATTGCCTTATGGACTTTATGAGAGACAATAAAAAGGTTAAGCAGACTCTTTCGCCGTTAGCTAGAAGAGTTTTCTGAAAACAATAACGTTAATGTAATAACAAAACTGTTATCGAGATTACAAGTCAGGTTGAATGTCTTACGTCGGTATGGTCATTGCTGCCATCTGTACCAGCATGTAGATATATATTTTTTAATTATTAACAATCTCTTTACCTTTTATGTTTATCTGAGTCTTTAATAAGAATCTAAAAATATATAGCATCTCAATAAAATGAAACAAACTACAAATTTGTTATCAAGGCTTCATTCAGGGTTAATTCCACTAGTTTAACCTTTGTGTAATGTAAATTTTATGAAAAACAACAGAATGAAACGGAAAAATATATTAAAAAATTGCGTCCCTTGGAGTCAAATAAGGGGAACGATAAGGCCAGCAACATAATCATATATCTGAAGTAGATGATTTGTAGTTCTTGCTAACATAATAATGATAATAATAATATTTTTATTGCGCCTTAGGTTATATAAATATGAATATCATATGAAGGAGTAGTTTCCAATCCACGTTGTAGAATCTTTTTTCCAGATCCACTAATCAATAAAGGTATTTCTCCTATGATTTCAAGTGCTAGCACAGTTTCTATAATTCCTAGTCGGGGTGTAAAATTAACACGATCCCCATCCAGATAGGTTAGGTGAGGTTATATTGTGAGTAGGCCATTACAGTCCATCCACTGCGACGTTAAGGTCTATTGTGGCTTACATTTCACCCAACAAATCCAGCCCCTTACAGAGGTCGATCATTTTTGTGAGCGAAACTGATCCAGATCTTCTGATGCAAGTTGGGTCTTGCCAAAGAGCAGGTGTCCTGTCCCCAGACGGACAGGAACATAGCACATACTCTGTCTGCTGTTTCGAGATCTTCTCTCGATAGAGACGCTTTACTTCGTTACCAGTCCCCCCTTGCCGGAAGGACGGTATCAAAAGACAGGTCTCTACTAAACTTAGTAGACATCAAGTTTGAGACTCCCAGAACCTCGTGACTTTCAATGTCATCGAAGAGTCCGGTTCTTCCCATACCGATTGCCTTCGGCATGCTGTCTGCCGTTGGTTTTAGTCGGTACGCTGTCCACTTAGTTCATTTCTCCAGCCAAATGTGAAGTGGTGGAATGTCAGGAAGACTTCCAGAGTGGCTGATGGAGCGGTGGTCAACGCGTCCGTTATCATCAGACACGCTTGTATCTGTAGCTGAGCCAGTATACCCCACCCCCGCGGTGCCACGAAGTGCCTTAGGTCGCCAAACTATAGATCCGTAGGCTACCTTTGGTCTGATAGCCACAACATGAGTCAATACATCTGTTGTGGGTTTTATCCAGGTAAATCTCATATTTCTTTCTTTTCCTATTATTAACTATGTTTAGCAGAATTTTCACCACATAATACTGTATTTATTGTCCTGTTAAATTTACACGCGATTTATAACGTTTTACCACCAGTTAGAAAAAGTCTTCCCCCTTTTTCCTCAAAAATTTTAAAAAGTTTCCTTGGTAATTGGTTTAGATCAGAAGTTTTTTCTATTCTAAGCTCTTTCAGTACTTTCTTGATATACTCTCCTGAAATAGGCGGGCCTAGATCGTTCTCAAAATGTATCTGATGCCAGCAGATCAATTCTGCACATAATACAATGTCTGATAAAAGGCTTTCCATATAAGGCTAAATGTTTTAGAAGAAGTGAACTTAATTATGATTTGTTTTCTTGTTCATTATTTCATAACGCTTCCTAAAGAGGCGATTGCCATTTAATTAGCTTTTATGCTGCTGTAAATCTAAGTTGATATGTAAGCTCTTTCCGTTTTCACAATGTTGTGTCAACAAGACATCTTTTTCTTGAAGCTGCGTGATAATAGTTGTTGACTTTATCGCTATATTTAGCGCAATTAAAAAGCAACAGTATAACACACACTGCCTGCACACAGTCGTCAAACTCGTTTTGCTTTAGTAATTATTTAATTATTACACGTCCAGTTGCTGGAAAGCGTCTCGCTTCTTACGGAAACTTAAATAAATCGTAAAGAATGGGGTAATGTAAGGCACTCTTGAGAAATACTAGACCACTTGTTATGTACATATAACACACAGCACACCTGTCTATGGAGTTCAAGTTTCATATTCACGTACTATAAAAGGTATTAGAAAACAGGGACGTACTAAGATTTTTTTTTCAATGAAACAACGTCGATAACCTAGATAATGGTGAAAAAGTTTGATAATGAAATGAGATAAGTTTGATCTTGTAGTGGTATATGCAGTGTGTTCCAAACTCGATGGGAATGTATTGCTATCTCCGTTATTATTAGAGATAGGGAGACGGTTAAATTGGCAATGCTTTGTAGAATTTCATGATTGTTCCAAATATGACTTTTTTGTCCTGCCTCTTTTCGTTTTCGAGTTATTTTATAAAAACCGAAATTTGTCGATTCCTTTTTTTTAATATCTAAGTAGGCGTTGATCTGACATGTCTAAGACGTGCACATTATCAGGACACTTTTCACAGAATAATCTTTTTGAGCTATTCTCAACTTTGGATTGTTATTTGTTTTTGAGCTACAGGTATCAACGTTTGTTTTTATTATGGCAGCCATATTGGACTTTTTGCTCATGTGATAGCCTGTGAAAAGAGCTTTCCAATGATGTACAACATGATTGAGAAATCTTGTAATTGCACTGACAATTTTGAGAAAAACCGTTTTGAGGATAGTAGGCTATGAAATCCAATACCAGAAAACAAATGACAAAAAAAGTGTTCAAAAAGCAGTAGACCATGGAGTCTAACAATAGACTTCTACTTTTAACATAATTTTCCGTAATGATTCATGATAAAAATATTGTGATAATATACAATACTTAATTAGGTAATAATGCTAGGTAATATTATGTGAAACAGTTTAATAACGAAACCCAGCAATAACAAATAGAAACTTAAACTCCACAAAACAACACAATTAGAAACGGAACTCAACAAATAATAAAATCGAAACTTAAAAATACACTAAATAGATGGTTCAATATGGCCACCGTTTTGTTCAATAAAGTACATTGAAACATGCCTGAAAACTCTGGTGAGGGTTTTTTGGTTAATATGATTTATAGCTTCCGTAATTCATATATATTTCATTTGTTGGCATTGCTGTGGATCGAAAGGTTTCCTCTTTCGGGCTCGCAAATACTTTTCACCAGTTAATCTGTATACCTTATATACTTCACAAATAAGGCCAAACCTCGAATACTGCTCCCACATCTGTGGTGCCGCTGCCGCTTCTACACTTGCTATCCTGGACTCCATTCAGAAGAGAGCTATACGTCTCATCGGTGACCCTACTTTCACCCAAAGGCTGCCATCACTTGCCCACCGACTTGGCTTTGGAGACCTCTCTCTCTCCATTTTATAGATATCTGCACGGACACTGCTCAGAGGAGCTTTCTTCCATAGTTCCTCCATCTGCTGCCCCTAACAGATCTACCAGGGGAACAGAACTAATGGACCCTTTTATTGTGGAATTCCTTGCCGGCATATGTTTTTCCTTTTCCTCCTAACCTCAAAACCTTTAAGTCCAGAATTAACAAGTTGCCTCTTTCCTCCTTGTTGACACCCACGGTACGATAGAATTTAGGCTGTAAGCCCTCGTGGTGTGTTGTTGCAATTTAAAAAAAAGAAGCAGTTTAAAGACAAACAAAATCAAAAAAGAATCAAACTACAACTCATAATTGGCCAAAGTTTAATTTGTGCTATATTTGCAGAGATCTTAAAAAGAAATAAAGACTTACCCTTCTTTTTAGGAGATACAAGTAGACACATAATCTAAACACACCCGAACAGCATCATACGTGTACAACTAAATAATAAAAGTCATTGTACCGGCGTCGACGCTTTTGTAGATGCGCATTTTAATTACAGTACCAACAGTTAATACTCTTAAATGCAGCGTCTCCAATAAAAGTTCGATTTGCTGCATTTTAGTTGGGCACGCGGCTTACACTACATTCTAGTTTGGTATATGGCTTAAAAAGCGGAGATGTGGAAATACTGCAAACATTAGAGTCCATTTGTATAAAATCTATGATCAATACTGCTTTGTAAATTAGCCAGAAAGGTGTAGAAATGCCCGAAATAATAAAAACGCAGCAACTCCAAACAGACAAAATATGGAGTTACTGCTCTCTACACTCCCTAAGTTTGGACGGCAGAGTAGAGAATATTACAGCAATCTGGACTGAAAGCTCGCGACTTTAAGTTAAGGTCAGGGCTGCCAGGTTCTTATAACTAAATATCGCACGTTTTGCTAAAGGACATCGCCTAAAATCGTCAAAACTTTCCCTCCATTGGAAATCGCCCAAAATCGCGCACTTTCTGTAAGAAATGTCACTTGTCAAATCGTACAAACTCTGAATTGTTCTGCGGGAATTTCATTATATTTTTTTATAAAAGCTTCATTTTAGGTTGACGAGAAGTTTAATATAATGATCCATAGTGCATAGGTCCTCGGTGGTGAGAACGTGTGTCTCTGGACCCAAGCGCACTGGGTTCGATTTGCAGGGTTCTATTTTCACTTTCACAGTACATACTATAAAATTAACATCAGCCGAGACGTTGTGGCAATGTATTTGAGCAAGTCGAATGTCTGCACATTTCGCACTTCCGGGGGGGAGGGGGGTGGGTGAGCCGTCGGTCTCATGTACCATGCAATGTTATGCAGGTTAAAGATCCCCACCCTCCCTACAGAAATGTACGACAAAATTTCAAGGATAGTGAGGTCGCGGAAATAGACAGACGTTAAAGAAGGGAATAAATCTATAGTGCATCAAAATCACATAACGGTTTACCTTTGGTCATTAAATTTAAAAAGAAAAAGGAACCGGAACAGGAATTTATTTATAAAATATCAAAACATACACGCAACAGCAGTGTTATAGGAATGCAAAAATAACATATTTTCTCTGTTTTAAAAAAAAAATTATTTAATGTCAACAACACACCACAAGGGCTTACAGCCTAAATACTATCGTACCGTGGGTGTCGACAAGTAGGAAAGAGGCAACTTGTTAATCCTGGACTTGAAGGTTTGGAGGTTCGGGGGAGAAGGAAAAACATGTGCCGGCAAGGAATTCCACAACTTGGAAGTCCTCGGGACAAAAGAGCGGGCATAACAAGATGTTTTATGGCTGGTGACCTGGACAGTAAAAGGGTGCATTCGCTCTGTTCCCCTGGTAGATCTGTTGGGGGCAGCAGGTGGAGGAACTATGGAAGAAAGCTCCTTTGAGCAGTGCCCGTGCAGATATCTATAAAAGAGAGAGAGGTCACCAACGGCACGTCGGTGGGCAAGGGATGGCAGCCTTTGAGGGTAGGGTCAGCGATGAGACGTATAGCTCTCTTCTGAATGGAGTCCAGGATAGCGAGTGTAGAAGCGGCAGCAGCACCCCAGATGTGGGAGCAGTATTCGAGGTTTGGTCTTATTTGTAAAGTATATAAAGTATAGAGATTAGCTGGTGAAAAGTATTTGCGACCCGGAAGAGGAAACCTAATTTCTTGGCAGCCGCTTATGAAATTGATGTGACATGTTGGTGCCAATTGAGATTTCGATCCACAGAGATGCCAACAAGTGAAAAGGACTCATTACTGTGAATAACTTGGTTGTTTATTGTGATGGGTCTAGGGCTGGTGTATCTCTTATGAGAAAGAAAGCAAGACTGTGATTTGGTGGGGTTGAATTGTACAAGATTTCTACTTCCCCAGTCTAATATTTGTTGGAGATCCACGGAGATAGAACCCTCCATGAGTCTGCGATCCTCATCTAATTGGGCTAAAGAGACAGGCTTAGAATATTGTATATTTGAGTGGAGGGTGCTGTCGTCCGCGTAACTGTGAACTGGGTTGGATGTGCTAGAGAGGAGGTGATTGATGTGGAGAAGAAACAAAGTAGGGGCTAAAGCTGAACCTTGAGGAACTCCTGCATTAATTGGATACAGTTTAGAGGAATGGCCATCCACGACAACAGAAATGCTCCGATTGGAGAGGAAATTTGCTGTCCACGTACAGAGTTTTGGTTGCAGGCCATAGGCCGGTAGTTTATTAAGCAGCGCTGCGTGCCAGACCTGGTCGGATGCTTTCGATATGTCTAGAGCGACAATCTGGGATTCGCCGCGTAGTTCCATAGACTTGTTCCAAGAATAAGTGACAAAGGAAAGGAGGTCGGCAGTTGATCTGCGCTGACGGAATCCATACTGTCTGTCGTGGAGTAGACTGTGTATAACGCAACACATAAAATGTTTAAATATAATATAAAACATAAACAATATTTTGTCCCTGTCAGCTATCATCTTTTCTCTATTATCTATCCAAGCATGCTGGGTCCTCTTGGTTTCTCACGGATGTCGAAATGTCATTGCTTCTCTTGCCATGAATAAAAGAATATTCGTGTATGTTGCTTCTGAATAAATCAAACTTTTGTGAAACCGAATAGTTTTACAACAGAACAGCTTGTTCAAGAACGCGCAATTGGCGATTTTTAGATAACAGAAGTAGCCCAATTTGCGACTCGGCGGTTTCTTTGAAAAGAAAAACTAAAAAAAAGGTACCCCAATTTGCGATAAACCGCCCCATCTGGCAACTCCGATTAAGCTATGCAATTTAAATTGTAAATGTAATCATGAAAGAGGAACATTGACCAGTACATAAAGTACCAGTGCTGGTCAATGTTCCTCTTTAATATAAAGTCTCCAGTCGCCAGCTTCCACACTGCTAGAGTTTACCCGAGTCTATCGCGCGACTGTTGAGTGTAGACCAGTGCGTCATCTAGTTCGACAGCATGTACTATTTGGTTGCATTCTCGTAACGTAGTCTTATAATAATTAATGATTTCTAAATATTAATGCTTAAGGTGTACTGTTTCCGCGAATTGACCGCATAGCTTTGTCAAGCGCAGCTTAAAACAGGCAATGCGTTTCCTGTTTCCATTTCATCTGAAAAACAAAGTAATTTTTGCAGTTATTTGAAGAGCATTTTTTCTTATTTCTTTTTATTTTGCGAATCGCTTCGACAACTGTGGTCATTAGCGGAATGGATGATAGAACGATATAGCATAGAACGGAGATATATGAATTAGTTCCGAAGGAGAACAAATTAATTTGCCACGATTGGAAAGCGAACCCACTTCGAAAACAGACATGTCAGAGTTGACAATCCGTTGTTAGCTGGTTTGTTCACAGGTTGTATCTAATTCGATCATATAAAACTTCAGCATAATTAACTAAAAATCACTCGTTAGTTGTGTGTGTATAATCGATTATTGTAGGACCATTTGATCCGCACTAGAAATTATTTTTATTTCTCTGTTTTTGTGATAAGAATATAAATCGGCTCTCTTAATTTTAATTATTATCTTAAATATAATTATAATTTTTACTACATACAGCTTTCTTCAACTGACGACGCAACATTGGGATTTGCAAGCAAATTTTTAAATGCTCAAATATTGGCTACCTGGTTATTTTAAAGCAAAATTGTATTAGATCTTTTGAAAAGCATCACATTGGAAGTCTATGCACTATGCACTATTTTGTTTTAGTTTTCACGTAACTATTAAAAAAAAGTCTGGACGCAGCAAGTGCATTATTGTAGCGAATTTTCGTAAAAATGCTTTTAATGGCAAATATGTCTTGTTTCTAAAATAAGGACATTTTGTTGACAGTATAACCTATATAGTAGTAACAATCGACAATATTTCATTAAAATAGCTTTGTTGTTTCAAAAAGTACAAACATTTTCCGAAAATAAACCTCAAAAGTTCCAGAAAAAACTGGTCCGATTTTTCTGCCCAACGAACCTCTGTAAGCTGTTTACACACCTGCCAGGATATAATTATTCACAAACAGCTTTAGGACCAAAATTGAAAAAAAAATAGAAAATTTGCTAAAATTTCTTTTACAGAAAATCACCATTTTTTTTTTACAGAAATTGCCTTCAGTAATGTTACACTAAATTACATTTTTCATAAAAAATTTTTCACAAAAATTCGATAACTTTTCTTTTACAATAACTTACTAAACATTTATTATTAATTACCAACATATCACAAAAATCTTACAAAAATAAATTACACAGAAACACTTAAAACATTTCTACGAAAACTTTTAAAATTCAACCACTATTTGAGCGTGCCCATGTACGGCAGCTTTATTTTTTCGACGAGCAATACAAACATAAAGCTCTCTGAATGCGTCATTTCCATGGGCCTTCGCTATCTATTGATAAAAACGCCGTTTCACAATTTGTGATATGTGTTTGAAATATATCCAAAATACGTGAAACCTTGCAAAACAACTCAAAAACAATGAACGATATCATAGTTTTTTTCTTCTTATAAACATGCATTATAATTCGATAAAAAAACCAAAAATGCAATAAAATAAGGGGGTGTTCTATTAGAAAAAGAAAGTGTGTATCACCAACGACTTATGGGCCACCTTGTGATTGTCAAAATAGGTTTATAAGATGCAGCTCCAGAGATACCCTATAATTAACGTATATCTTGTATAATAACGGATATATTGAGCGTTTCCCTAGAAAAGCGTCACCCTGTATATGTGTAAACAGACAAAAACTGAAACTGACCCCGTATATGGGTTTTTTGGGTTCTAGTTCGCGCTCATTTGAAGAAATCTTTTTAAAATTCATAAGTCGCGGTTTTCTCAATAACGAATTTTTCCGACGAAAATTTGCTAAAATATAGACTATTAAACCATAAACTCTATAGCTGAAACTACTGCCGAAGCATCAGAAAACGGGCCTTTTTGAAATGGATTTTCTGAAAATATTGTAGTAAAATGAAGGACAATGATGGTTGAAGCTGAATGTTAAGGCTTTGTAAAACACACTTCTTATGACATATCGTCTACATAATCCATATTTGTTCCAAATTTGTTGTCTGAAAATTGCACATTTTGACGTTTCAAATAGCGACTTTGACGTTTGAAGAAGAAAAACTATCACATTTTCAAAATATTTTTTCTGCTATTCTTGACGTTTTTGCGTCAAGAAAACTTAACCGTTGGATGCAATATTCATTTGGTTTTGTTAACCACACAAAATATTTTATTCTTGTACTTTCCTCTGATCACCAGTGGCACTTAATTTTTTTTTCTTAAAATACCTATAACTTTTGTTGCTTTAAACTTAGGGATCTGAATTTTGGCATGTAAGGGTAAGTTGGACAGTAGAAACGTATGTGCCAAATTTGGTTGTCATAGCGCTGTTATTTTCGGAGATACGAAAAATTTCCGAAGGAAAACCCAAAATTTTCTCGGAAAAACTGGTCAGATTTTCCTGGCTAACGAACTTGTTCAAGCCACTTACAAATGGAAGGCACATACAAAATTTCATTAACATTGGTCCATTATTTTTAGAGTTATCGGTGTGATATATATATATATATATATATATATATATATATATATATATATATATATATATATATATATATATATATATATATATATATATATATATACACAGATCTCCTCATTAGTGAGTTTTTCGTTTTACGAAAAATTCGCTAATAGCAATATTGCAGAAGAACAAATATAAGTTTATTTACAAATCAAAACAAAAGAATAGCAAGGTATCAGATGGATGGATGTCCCGCATACAATACCTTTGCAGTGCAATAATGTTTACGCAATAGTTTCGAAGGTCATATTATTGGACTAAACCCTAACCTTTTATGGCCTCTAAGATCTCCAGATCTCGCACCAAACGATTTTTTTCTTTTGGGCCACATTAAATTAAACATTTATCCAACGTTCGTTTTGAAAACCTCCAGCAACTTAAAAACGCAATTTCGGCAGAATGTGAGTCACACAATGGCCGAGTTCATGCCAGCATTTGACAAAATTTTTTGACATAATAATTCAACTGTTGGTAGCTGCTGACGTCAGGTGAACCCCGCCATTACCAATTGAGCAATGTTATATCTGAATTTTACAATCGTTTAGGATATTTTTTTGGCAGCCCATACAGGATTATTTGAACATCTTATTTAATTCCATGCCTCTATGTCTTCTTGTTTGGATTTGAAAATACACTAGACTAAGTATTTGTTCTTGTTCAATATTGTTTTTTTTTAAATATTTATGTAAAAATTGAAACAAATTAGTGCAATAGATTTGATGCCTTTGAAAAAAGTCTAAAATAACCAGGGAATATTTTAGCATTTAAAAATTTGCATGCAAATCTCTGTTGTGTCGTCAGTTGAGGACACCTGTATAATCGTGGAGGTACAACATTTTGTAAATTGATTTGTAGAACATCTAACTATAAAAAAAGTCTGGACACAGCAAGTGCGTTATGGTAGTGAATTTTCATAGAAATGATTTGGCAGCAAACATTTAAAAAAATGAAATGCTTATACTTTTTTCTTTGACGCCCTCGTGGCGCAGGTGGCTAGGTGCCAGCCTGCTAAGCGAGAGGTCCCGGGTTCGATTCCCGGGCGAGCCAATTTGACTCTGTCTGGAAAATTAAAAAATATATATATTGAATGATGGGAAAGAATGTGCTAATAGCCTGAGATGCCGCAGCCAATAAGATTAAATAAAAAAAATACTTTTTTCTTGTAACATAGAGATCTAAATTTTGGTACACAGTTCACTTTTTATAACATAAATCTACTTACCAGATTTGGTAACTATGTCTTTGTTATTTTAGCACAAAACAAATTTCAGAAAGAAAACCCAAAATTTTCCCGGAAAACCTAGCCCGATTCTCCTGGTTAACGAACTTATTCAAGTCACTGACAAAATGAAGGTACCTGCCAAATTTTACCAGTTTTATCGGCCCATTATTTATTGAGTTATCGGTGTTAAATATATGTATATATATATATATATATATATATATATATATATATATATATATATATATATATATATATATGAATTTTATATATGTAAACATATAAAAATATAAAAATTGAAACTGACCCCGGACGTGGGTTCTAGAGGTCCTAGTTCGCGTACATTTGAAGAAATTTTTATTAGATTAAAAAGTCGGGATCTCCCGATTAGTATTTTTTCTACGAAAATTCACTAACGGAGATACGATGACCCTTTGCCTCCGCCTCGAGTTCAAACAAAAGTCTCGGACGTGCAGAATATACACCTATGACGGTACTGCTCATGATTATAATCGTGATTTATGATAATGATACATCTAAATCATTAATTAAAAAAAACGTTTTGTTTTAACTGGCGGTAATAAATAGTTAATTTGTTAAGAGCGACATCCAAGTTACTACAAAGTGGAAGAATGAAAAACTTGTTCATTATGTAGGTCACACAAATTTCAAGGCACAACAATAGAATAAACGCATTTGTTCTCATAATAGTCTACATAGTAGATATTCTAAATGCTTAAAAGAGCAGTGTAGTTTTCTTTATAACGGCTTCTTTTAGAGCTGTTGTCTTTTCCTTGAAAAACACCTTATAATGTTATTGTATTCCTACCATATTATGGTCTATACAAATTTAACATATGCACACTTCGAAGCCTGGTCATTGGTTTCGCCCACATCTTTAGTAGTTTATTTCTTTAAGACAATAACACAACCCAGTATTTACCTATATTTTCAAATGTCTCGTCGTTTAATTCTAATAAGATAAAGTTGTCTGATAGCTAGAGTGCTAGGAAAAACTTAGATATAAGCTACTACAAAGATTTAGTCATATGGCTTCCTCATTAGAAATGGCATGCCAGGTTTTGCTGAACCTTTCATTATTACTTTTTCTCTTAGAACCTAGAGCTTTTTGGGCATTTGTAAACGCCAAAGCCTTGTCCTATTCCTGAAAATAGTGACCAGTATCTAGTAACTATCTTGTCCCGATATATTTAATAGAGCATTATTATAACACATAGACGAGTTCTAATAAGAGCGAAAACATTACCTATGTCTTTCTAATGATAATCAGAATGTATAAAGATCTACATATTTGGGCAAGCAACTTGCAAAGAACCATATATGCATTGTAATAATACTCCAAAAGTTTATAAATGCCTGATATCTGTAAAACTTTCTTCTCATCTAACACGATTACGAAATCATTATGGCATTGAAGACCCGGTGAACTATTGGCAAATTTTTCTGTTTCACTCGCTATGTATCCAGTATTCTGCGCAAAAATGGTAAAATAGATACTACTAACATTCTGCATTATTCCTTCAGATTCACTTAGGAGTACAGTATCATCAGCGTACACATTTACGGTAGGAGCATTTATTTTTACACTTCCTGTCTTCAAGCACACTTTTTTGGATAACTATGGAGACACCACCCTGTTCCATCCTAAAACAGTCAATAAGATTTTATTAGTTTTCACACATGCTCTACTGTCATCACAAACCACTTAATAGCTTGAATGAATTAATCACCCGCACCATACTCTTTTAAAATACGTCATTGCTTCTACATATCTATAGTATCATAGGCTTTCTCCAAGTCTACAAACGTGCAATTTATTTTCTTTCCAACAATCAAGCATTCCTTAGCTACCACTTGCTTAAGTAAGTATATTTTTGGTCAGTACAGCCTCGTCTTGACAGGAACGTACACTGAATATCCCGAATTTAACACTTGGTCAGCTTTCGCACTCGTTCTATCAACACTTTCACAAACGCCTTACCAACAACACTTAACAAACTTATCACTCGGTAAATTTTGCATTCACTCTTGTTTCCTTTACCTATCTACAAGGCCACCATGTTCTCATACTTCCACTCCATTAATGCTTGACCTCCTTTTATACGTTAAATGGCTCAAATTTTTTTATTATTTTTTCAACAACACACCACGAGAGCTTACAGCCTAAATAATATCGTACCGTGGATGTCGACAAGAAGGAAAGAAGCAACTTGTTAATTCTGGACTTGATGGTTTGGAGCTTCGGGGGAGAAGAAAAAACATGTGCCGGCAAGGAATTCCACAACTTGGGAGTCCTCGAACAAGATGTTCTATGTCTGGTGACCTGGACAGTAAAGGGGTGCATTCGCTCTGTTTCCCTGGTAGATCTGTTGGGGGCAGCAGGTGGAGGAACTATGAAAGAAAGATCCTCTGAGCAGTGCCCGTGCAGATATCTATAAAAGAGAGAGAGAGAGATGGGGGGTCACCAACGGTACGTCGGTGGGCAAGGGATGGTAGCCTTTGGATGAGGGTAGGGTCACCAATGAGACGTATAGCTCTCTTTTGAATGGAGTCCAGGATATCGAGTGTAGAATCGGCAGCAGCACCCCAGATGTGGGAGCAAGATTCGAGGTTTGGTCTTATTTGTGAAGTATATAAGGTATAGAGATTAGCTGGTGAAAAGTATTTGCGAACCGGGAAGAGGAAACCTAATTTCTTAGTAGCCGCTTCTGCAATTGATGTGACATGTTGGTGCCAATTGAGATTTCGATCCACAGAAATGCCAACAAGTGAAAAGGGCTCATTACTTTGAATAACTTGGTTGTTTATTGTGATGGGTCTAGGGCTGGTGTATCTCTTATGAGAAAGAAAGCAAGACTGTGATTTGGTGGGGGTGAATTGTACAAGATTTCAACTTCCCCAGTCTAAAATTTTTTGGAGATCCGGAGACAGAACCCTCCACGAGTCTACGATCCTCATCCAATTGGGTTAAAGAGACAGGCTTAGAATATTGTATATTTGAGTGGAGGGTGTTGTCGTCCGCGTAACTGTGAACTGGGTTGGATGTGCTAGAGAGGAGGTCATTGATGGGGAGAAGAAACAAAGTAAGGGCTAAAGCTGAACCTTGAGGAACTCCTGCATTAATTGGATACAGTATAGAGGAATGGCCATCCACGACAACAGAAATGCTCCGGTTGGAGAGGAAATTTGCTGTCCACATACAGAGTTTTGGTTGCAGGCCATAGGCCGGTAGTTTATTAAGCAGCGCTGCGTGCCAGATCTGGTCGAATGCTTTGGATATGTCTAGAGCGACAATCTGGGATTCACCGTGTAGTTCCACAGAGTTGTTCCAAGAATGAGTGACAAAGGAAAGGAGGTCGGCAGTTGATCTGCGCTGACGAAATCCATACTGCCTGTCGTGGATTAGACTTTGTTTTTCAAGAAATTTTAGTAATTTGGTGTTTATATACTTTTCCATCACTTTAGAGGCGATTGAAAGGAGATAGATAGGCATGTAGTTGCTAGGAAGCGCAGCCAAACTTAAGCACCTGTTCCTTTTTCATTCCTTAATTTCTCGGTCGCTATTTCAACCTCATATACTTCAACAGTGTCATCTTCTGTCTGACTTGCAATTGGCAGAGAGTTTTGATGATTATTATTGCTTCCGTATAGTTCCTCAAAACAATCTTTTGAGCATTCTCTCATGCCTTTCTCGTCCCATACTATGTCCACACTCTGTGTTTTTACCTTAATCATATTGATTTTTCTGGTTTCTTTTGCATTTTTACCCACCTTAAAAATAATTTTTTGTTCCATTCTAAATCATTTTCACAGCTTCTTCACTTACAGTTGCTGCTTCATCAGTCTCAGTTATCTGTACTTAACCAGGCGCTTGTCTTTTTGTATCACACATTGGCATTTACTATTCCTTTTGGAATCAACAACTTTTCTTAATTTTAGTGAGTTTTCGTAAAAAAATTCACTAATGGGGGAGATTCCGAATTTTGAAAATGTTTTTGCAAATGAGCGCGAACTAGGCCCCCTAGAACCCATATCCTGGGTCAGTTTCAATTTATATATATATATATATATATATATATATATATATATATATATATATATATATATATATATATATATATATATAAAAGTATCACACCGATAACACAAAAATTAATGGGTCGATTGTGATCAAATTTGGCATGTACCTTCCTTTTGTAAGTGGCTTGGATACGTTCGTTTGAGTTTTTGAGTTTCCATTAGAGAAAATTTTTTCTCAAAAAATAGAAACTCTGTGGTAACCAAATTTGATACGTAAGTTTACGATATTAAAAGGAAACTATATACCAAAATTTATATATTCTATGCCAAAAGAGAAACAATTATTTCGTGCCAGATCATTTTAATGAAAATTCACTGCAATTACGCACTTGCTGCGTACATACTTTTTTTATTCCACCACACATTCCTCTTAAAACAATCAATCTGCGCTTCACTGATTCTTTCGCACATGCAATTATCAAATCAGAGTCGTCCAGGCAGTTTCCACATCGCAGTCGTATTCGTTCCACAACACGTGAAACTAAGTCATCCTTATTTCCAATAGATAGACATACGTTTTCTTTTTCTCAGACTTTAACAGTAGGTACCTCAACCTTGATATGTCCATATTTAATAATCGTCTATATAAAAAGTATGAGCTTGTTTTATGATTAAGATAATTTAAGTTATAAAATTCTAAATCCTAGAACATATCACACTTCGCCTTCAGTTTCCCAATTTTTTAGCCCATCGATTTTACATCTTTTTACAGTATTTTAACCACACATACTGGTAAGTACCTACTAAGTACACTTGGAGAACCTAAGTCACCACAACAAATTTAAAAACCTGACCTGACCTGACCTGACGATTGTTTCACTAACCAAGTTAACGTCATCAGAGGATGAATATAACCAAGTTAGCGTCATCAGAGGAAAAATTATTCATCCTCTGATGACGCTAACTTGGTTAGTGAAAGGATCGTCAGGTTTTTTTATGTGTTGTGGTGATTTGGGTTCTCCAAGTGTACTTACCAGTGCTCATCACAGGTCACAATCTTTACTTAGTGCACAGATACTGGACCGGCATTTATATAAATTCTTATTCGTTGTTTGGTAAAAGCTTGTAGACAAATTTTCAGAATAAGTTATGGTACGAAATGGAACAATTTAATTTAAATACTTGTATTTGACGTGACAAAAAATACAGCCTGTTATCTAATTCTATTTTTAATTAGGGATCTCATAATACACCTGCTATATTAAAAATTGTCCCACGAACTACACCAGCTTTTAGACAGCGTAATGTTTTCTTTTTACAACCTTAATATAGCTAAAGTAAGGGTACATAGACCTTATACAAACAACTTTAAAACCACATGTGGATATAAGCCACCTTAACATCACCTCTCTTCTAAATGCAATCTATAAATAGCTTAAACAGAAATGTGGCAATTTAAATTCAAAACACACTTGCTCTTCCACATATGCGTTTTAATGACCTGTGACAGAATTTTAAATCTAGGAATTCCTTCTTCCTCGACTCACATATGGGGTAATATAGACCAATAAACAAGGTAATATGGGGTGTTAAATTTAAGACTGAAATCACATGTCAGAACGTATAAACCGCAGACGGGATAACGAAATAATTTTAAATAGACTCAACGAACACAAAAATATTTGATGTAGACGAATCATATCTAATAAATTTTGATTAGGGTCATATAATACAATGAGAGAAAAAAGTGGCGTAAAAAATTGATGCAATGCAAATCAACAACTTTTGCGAAAATCTTAAGGCAGGTCGAATTTTGGTTTAAAAATTTATTATTTTGATGCAAAAAGTCGGCGCACACTTCACCCCTTTCTGAGGAATAACTACACTCAGCAAATGTTTTTTATGACAAGTGGGTTATGCGACACCTTCTCTTAAAGGAAATTTAGTTATCTAGTCAGAAACACACACGTTTTTACATTTTAGTCACTAATTGGGAAATAAATCAAATTTTAGTTGGAATAAATATTTAATGACACTGCCAAAAACATCTGTTTAAATAATAAATTATTAACTTAGAAAATCAATGAAAACCAATTGTGAAAAGAAAAATCAATATTCTACAATAGATGCTCAAAATGTCCTCCGTCGACCTCTTGAAGAGTAGAGGGATGTCAAATCAGGCGATCTCACAGGCTATTCAGTTGAACCGAAAAGACATTTTTTTAAATATTTTGTTTATGTTTAATGTAGTGGATCTTCATCCTGTTGAAACCACGGATTATTTAAAGGAATATTTGGATTTTCAGGATAGGGAAAATTTTCAGTCAGGTCAGGTCAGGTCAGGTCAGGTCAGGAAGTACATAGTTGTGTCTGTAAAAATTGCAAATATACTGACCTCGTTAAGGTTTTGTCGAAAACTATGGTTCTATAAATTATATTGTCGGAAATTCCAGTCGATAGTCCAGATTGTGTCGATATTTCGCTTCATTAACAAGTCTGGCTTTTTGGGGACCAAAATCTACAATTATGTCTATTGACGGCACCCTTTAAATGCAATGGTGTTTCATCTGGTAATAGTATGTTGTCTGACAACATATAATTCTTATCTAACTTATGCATCATTGCGTCAGGAAATTCCAACCATGGATCTGCGTCGCCTATTCAATTTTTGTAATATTTCTGTTTCTTCATTATCTAATGCCCTTACTTGAGAAACATTCTAACGCCACAGCTCAACATACCAAGCTAAAACACTCTGCCCGAGTTAAATACTATCTTTTCTTTTCACCATACAGTTATGGATGGTTACAAATTTGCTCCTTGTGAATTTTACTGGTTTTGTAAGTTTCTCTTGGTGTTCCTCAGAGTTATCTTTTGTCATTAGTGTTTCAACCACCCTCATCATCATTACAGTCTTAAGCAATATCGCGACTAGAACTTTCTGTCTTCAGCAGCTTCTTTCGTGTTACATCCAGGCTACATTCATTCGCAGAGGTTTTCCATAAGATTTCTTTTTAGTCTACTTTTTCCCTTTTTACAAGAAGCGTCCTGTTATTAATGATGTTAGAAAGTTTTGTCTATGGAACTACACGGTTAATCCCAGATTGTCGCTCTAGACATATCCAAAGCATTCGACCAGGTCTGGCACCAGCGCTGCTTAATAAACTTTCGGCCTATGACCTACCACCAAACCTCTGTAGCTGGACAGCAAATTTTCTCTCCAACCAGATCATTTCTCTTGTCGTGGATGGCCATTCCTATAAACTGTATCGAATTAATGCAGGAGTCCCTCAAGGTTCAGCTTTAGCCGCTACTTTGTTTCTGCTCCACGTCAACGACCTCCTCTCTAGCACATCCAACCCAGTTCACAGTTACGCGGACGATAGCACCCTCCACTCAAATATACAATATTCTATGCCTGTCTCATTAGCCCAATTAGATGAGGATCGCAGACTCATGGAGGGTTCTGTCTCTGTGGATCTCCAAAAAATATTAGACTGGGGAAGTAGAAACCTTGTACAATTCAACTCCACCAAATCTCAATCCTACTTTCTATCTCATAAGAGATACACCAGCCGTAGACCCATCACGCCGAACAGCCAAGTTATTCAAAGTAATGAGTTATTTTCGCTTGTTGGCATTTATGTGGATCGAAATATCAATTGTCACCAACATGTCACATCAATTGCCGAAGCGGTTTCCTCTTCCGGGCTCGCAAATAATTTTCACCAGCTAACCTCTACACTTTACACATAAGGCCAAACCTCGAATACTGCTCCCACATCTGGGGATATACTACGCTATCCTAGGCTCCATTCAGAAGAGGGCTATACGTCTCATCGGTGACCCTATCCTCACCCAAAGGCTGCCATCCCTTGCCCCACCGACGTGCCGTTGGTGATATCTCTCTTTTATAGATCTCTGCACGGGCAGTGAGGGGCTTTCTTCCATAGTTCCTCCACCTGCTGCCCCAACAGATCTACGAGAAGAACAGAGCGAATGCACCCTTTAACTGTCTAGGTCACCAGACATAGAACATCTTGTTATGCCCGCTCTTTTGTCCCGAGGACTTCCAAGTTGTGGAATTCCTTGCCGGCACATGTTTTTCCTTCTCCTCCGAACCTCCAAACCTTCAAATCCAGAATTAACAAGTTGCCTCTTTCCTCCTTGTCGACACCCACGGTACGATAGAGGCCGTAAGCCCTCGTTGTTGAAATATATATATAAAAATCTAATATAAAAGGATTGCATTAATATGGAAATAATGGACCTCCTCCATTATAATAATAAACAAAGCAAATACTTGCAGCAGGAATTGGCGCGCCACTGCGATAATCTAAAGGACACTAAATGTCGATTTTAAAACATTTAATAAAGGTTAATAAACAAACTATATCGCAGCATATATTACCATATTAAAGACAAACCTGCTTATATCAATTTAGATTCATAAGGAACACGGACATAACCTTTACTGAAGTACAGACCATTCAAAATCGACTGCGTTTATAGCTCTGTAGTATTCACTTAAATCGTGACTTACTAAATTACATATCTCAAAATATGAGCAATATATAAGTACAATCGTGTGAAAATAAAAAAGATAGCCTAACAGAATATCAACTTAGAAAGTTGCAGTTATGTTTGAAGTAATTGAGCTTATTATCAGAGTGAAACGATTCGATATAATTTATTTTTTTGTCCTGCCATTCAGCAGGTACTTAAAAAGGCTTAGTTGGAATCAAGGCGACCGTAGGTATGTTTTGATGATACGCAATTAAAGCAATGTTATACTATTACCTCTCCACTTTGAGAACAGTGGGTTGAATAACTACTAACTTTGGACATAGTTTTACCTAGTTAAAATTATAGGTTATAAATGCAAACTCATTTTGTAAAATTACCCTTGGTGTATTTTGTTCACCGACTTTCTACAATTACAATGAAATTATTCAGCTGTTTAGAGCGGTTCATTAATATTTAATGTTGCAAGTTACAAGGAGTCCCCGCTGTGGCGATCCCGACACGGAAGGTCGTGTTATAAATATTCTTTTGTTTAGTCATCATAAAATCATTAGTTATAATAATCAATTATGAATTTTGTCGTGGTGTTGTTTTATAAGCCAGTAAGTCAGTTTTGAAACTACTTTCTACTTCTTGACTAAGTAACTTATGGTTTTATTATCTACTATTTCTTTACTTAAACCTACCTAGGTCACTTTGTTAACTGGCTCAAATTTTTACATAAGAGTGTAATTTTTTAAGAATCACATTTTTGTTACTATGATTGGTTTCAAAAAAGTAAAGCTCCAGCAAAAAATTTAACTTGAGAATATCTGACCCCACACCCGCACTGGCCATGCATTAAGTTCACACAAAATAGACTTCGACAATGCCAAAAGACCGAAAAACGCCCCGATTTTTTTTAAAATTTCGGGACGCAACAAGTGCGTTATGGTAGCGAATATGCATTAAATACTTTAAATTTGTAAAACTCCATAAGCCTAGAAAGTTGAATTTTGGCGCGTAGTGAGGCATTTACGAGGACAACAATGTTAGTCAAATTTCATCAAAATAACTTTATTATTTTTTGAGATACAATTTTTTTTTATACGGAAAACACATTTTTTTACGGAAAAATCAAATTTTCGTAACGGTACTTCAAGGATTAAGCGGATTAGAGGTATTTGTTGAGTCAGATAAGGAGGCACCTACTTTGTCTATTGCATTAATTGTCTTTTTTGTGTGTTTCTGATAAGGATATAATATAGGTTTCCAAGTAATCAGTAGGCAAAGACCATCTCTCTTATTCTAGCGAATTTTTATTACAAAAAATTCGCTAGTAGAGGTGTCTATAGTGCGACTTTACAAATTTTTTTTCAAATGAGCGCGAATTTGGGACCCTAGAACCCGAAACCCAGGTCCGTTTGCATTTTTATATGTATATATGTATATGTATATATGGATATGTATATATATATATATATATATATATATATATATATATATATATATATATATATATATATATATATCCAACCGATAACTCAAAAAGTTATTAACCGATTTTGATGAAACTCGCCAATAATCTTTCTTTTATTAATAGCTGGGATGAGTTCGTTAGCCCGCCCCATCCGATCAGTATTTCTGAAAGCAGCTAAGTGAAGATTGGAACCTGCGATGAGCACTGATAAGTAAAATGAAAAATATAATTTTTCATCATCTGATAATGCTAACTTTTGTTAGTGAAACGATCATCAGGTCTTTAAAAAGATGTGTTGTAGTGATTTGGGTTCTCCAAGTATACTTATCAGTGCTCATCGTAGGTTTCAATCTTCACTTAGCTACTTTCATACACAATGGTGTCTTCGCAAAATTCAAGGTGCTGGTCCGATCAAAGTCCAAATTGGGTAATACGTTGCAAAAGGGTCTGTTTTCGTATTTATTATAAACACTCTGTATAGGATATGTAGATAATATTGTGTGAATTCATACATAGGTCACTCTTAATCCATTGGCATTCTAATATTTGCAAGTCGCTCAGTAGCGTTTACACAGGGCACTCCAAAAAAGTAGATTTTTTTATTATTTTTTAGCACTCAAGTTTTGAACACTCGGTATAAGTTACAATATTGAAACTTGGGATCTGTGGCTTACAGATGTGTCATAATCGATAGAGATATTTGTTTTTTTTTTTCGTAAAAAAATACCTAAATGCTTTAGCCATTTTTGATGCCTTATTTGTTAGAGTAGTAGACTATGGAAAAAGCGAATCTTAAAATATTGCATCGCAATACGTGAAGCTTTTGAAGTACTTTATTTTAAAAAAAATCACCTAGATTGATTATTACGCCAGATAGGAGCACATTAATTTGCGCGATTAAAAAGCCCCTGTGTGAATAAAACGTTCATAAATTCGTTAATTACCAATGTTTTTGAAAACATTGTTTTGTGTAGTTCGTCTCCGTGAATCCATCGGTAACCTCTGATTTTCAACTAGCTTTATTATCAAGCGAGATATGCGTACATTCATTTGCGCCATTTAAAACAGTTATAAAATCGTCAATTACCAATGTTTTTTTAGAACCAAATTAAACGTTCTTATGAAGTCACCGACATTCCAACGGTATTCTCGGAATCCACCTAGCCTTATTATTAAGCGAGATATGTGCACATTCATTTGCGCTGTGAACACACGCACACACACACACAAATATATATATATATATATATATATATATATATATATATATATATATATATATATATATATATATATATACATATATATATATATATATATATATATATATATATATATATATATATATATATATATATATATATATATACATACATACATATATATATATATATATATATATATATATATATATATATATATATATATATATATATATATATATATATATAGCCCTTGTAATGGTACAACTTTTGTCTAATTTAAAGTTTGTATCTCTTACGAATTCAGACTTCCCAACGATAGCTGGGGTCGAAATTCTGCACCTGTATATAAACAAATAAGGTCGGAAACCGACATCCAAAGGCTCTAATTTACGCTCATTTGATCAATTTTTCAAGAGTCGTTACCTCTCTATGAGCTAAATCTTCCTTATGAAAATTCTCTAAAATGATAGCATTAATACGACAGAACATTTGAAATATTTATTGTCAAATTCGTCATCTAGAGTTTTTTATCGTTGCGAATTAACGATTTTCCCCCTTTCACATAATAATAAATGTTTTGATTGTTTCTCTGGATAAATACATACTTATTATTGTTGTCCAGAAGCTACCTATGTTTTAACATCTACTAAGATGATCAAGTACATAAAATTGACTTTTAATTAAATGGTATTAACATTCTTTAACAAGAGATGAAGAATGAAACTCCTTAAACGATCAACTAAAGCCTACTTCACAGCTGTGTAAAGTTCTCAGTTTAATATTCCGCGCACATTTATAATCACCGGATTAAGCTAAATAATGTAAATCAACAGGAATTCCAAGACAGGTTCATATCACAATAGGAAGAAAAGGTTCACTAAGCACCTCTTTGAAAAAGTGACAACTACCTGCGAACAGCTCGTCTTAACAATGGACACCTCAAGCCATTCCACCTTAGTTATTGTATTTTGACACAAGGGTTGTAAATTTCATCAAACCACCAAATAAATAATGCCATAATGGCCAGTGGAGACATTCAAAAGCTCAAACAAAATGGAAATTCGAACCATTTTCATATATCAGAAATAACATTATCATATAAAGAACTGCAAGAAGGAAGGTTTATTTTTCACCCTGTGGTTTGCCTTTCTGATTGATGGGGTTTGTGTTTTGACTGTTTTGCATCATAATGAGCCACTGTATCGGCAAGGCCACGGTTTATTGGAAATGCATTTGAATTACAATTTTAAAACCGCATAGCACGAATATACTTTCAAATTTTTAGTTTTAAACGTAATATGTAAAGAGCTGATGCCACTTTAGTGATGGGTATATAGTATAGTATATTTGGCACATGACAGTACCGGGTGGTCAATTAAGCGAGGTAAGCGGCGGTATCTGCGAATCCGTTCACCAGAGAGCTTTGGGAAAAAATATCTTTAGTAAATGTGTCCAAGGGAAATCGTTCCAAATTATGTTCAAGTTCGTCAGATGCCCGCTAGGGGGCGTAACACCAAGAGGAAATGGAAAAAATAGGATATCTCAGTAATATGTCCAGATAAACTGTGTTGAAAATACCTGCAAATAAATGTCGTGTGTATCACGAACAATTTTTGTTTTGACTATTTTTCTCTAACTCTTCAGATAAAGTTGTGGGGGTAAGGCAAACATTGATTAGGAAAAAATGCAATATCCCGGGATCGCCTCATTGAAAAATATTGAACTTAGTGTTATTTAAAAGAGTATTTCTTGCTCTATCAACTGAATTGCAAGCCATGTCTTTGTTATTGTTACTGTAATCACCTGATGGCGCTTTTAAAAAATTTAACACGTTTTATGATATTTCTCAAGAAACCTAGATACAATGATATAAATATTACTACATAGTTAGAAAGAGGCCAATGCAAGTGGTGAAAATCCCAAGTCTCTATATTTGGTTTAACCGGAGATATTAATGAAAAACTGATACTGCAATGTAAAAATATATATTTAATTCCCTCTGTATGTAATTTTAAAAGATAAGCACTCTAATGTCTCCTTGAATGCTCAAAGTGTCTGCCGTCACGTTCTACACACTGCTCGAGCCTATTTCGAGTAGAAAAAACGGCAGCTTCCTTACGCTGTTGACAGACTGCGAATTGCATTTCGGATTATATTCTTCATATCTTCCTTGCTCGTAGGCTTTGTTTGGGAGCCAAGGTCCTTTATTCGTCCCCACAAATAAAAGTCTAAGAATGTGTGACCAGGCGACTTGGCTGGCCAGGGAAATATGATTCCTCTTCCTATCCATCGGCCTGGATACGTCTCATCGAGATGTCCTCACACATTAATTGAAAAATGTGCTGGACAACCATGGAGCTGCAGAAACACATTGTGCCTGGTTTCAAGGGGCACATCTTTCAATAAAACTGGTAATTCTTTTCTTAGAAACTTCAAGAAGAAGTTACCAGTAAGAGACTGGTCAAAGAAATAGGGTCCAATAATTGTACCTCCTATTACGCCACAGCATACATTAAGACTCCAACGTCCTTGATGTTGAACTTCTCGCATCCAGTGGGGGTTCTCGGTAGACCAATAATGCATATTATGCAAATTCACATTACCATCGCTATGAAAAGTAGCCTCGCCCGTCCAAAGAACTTACGTCAAAAAATTAGGATTTTCACTAATCATGTCTAAAACCCAATGGCAATGATCCAGCCACCGATCATAATCCTGCTCATTCGGCGTTTGATTCAAAACAATTAAGGGTATATTCTAAAAATCAAAATAATTATCATTATATATTCAAAAGGACATTGTAATATAAATTTGTTTATTTGCTGACATAATAGACGCATTATGTTATCGGATTTAAGTAACATAAAGCTGTTCATTATACCACAAGGGGTGTTCATTCAAGCTAGACAGTTACGTCATCAACAATTCATAAAACTTAACACTTACTACGTTGAAAGTTGAACAGTTGTGGTAATTTCAATGTTGTCAATAAGCTGTGAGTAAAATAGTACTCATATACCAAAAATCAACTCTAAATTCGAAAAAACGTACTTGTTATTGGTATGAGAAGATTTTGGTGGTTGATGATGTAACTGTCTAGCTTGGGTGAACAGCCCATAGTGCGATAATGAGATTCACTATAGCACTACTGCTACTATAACGAGAAACAAAACACGAATCTTTAGCTAACTAATTCAATAATAAATGACAAACAAAGGCTAGATTCACACCAATGAAATTAAGTAAAAAATGTCACCTTCATCGTATTGCAAATAAGATTTAAATCTTTTAAGGATCTTAAGTTTTAATAAATACCAGCAGATAAAGTCTTTTATCTTACTCGGATCATAAACGATTATTATGGTAACACGTCGTGTTATGATATCATAATTTTTACGACTGTCGTCTGATCATTTTCACAACCGTCATTATGACCCCTGTGAGATAAATAACAATAACTATTTTGCATTTCGAGATATAATAAGGTTACCTATACGCTTTCAAAATAGTTTGGATGGTGGTCGGTGATATTCCCAAGTCAAGATGTAATGATCTTGTGCTAACATAAGGATTAAATTCTATATATGCCAAAACATTGATAATATTTTCTTCAGTTCTGGCAAAACGGCGTCTCCGCAGTACCAGTCGGCTTAAGCTTCCATTTTCACGTAAGTTTTGCACCAAGCGAGAAAAAACTCTTCTGTTGTAATGGTGGCGATCCGAATACCGCATTACATACACTCTTTCAGCAACTGCCGCCTTTAAAAAGCACTCACAGTAAACACCTATCATATCAACGGCTTCATCATTTGTAATAGGCATTTTTAATATTTAAATTATACGCCAAAGAATTCAGAGTAACTAATTTGACGTTTCTTTAAAGTATTGTAATTTAGTCTTTTTTCCAAAGCCTACCTATTCAAGTTTTAGAGTATAACTATTGGACCCAACCAGTAAGTTATAGTTGCGATATAAATGCGTAAATAAGTCTTATTTTTAACAAAAAAACTATAAAACTAAATGCCAATTAATAAATTTCTGTTTTAAATATTTAAATTAGGCAAAGCCGAAAGTGTTTTTGTTTAAATTCCAGTTTTATAAGTTTTTCATTAATATCTCCGGTTAAATAGAGACTTCGGATTTTCACCACTTGCTTTGGCTTTTAGTCCTCTCTCTTACTATGTGGCAATATTTACAGTATCTACAGTTCACTGCATGGAGGGTTTTTAGAGTTGGATGGACGGTTTTTAGATTATTTTTTTTTCAGAAACATGTTTATAACCCTCATTGGATGCACAAGCCACAAGGCAAATTTGTTGCAAACAGCCCCCAAGAAATATATGGGACCAAGAATGAATAGGGGTGCTGCGGGAAGAAATGCGTTTTTCACATTTTGCAGCAATACCTCCTTTAAACCCTGTCTACCCCGCACCGCATCCAGTAACTTTCTTGGGGGTTGCTCCCAAGAAATTTTTCTTGTGCTTTATGCTTTGCAAGTAGTTGCCTATGCATGCACAAGGGGAAGGAGAACCCCCTGTGTTTTTGGGTTAGGGGCAGAAATCCTCTTCGACCTGGGGGTTCTTCTTCCCCTTCTGCATGCATACAATCATCCTCAATGCATGAACCACGGGATTTTTTTATGTTCGGCTTTCAAGTGTATTTGTTGTTGAGTATATTTCCTGTTCATCAATTTCTTTGTTTGAGTTTTGTATCCAAGTTACTGTATAAATATTCATGATAATGTTTTGCTTGCCTTTCTTTACCTTACTTTTTGTATAATCGGTTATAGGACATGACAACCATAAAATATTTTGGTGTTAAAAACAGCTGAATGTTTAATGCATCAATTGACACAATGGATTGGGTTATCTTTATCAAAATTTTCAAAGTTAAGAAACATCAATAATGAAAATTGTGTTAAATACGGGCACAAATATTTCCTTATTTGTAAGATACATAAAAGTCTGGACGCAGCACGTGCGTTATGGAAGTCAATCATCATAAAAATGTTTTTATAACAAATACGTCTCTCTAATGCAAGCAGGCATCAATCTCGTTACCTGTATAACCTATATGGTAGAAACAATGAACCATATTTTATCAATAAAACTTTTTGTTTGAAAATGTAAAAAAAATCCGAAAATAAACTTAAAATGTTTCCGAGAAAACTGGTTTCCTAGCCAACAAACCTAGGGTTAATAGCAGATTGAGTTATTTAAATTTTAAGCATTTAATGAAATTTCGCTACCAGAACGCACTTACTGCGTCTCAATTTTTTTCTTACAAACATGCATCATATTTCGATAAAAAATGCAAAAATGCAATAATATAAGCGTGTTCGAAAAAAACCTTGTAGGTATCACCAATGACTTATGGGCCAGCCTGTGATTGTCAAAATAAGTTTATAATATGCAGTAATAATTAATATACAATCAATAAACTATCATAAGTTTCATTTCGAATGAAAGTAAAACATACTGTATACACGTTTCTGTCTGTAAATGAACGACAAAGGCGTCAGATTAAATAAGCAAACTTGTTTACAATAAAACAGTGTTTCCAGTTTTTGTATTCAAGTCCACATTAATTCTATAGGGGATATTAAGTTACAACATTAAAGATTAATAGTCCCTGATAATTGTATGCGCGTTTGATGAACCTAATGAATGTAGGTGTTACATAAACTATGATATATATTCATTTGAAAATAATGCCAGATAAAGGTAATTCTGAAATTCAAATTAGTGTCCATTACAACTGGTTAATGCCTCGTCTGTTTAAAGGTGACAAATTATTAATAAATTAATATAGCTACTTAATTCAGACAGTTGTCTACCTAAGTGAAGAATAACGTCATTACATGGGCGGCGCCGAAATCTTCAGAGGTGTAATTTTAAACAGATTAGACGGCTAGATCATGTGGCAGGCACACAATGTCGACAAAAAAATCATTAAATAAGTATTAATTTAGATAGAAGATATACTTCTGGGAATTTAAATCGTAAAGGAAGAACACGGAAGGTTTTTGATTTCGATTACATAATTTATCAAATTGAGGGTAGATGCTGCCGATCAAAGAAATAGCAAAACTCCCTAAGACTGGTTTTTTGTTTTTATTCTTTTAATGAGCGGGTGGTGTCTGAGGTTATAAGAATTTTAAAATACACACAATCCAAGTTGCTTATAATAACTTAGTCATTATTTACTGTCATGTTTTATAACCGCTTTCAACATTTTTTTTCTTTAAAGGAACCTTCTTATGACTTATCGTTATTAGTGAATTTTCTGAGAAAACATTCACTAATGGGGATATCCCAACTTTTAAATTTTGAAAAAAATTTCTTCAAATGAGCGCGAACTAGGACCCCTAGAAACCATATCCGGGGTTAGTTTCAATTTTTATATGTTTATGTATACTGTGTGCCCAAGATAAGGAAGGCCACTATGGGGATCTCCATAGGAAGGAACGTTGTATCATGGTGTGTTGTGTGTGTGTTTTGTTTCTTTAACGTCGGCCTATTTCCGCTACTATGGCCAAACACCGACGCCAGGGAGCAGTTTCACCTCACCAGCCTGGAAATTTTGCCGAACCCCTGCCTTTCTGTAAGGAGGGTAGGAATCTTTAACGTGCCCAACATAGCATGGACACGGGACCGACGGCTTTACGCCCCCTCCGAAGGGCGGAACGTGCAGACATTCAACTTGCTCAAATACAATGCCAGAACCTCGGTTGATGTTAATGTTACAGTTTGTACTGATAAAGTGAAAGGAGTACCCTGGGATCGAACCTAGTACCCTTCGGTTCAGAGGCACACGTTCTTACCCCTGAACCACCGAGGTTCTTGTTGTATCATGGGAAACAACTAACTGTGGGTCACCGAACAGAAGGTAACTAATAAAAATACTGGGTATATAAATTTTAATGGGGATCTCCAAAACGGTAGTAGATACAGACTTGGTTAAATATGAAAAAAGTTGCGCACTCAAAAGCCCAACAAAACGACGGTTAGACATCTCCAAAAAATGTTTGGTTTTTGAAATATTTTGAAACATTTGTTTTTTTTTAAATTTTACATATAATTTTTTTCTGGCCTTAATGGTGGACCTACACCAATACCGATGACACTTCTCCACAGCAACTTTTCATTTCCTTTAACGGGGCATCAACTTTTTTTTAAATTCAGCCCTCATTTTCCGATACCATATTCTGAAACCGTTTTGTATTCCAAATTCAACGAGGTGTCACATTTTAAACACAGAACAAATAAACTTAAATTAAAAAGACAAAAGTATGCTTTGGAAAATAAATGGATGTGACAATAGCCGTATTTGGATTGACAGTTAACACATGTGACACATTAGTTTCTTGTATAATTTATTGTGTAATAATTAGTAACTGTTTCTGTTAAATATGTTCTCTAACGAAGAAAAGTTTGACATGTTGGCATGTTTCATTTCATCCAACCGAAAATGTTCTGTTGCAGAGCGTATGTGTTTGCAGAAATATCCGGAAAGAAGGCAGCCAAATAAAAGGACAAACTTAAAGCATATGGTTCTTTTAAAAAACCTGTAGTTTCTTGGCAGTCCAGCAATGAGGAAGCAGTACGTAATGTTTTGTTAGCAGTTACTGAGGATACCGGTACATCAGTCCGGCGGATTAAACGAAACGTTGGTATATCAAAATCAACGGCTCATTTTATTTTATGAAAACAAAAGGTACATCCGTACAAGTATAAAATTTGTCAAGGACTCAGACCAGGTGATTTAGAACGACGTCGCCCAATCTGTGAGTGATACAGAAGAAAATGCCAGAACCATTTAAATTTTCCATGTCAAATAACATGGTCTGATGAAAGCAGAATTACGAATAATGGAATTTTTAATAGAAGAAATGTTCATTACTGGTCTGAAATCAATCAACGCTCAAATAATAGGTCAAAGCATCAACACCGTTTTGCTTTCAATATGTGGGCTGGTATCTTCGATACAACGATTGTAGGGCCGTTTCTTTACCACCATACCCAAACGATCTAGAGGATGCTCTCGATAACATACCCCTGGAGAGAGTTCGCAACTGTTGGATACAGCAGGATGGGGCACTTGCACATAATTCGAGCAGCACGTATTCGGATACACCCTGGCCAGCGCGTTCACCAGATATAACCCCGCGTGATTTTTTCGTATCTTTATTGTTTTATTATATTTCGCGCCATATACATTGTCCGATTTAAGAGTAGTCTGAGGCTAAATCTTGCCAGGAAGTGTGTCAGTAATCAATCAGTTTGTTCAATGTTTTATGTAAAATACTTTGTTAATGAAAGGCGATTATTATCGATATTATTTATTTTAGTATATAATACTATGTAACCTGCATTTGATAAAATGGTAAAATTAAATAGATTAATTAGGATGGACTTGATCAGATGCGTAAAGCTGTTGATTAAAATTATAAAATTTTAGCAGAAAATTTCCTGAGGTAGGCGTTCGATTTTGTTGATAAAGTCCGTAGAAAAAATCGGTCTCGTCTTTATGTTTGGAGTAACTTTCAAGACATGTTTTGTACCACACACTGTAACAAGATAATCTTATAAACTTATCTATGTCTAAAATATAAACTAATCGATAGCTGTACTATGTAGTATTTTGTAGAATAGCATTCAACGATTAACTCTTACTGAGAAAATCTTTCAAATAATACATTGACAACCCTCAAAAAATACGTTTTACTTAACCACATTAGATTGGCAATTTTTATTAATATTTGTATATTTAATTGCTGTGATATTCAACAAAAGATCAAAATATTGTATGAATATTACCTCTATTAAGGTGCAGTTTTACTGTCTTAAATATTAAAACGCGAAGACGCAGCAAGTGCGTTATGGTAGTGAATTTTCATAGAAATGATCTGGCACCAAATATTTTATTATAACTTTTTTTTCTTGCAACATAGAAATCTAAATTTTTGTGTATAGTTTACTTTTTATATCGTAAACCTACCTACCAAATTTGGTTATCATAGCTTTTTTATTTTTTGAGATAATTTTTTTTTTCTAATGAAAACTCAACATTTTCCCGGAAAACCTCGTCCGATTTTTCTGACTAACGAACTTATCCAAGCCACTTACAAAAGGAAGGTACATGCCAAATTTTATCAAAATCAGTCCATTATTTTTGGAGTTATCGGTGTGATACATGGATCAAGATACATTTCAACAATCACAGAAGAAACCAAAAGCAACTTTATTTGTTACTAATAATTTAATAGGAGATCTTAAATTGAAAGAACCTCGGTGGTTCAGGGGTAAGAACGTGTGCCTCTGAACCGAAGGGTACTGGGTTCGATCCCAGGGTACTCCTTTCACTTTTTCACTACAAACTGTAACATTAACATCAACCGAGGTTCTGGCATTGTATTTAAGCAAGTTGAATGTCTGCACGTTCCGCCCTTCGGAGGGGGCGTAAAGCCGTCGGTCCCGTGTCCATGCGATGTTGGGCACCTTAAAGATCTCTACCCTCCTTACAGAAAGGCAGGGGTTCGGCAAAATTTCCAGGATAGTGAAGTGAAACTGCTCCCTGGCGTCGGTGATTGTCCACAATCGCGGAAATAGGCCGACGTTAAAGAAACAAAACACACACACATCTTAAATTGAAAAAAAAACATATGTTTGGTGGCTACTTTTGCAACGAATAATTTAATTGGATATTTTGGAAATATCACATGTCCAGAAAATGTTGGGATCGTGCAAGCTGCTGGTTTTAATTTCTTTTGCAACCAAAGGGCAACTTCAATTTTGTTTTTTCTATTCGACTAAACGTTAAATGGTTTCTCGTCACGACTGATATATTTAGAATAGTTCTTATTGTAATGTTGCTTAATGATGATATTTATGTAAGGACGGGGGGTATTTTGAACTACACGATATATGTTGTGTTGGGTAATGTGGTTATAACGTGGAAAGCGGAATATTACAGCTTATAACGGATTTGCGACCGGGCTAGTCACGATTTCTCTCTATTCATGCTACCCTCGGGGGAAAAGCGCTCCATTGCGGGTGTGTGTGTACTTGGATTTTTACACAACATTAATATTACTGACTTTTTTTTAAACCTAAAGTGCACATAAAATAACATAAGCATGCATACGGTTCAAAATTTAACAACGTGCTCTCTGATGAGATACTAATTTGAATCATCACACAAAAATTAAAAAGTCATAATCTAGAGGAGCAAAAACAATAATGCGAACGAAAGTATGGAAATTCCGAAGCGGAAATCAAACTTTACGCTCTACACTATGTGGTTTGTGGATGACCAACTGATACTGGCTAAAGATTAGAGATAAAGTTACCTGCTTTCATATTTAGACAGGGAGTTTCAAAGTATTGGTTGGCTATTAATGGAGTCAAAATTAAAGAATTAGTAGCAAAAGAAGCAAACAGAGATTTTGTGCGAACGAGGAGTCGACACTTACAAATATGTTGACAATTACAAAATCAAGTTTCAATTCACTAGCGAGAGAAATTTCTTAAATCGCTAAACTATTAAATTGGGTTCAACAGGGTCCTCACATTAGACATTAGAACAAAAACCAAGTTGCCAGAATGTATCAATACGTTGAGAAGATACGGAGACGCTATTGTAGGCTTATCAGATGAGGAATGACATCATAGGCAGCAAAATAAAAAGTTGAACAACAATAATAAATACTTGCTTTTGAAGCATTAGCACCAATCTAAGCAAAAAACAAAGTTTGAAAAATGGACCGGTTACAAATACATTATAGCCTAAACCCTAAAAACAGTTAACGAATGATGAAAACACATCAAGAAAACTTTATGGTTTTTCTAAAAAAATGCACGAACTGCAGTTCTTAAGTAAAGTTGGTGAAATAATTACCAAATCGATCAAAAATTAAATGGAAGTGGCGCTAAAAGTTTACTTGCTTCACATGTGTTAGATTCTTACGAAATTTTGTATACAGTCGTGTTATAGGGTGTAGATGACGAAAAGCACAACAAAAATGAGGACAGAAGCAAACTTTTGGAGTTGTTTCTAAGAAAAGTACTGAATTCTGCGACATGTTTTGGAGTACATCTCGCTTCACATGACCCATATAAATATACTCATGTAATGCTTTAGTACCTTATTTCACTGAACATATTCACTTTTCATGGTTTTCACGTTTCGTTTTTGAAAAGTTTTATTACTGAATAACTTTTGCTTTTTGCAATATTAAAATGTTTGACATGAAGTTGGTCTTATATGTCAAATGTCAATCTCAACTTAGGATCGGTTATCGATCAAAAAAATGGAAATCTACAGAGACAGGTAAACAGCATAAGGCGTGCTCTAACTGCGTGAAAATAAATTATAATAGAGGAATACACCCTTCTTTAGTTTGATATAAAACGAACGATCCCCGGTAATGTATACAATATGACAAAAACATGTCTCAAAAGTGAGTACAAATAACAAAACCCAAATAACTCCAAAAGTTTGCTTCTGCCCTCATTTTTATTGTTATTATCGTCATCTACACCCTAAAATACGTCTGTATACAAAATTTCATAAGAATCGAATACATGTGCGGAAAGTAAACTTTGCCAAAGCTGCTAGTACTTGCCTAACAACGAAAGATTACTTTTCCTCATTTCCATGGGCGTCTGTCTGCTTCTCTCATCCTGACCCCTCTGATATCTCACAAAACGTCACCGAAATCATCAAAGCATGGCATTATTTATTGAACATACACAGAAAACCTCTTCAGCCACTAAAAAGCCCTGGTTTTCTAAATTCTGTGACAAGGCCAGACTTGAAAAGGTCAAAGCTCACAAAACGCTTTTACACAATCCCAGTCAAGAAAACCGTCAAGCATTTAACGACGCAAGAAACCGCTATGTCTGCATTCTTTCTGAGGCAAAAAACTCGTTTAATAACTACATAAAAAACAAAGTCCTCTTAAGCTCGAAGGGCAGCAAACCCTTCTGGACTCTTGCTAAATCTATTGGGAATATTTTCTGCTAGAGCAGGGGATGAAATTGTTTCTACCGCCTTGGGCAAGGCTGAACTTTTTGCCTCGTTGTTCGCCGGCAATACTACTCTCAACCCACCTCCAAATGTTCAACCAACAACACTTCCCAATGTCACGCCTAAAATGACGGATATCATTTTCAAAATTAAAAAGGTACGAAATATGCTCCCTTCTCTTAATACCAGGAAAGCATCTGGCCTTGACGAGTTTCCAGCAATTGTTCTCAAAAATGCGCACCAGAACTTGCTCCTGTCCTGACATCTTATAATAGAGGCATATTCCCTAGTAACTGGAAAACTGCTCGAGTACAACCGTCCCCAAGAAAGGATCCAAAGTGCTTCCTAGCAACTACAGACATATTTCTCTCCTTTCAGTGGTCTCTAAAGTGATGGAAAAGTATATAAACACCGCATTACTAAAATTTATTGAAAAACACAGTCTAATCCACGACAGGCAGTATGGATTCCGTCAGCGCATATCAACTGCCGACCTCCTTTCCTTTGTCACCCATTTTTGGCACAAGTCTATGTAACTACACGGTGAATCCCAGATTGTCGCTCTAGACATATCCAAAGCATTCGACCAGGTCTGGCACGCAGCGCTGCTGAATAAACTTCCGGACAATGGCCTACCACCTAAACTCTGTACCTGGACTGCAAATTTCCTCTCCAACCAGAGCATTTCTGTTGTCGTGGATGGCCATTCCTCTAAACTATATCCAATTAATGCAGGAGTTCCTCAAGGTTCAGCCTTAGCAACTACTTTGTATCTTCTCCACATCGATGACCTCCTCTCTAGCACATCCAACCCAGTTCACAGTTACGCGGACGAGAGCACCCTCCGCTCAAATATACAATATTCTAAGCCTGTCTCTTTAGCCCCATTAGATGAGGATCGCAGACTCAGGGAGGGTTCTGTCTTCGTGGATCTCCAGAAAATATTAGACTGGGGAAGTAGAAATCTTGCACAATTCAATCCCACCAAATCTCAGTCTTGCTTTCTTTCTCATAAGAGATACACCGGCCCTAGACCCACCACAATGGACAACCAAGTTATTCAAAGTAATGAGTCCTTTTCACTTGTTGGCATTTCTGTGGATCGAAATCTCAATTGGCACCAACATGTCACATCAATTGTAGAAGCGGCAGTTAAGAAATTAGGATTCATCTTCCGGGCTCGCAAATACTTCTCACCAGCTAATCTCTATACCTTATATACTTCACAAATAAGGCCAAACCTCGAATACTTCTCCCACATCTGGGGTGCTGCTGCCGCTTCTACACTCGCTATCCTGGACTCCATTCAGAAGAGAGCTATACGTCTCATTGGTGACCCTACCCTCACCCAAAGGCTGCCATCCCTTGCCCACCGACGTGCCGTTGGTGACTTCTCTCTTTTATAGATATCTGCAAGGGCACTGCTCAGAGGAGCTTTCTTCCATAGTTCCTCCACCTGCTGCCCCCAACAGATCTACCAGGGGAACAGAGCGAATGCACCCTTTTACTGTCCAGGTCACCAGACATAGGACATCCTCTTATGCCCGCTCTTTTGTCCTGAGGACTTCCAAGTTGTGGAATTCTTTGCCGGCGCATGTTTTTCCTTCTCCTCCGAACCCCCAAACCTTCAAGTCCAGAATTAACAAGTTGCCCCTTTCCTCCTTGTCGACACCCACGGTATGATAGTGTTGAGGCTGTAAGCCCTCGTGGTGTGTTGTTGAATAAAAAAAATGTAAGGAATATATGAAAAGGCAAGTCTACACGGTTTTATTTAAGAAATGCGTTGTCATAACTTTACTATATAAATTGCCTTGTAAACAAAAGCAAATAAAATCGATTTTGCTCATAGAGTCGACTTATGAAAACAGAAAATACACTGTTACTGAACTGTTTACTGTGAGAGCAATGTGTTTTGACTTAGAATGTATTTTCTACAATCCAAGGATATTTAGATGAATATAACCAATGAATATAATTCCTGCGTTACTTTAAATTATCTTACTTATATTCTAAATTTTAGCTTTATTGTACAAACCTGGTGATTTTCCCATTGGTGTTAGTTTTGAAATTAATTTGTCAAATCACAATGCGCAGTCAATCGAATATTGTAAAGTTGCAATGATTTACATACCTGAAACAAATAGAAATATATCAGCAAATTTGTGGAACCTACTAACGCAAATAAATTAACAATTTGCTTTTAATAAAGGGTGTTTCATTTTATATCGTCAGAAATTAAGTGGGCAATTATTGACCAACAAATAACTCAACTAAACCCAGTTATCTACACGACAGTGTACCAACTCTGAGCTAAACTTTCATAAAAGGTTACGTTACTTACATTTCGCCTCACATTTTACAAACAATCTGAGATATCAGAATCAAACTCAAAGAAGTCATTTACAAGCAATATGCAACCATCTGAAAGTAATTATCAATGAAATGGAGATCTATAAAGGGTAAAAAGTGGCTGCCTTCCGCAATACAGTTTGTTAAGCCTATTATATCTACAAAGAGAAAGAACCTCGGTGGTTCAGGGGTAAGAACGTGTGCCTCTGAACCGAAGGGTACTGGGTTCGATGCCAGGGTACTCCTTTTACTTTTTCAGTACAAACTGTAAAATTAACATCAACCGAGGTTATGGCATTGTATTTGAGCAAGTTGAATGTCTGCACGTTCCGCCTTTCGGAGGGGGCGTAAAGCCGTCGGCCCCGTGTCCATGCGATGTTGGGCACGTTAAAGATCCCTACCCTCCTTACAGAAAGGCAAGTGTTCGGCAAAATTTCCAGGATAGTGAGGTGAAACTGCTCCCTGGCGTCGGGGATTTGCCATAGTCGCGGAAATAGGCCGACGTTAAAGAAACAAAAACACACACAACACATCTACAAAGAGTTTTTGTCACAACTTAAGACGTTTGTTTTTCATTTTTTCGTTGCGTGCGTGAGCGCGTGTGTGTGCGTGTATGTGTGTGCGCGTGTGTGTAAACTAAGTAATGACATATACAGTGCTTTTTATCATAAGATCTTGAACTATGTGGTCTTTGAAAAGTATTTTTCACTGAACTCGTGGACTTGAACTTTCAGATAATCCAGCTCACAGTAGACTGTTGGATATTTTCCTCGGGATGGCGTGCATGAAAAACATCAGTAACTTGACGATGGCATGTATTCTCTCCGCAAATAAGTAGAATCCCTATTTTTTCCTGCAGAGCCAGCATTTTTTTACTGGTTGACAGAAAACCCTGCTTCATATTTTTTTTTACTGGTTGACAGAAGTCACTGTGATAATCTACACTCCCCAGCAAGACTTTTTCATTAAATGAATTTGGCTTCGACGACCTGATTACAAAAAAAAGATATTTAACCCCTAGATAATCAACGCAGTGTTAAATTCCATGAGACAATATCAGGTGTTTAATAATATTCGTATCTTTGTACTCATACACTTCTGAAACGATATTTTACTCGATTTTTATGAAAAAGTGTAACTTTTCAACAATTAACCACCTATTTCTTTCCGTTCTTTTAAAGCGATTTTACTTACAAACAATCCCGACTATTGGCTCGAGAACAGTTACCTGTGTATCAAATTTGACGTCGATGGCTCAATAACAAAATAATTTAATATTTACGCCCTACATGATCAACAGCTTCTTGAATTTAATGAGAAAATGTCAATTCCGTCGGAATATTAGAATTTGTGTTCTCAAAAAATCTCATGAAACGACATATTACTCGATTTCCAATGCTAAAGCTAAAGTGCAAATTTCAATCAATATATCTAACGCTCATCCTAGAGCGATTTCGCTTAAAACCAATATGAACCGTTCGTTGGTAGAATGCTACCTGTATACAAAATTTAAAATCGGTAGCTTTATCATTTCGAAAGTTATCCCGGGACAGACGCGATTTACAGACCGACACTATATTTTTTCTTCGTAAATCAGGTTTTTTACGTGTTTTCAGAATTTTTATGACGTTTGAGTTCAAAAATTTCGATTTTTCAATCGTTACCATACTTCCACACGTTTGACACGATGTCGAAGTAATACAATTATTAAGAGAACGCAGAGTAAAATACGAAACAATTTTTTCCAACTTTCATCACTAAAGCCTCTACAATAATATTACAAAGTAGATACTTTTTGTTAATCGTCGAACTTACCACTCAGAGCAGTCGAAATACTTCATTAAACTGCAATTTTTTGAACAAAATTAAAAGTATAATAACTACAGTATTACCACCTAAGTATAGACTATATTACAGAGCTTTGTCGAGATAATGTCTACTACAAAAACTTCTAAGAAGGATGTAATATTAAAGTGCGACTTTTTACAGCATGAATGTCTCTAAAATTATATATAATCTTTGTTCACAAAGATGTATACGGAATTTGTTTCTCATTTATATGAAATATGAACCATGTGGTCGAAATTTTACATCCCGAGGGTGTTTGTAACTTGATTCTACACAGTCTCCCGCCAAAACGGCATTCAGCATTCCTGGGGCTTCAGAGTTTACACTTTATAAGTGACATTTTAGGGTGCAGTCAGAGTGCACTGGCCTGCATTTATAATACAATGAATTTAAAGGGTTTCCTACAGCTTTTTAGGATTATAAAAAAGTTTACTGTAAGGCAATATTAATAATATGGCATTCAACGCACTAATATGAGCTAATATTGCAATTTGCACATCACTACGCGCCTTTTTCTAACGTTCTTCTATTTCCGCGACTATGGCCGATCACCGACGCCAGCGAGCGGTTTCACCTCACTATTCTGGAAATTTCATCGAAAGGATTTCTGCAAGGAGGGTAAGCGCCTCCGTGGCCATGCGGGAAAGTTCGAGACTCGCCCGCGGCGGATGATTTTTTAAATCACTGTCGTCGTTGAGATCGAGCTCAAGGTGGAGGGTAGGTTAGTTTAGATGAGCAAAAAGGGTCAGCAATGGCCTAATTGCCAGTAAGCATCTTACCTTTACCTTCTGCAAGGAGGGTAGGGATCTTTAACGTGCCCAACATTGCACGGTTAGCGAGACCAACGGCCTTACGCCCCTTCCGAAGGGCGGAAAGTGCAGGCATTCAACTCCGAAGATACAAAAATTTTCCGAAAGAAAACCCATATTAAGCAAATTATTTTTTATCGAATTTTCATAGAAAAAATTGTTATTTAGGATATCCTGCCTATATAGTTTTGTATTTTTTTTCAAGTGAGCGCGAACTAAAAATAATAAACTCATTGTAATGAACCTTGGCACGTGTATTTCTTTTGTAAATTGCTTGGATAAGTTCGTTAGCCAGGAAAATCCGCTAAATTTTTCCGGGAAAATTATCTATTTTCTAAATTTTTAACAAAGATATTTTACCCAAATTTGGTACGCAAGTGACTTCTATATAGCGTATCGATGTACCAGCAATTTAGTTATCTAGCTTCAAAAAGAAGTTATAAGAATTTAAAGGAAAAAAAATCGGTTACACTGGAGGTCGAGGTCAGATCAGGTCAGGTCAGGTCAGGTGAGTTCAGGTCAGGTCAGGGAAAAAAGTCGGTTACACCGGAGGTCAAAATATCAAGCTGATGTATGTGATTAACGACATTTATTACATATTACAGACGAAGATAAGTTTTGTTGAAGCATGGAAGCCAAAAAGTACCTAAAAATGATTTCAAAACTTTATTATTTTTCTTCCAGAAACGTCAAGCGATTTGAAACGTTAAAATGGTGATTTTTAAACACATATGCTAAAACGAAGGCGGGTTTTGGACAATAAACATTGCAAAGTGTGTCCACTGTAATGTAGGCTATCTAGAAGATAGGTTGTAAAGATTTCAATCTTAAATAAATACGTTGGGCAGACTAACATAACCATTGTGACAACATTTCGTGAACATCTGGCACAGCTGAGATACGGTAGTGTGGACAAGTCATGCCGGGCACAAAATACTTAGGATAAGAAGTGAACAGGGTGAGCGAAACTCGATGTCTCGGCTCTAATGTAAGAAAAGAAAATGCGATAGAAAAAATCTGAAAAGAAGTTTTTAAATGGGATTGAGTAAGGTCCATTTTAAGATAAATTTGCATATTTTTGGATATTTGGAAACTGAAGTAATGACGTCATCGATTTTTTCCCCCAGAAACATACCTATATTTTGGCATATCTAAAAAGAGCTATTTTTCTGGACAATTTATAAAAAGAAAAACAATTGCTATCTCTTCCGTTAAAAAGCTGTAATCAAATTTGTAGAAAAAAGTATAACAAAAAATTCCCGCAACCATCACGATATAAACAAGAAGCCTTTGGAAACAAATAGGAAAGTTATATCTGTCGTAGCAACGTTTTATCTGTCAATAATTAACCTAATGGTTTACAAATATTGTTTTGTCATTTCACTTTGAAAAATGTTTACGCACAACGAAAAAGTCGATATGTTATTAGTTTGTGGTGAATCTCAAAAGAACCCTAGAAGAGCAGTTCAGTTATAATCCTAGAGATACCCTGAACGTGTTATTCCAAGCTTAAAAATATTTGCAAGATAAGAACGCAATTTACGTGCAAATAACGAGGCATTTTCTTCTCGAAAGGGAAGAAAAATTGCTAGAAGGGTCAATTCTGACAATATTGTTGCCACTGTTTTGCAGTATTTTGAAGACCATTCAAGGATCTCGATTCAGCAAGCCTGTCGTGAGTTGAACTTAAAATATAGTTTGGTACGAAAGCTCTTGAAAGAAAATGGTTATCACGATTATAAACTTCATAACTTAGAACACTTGTCAGATCAACATCAACAACAAAGAGTTAATTATATTGCCCCAGTGATGGTAAACTTGATCAATGACAATAGTTTTTTTCAGCACGTTTGTGGACGGACGAAAGCCGTTTTATTAGTAACGGTAAGCCAAATAAAAAAAAGAACATGTTTGGACTACTGAAAATCCACATTTTGTCAATCCGATTGAAAATCAAGGGCATTTCGGAATTAACGTTTGGTGTGGTATTTTTTCCCTCAGGGCTCGTCTGCGGCCTTGCCGCCCCGATAGCACTGCAAGTTGGTGTGGTATTATTAACAGGCATTTGATTGGTCCCTATTTTTACGAAGGAATTTTACATAGTGAGCGCTATTTGCAATTTCTCCAAGAACAATTTGTGCCGCTTGAAAATGTGCCATTACAGCTGCTTGCAAACATATGTTTTCAACATGACGGAGCTCGACCGCATAAATCAAGAATTGTCCAACAATATTTAAATTAAACTTACGGAGAAAAATCGATGGATATAAATGGATCGATACAGTGGCCGCCTAAATCACCGGACTTGACCCCACTAGACTTCTTGTGGGGAGCTTTGAAAATTAAAGTTTACAGAACACCATCTGTTAACTTGGAACATTTAAAAGAAAAAACAGAAATGCTTGCGATGAACTTTCTAGAGAAATGTTTCGTAAGGCTTCAGTGTTAGAAGTTGGGCGGAGATTAGATAAGTGTTTAGAAGTAGGAGGTGGTCACATTGAAAATTTGTTGCAATGATTGCCTACATACTTTGTTTATTGCTGTGGTAAAAGTAGTAACATATAATGTGTTTTATAATGATAAATTATTAAATAGTTTTTTAACGGAAAAAGATAGCAATTTTTTTCTTTACATAATTCGTCCAGAAAAAATAGTTCTTTTTAGATATGCCAAAACATAGGCATATTTCTGGAAAAAAAAACTTCGATGACGCCATTACTTCAGTTTCCAAATATCCAAAAATATGCTAATTTGGCTTAAAATGGACCTTACTAAATCGTATTTAAGAACCTCTTTTCAGATTTTTTCTATCGGTTTTCCTACAATAGAGCCGGCGAGTTTTGCTCACCCTGTACAATGAAAGTTTAGTGAGCAATGCAGCATTATAAACACAGCACGAGTACTTGAAAGAACAATTTTTTAAGATCTTTAATTAGCTCGGCACAAAGAAAGGTAGTTGCTTACAAATTATTTCTAATCCTGTTTTGTCAATCTGAATTCTTTTTGTTAATCTGAACTTTACTTTACAAAGATTTACGAAATATGGTCTAATATGACAGTCTAGCGTTATGTGTTTAGTTTGATATTGATTTTATCACAGTTAACAATGATAAGACAATGAACTGGAGATAACATATTTTTATTTATAAGGCTCGTGTCCATACACTATTTGTATGCAGAGATGACATCTTATTGTGGGTAGCATATAAAATACTACACAGTCATACCGTCGATGATAAATTATAACTGATATTTTATGCATTTATATTGTTCTTGATATTAATGGTCATTGTCAGCGGCCAGAGTGCTGCCTTGAATTAATTTACATACCATTTATTCGAGAGTTTCTATGTTATCATCAATATTATTCATCTCTAATTTAAAATATACTATGATAAATTTACACAAATAGCGTTAACGAATCTTCAAGTTGGTAAACACCACTCATATGTGTAATGGCTCCCAATAGCTAAAATATCTATTTAACCTAATACTGTAATATCTGGATCCTAACTTAAGTTATGTTTCATTCTGTTATAAAATATGGTAGTGGTGGTGGTAGCGATGTATATGACTTCGGAACGTTCCATTGGCCACAGATTTTTTATTACTTTGCATAATTTTTAATTTCAACAACACACCACGAGGGCTTACAGCCTAAATACTATCGTACCGTGGGTGTCGACAAGGAGAAAAGAGGCAACTTGTTAAGTCTGGACTTGAAGGTTTGGAGGTTCGGAGGAGAAGGAAAAACTTGTGCCGGCAAGGAATTCCACAACTTGGAAGTCCTCGGGACAAAAGAGCGGGCATAACAAGATGTTCTATGCCTGGTGACCTGGACAGTAAAAGGATGCATTCGCTCTGTTCCCCTGGTAGATCTGTTGGCGGCAGCTGGTGGGGGAACTATGGAGGAAAGCTCCTCTGAGCAGTGCCCGTGCAGATATCTATAAAAGAGAGAGAGTGATGGCAGCCTTTGAGTGATGGTAGGGTCACCGATGAGACGTATAGCTCTCTTTTGAATGGAGTCCAGGATAGCGAGTGTAGAAGCGGCAGCTGCACCCCAGATGTGGGAGCAGTATTCGAGGTTTGGCCTTATCTGTGAAGTATATAAGGTATAGAGATTAGCTGGTGTAAAGTATTTGCGAGTCCAGAAGAGGAAACCTAATTTCTTAGCAGCCGCTTCTGCATTTGATGTGACATGTTGGTGCCAATTAACATTTCGATCCACAGAAATGCCAACAAGAGAAAATGACTCATTACTTTGAATAACTTGGTTGTTGATTGTGATGGGTCTAGGGCTGGTGTATCTCTTATGAGAAAGAAAGCAAGACTGAGATTTGGTGGGGTTGAATTGTACAAGATTTCTACTTCCCCAGTCTAATATTTTTTGGAGATCCACGGAGACAGAACCCTCCATGAGTCTGCGATCCTCATCTAATTGGGCTAAAGAGACGGGCTTAGAATATTGTATATTTGAGTGCAGGGTGCTGTCGTTCGTGTAACTGTGAACTGGGTTGGATGTGCTAGAGAGGAGGTCATTGATGTGGAGATGAAACAAAGTAGGGGCTAAAGCTGAACCTTGAGGAACTCCTGCATTAATTGGATAGAGTTTAGAGAAATGGCCATCCACAACAACAGAAATTCTCCTGTTGGAGAGTAAATTTGCTGTCCAGGTACAAAGTTTTGGTGGTAGGCCATAGGCAGGAAGTTTATTAAGCAGCACTGCATGCCAGACCTGGTGGAATGCTTTGGATATGTCTAGAGCAACAATCTGGGATTCACTGTGTAGTTCCATAGACTTGTTCCATGAATGGGTGACAAAGGAAAGGAGGTCGGCAGTCGATCTGCGCTGACGGAATCCATACTGCCTGCCGTGGATTAGACTGTGTTTTTCAAGAAATTTTAGTAATTCGGTGTTTATATATTTTTCCATCACTTTAGAGACGACTGAAAGGAGAGAAATAAGCCTGTAGTTGCTAGGAAGCGCTTTGGATCCTTTCTTGGGGATGGGTTGTACTCGAGCAGTTTTCCAGTTACATAATGAAAGGTCAGGCCAGCAATGGGTTAGTTTGTAAACACTAATCTAGCCCTATGCAGTCAAAGTTTTCATCAGCATTACTAACATATATTGCAGAACCTCGGTGGTTCAGGGGTAAGAACGTGTGCCTCTGAATCGAAGGGTACTGGGTTCGATCCCAGCGTACTCCTTTCACTTTTTCAGTACAAACTGTAACATTAACATCAACCGAGGTTCTGGCATTGTATTTGAGCAAGTTGAATGTCTGCACGTTCCGCCCTTCGGAGGGGGCGTAAAGTCGTCGGTCCCGTGTCCATGCGATGTTGGGCACGTTAAAGATCCCTACCCTCCTTACAGAAAGGCAGGGATTCGGCAAAATTCCTTGGATAGTGAGGTGAAACTGCTCCCTGGCGTTGGTGATTGGCCATAGTCGCGGAAATAGGCCGACGTTAAAGAAAAAAAAACATATATTGCTGTATTGGATTTAATTTTCCAACAGCAAGTTTTATTATCATCGCCTCAAAATTTTGTTTTCATCTTTTTAATGACTATAAATAGGTAGAGGGTGTACTGTTTGCTTTGTGTAGTTATGAGCTGTTGGACTGTGTCTTCAATCAATTATATGTTTTGCGAATGTTATTTGTATGGCAATTTCTGTTGGTATTTGAAATTAAAAGGGCATATGTTTGCTCAGCACAACATTTTGTTTTCCAAACTGCGAGATCTGGAAAAATTATTAAACTAAATGACACCTTGTCATGGATACTGTGAAGAGTGTGGTGTCTTTTATTAATTTGCTAAATAAATTCTGTTTTTGGAGAGAGTACCTTCGTGTGGCCCATTTTAAATAGAAACACCCCTGTAACTTTTGTATTTATTATTCGATTTTGATGGACAAACCGTGAAAAGATATAGGATGAAAAACTCTATTAATGCAGTGAAAACTGTTCTCTATGTCACCTGACCAAGGCCTACTAATGCAGTCTTTCTATGTCAAAAAATGGTAAAAAGGTTTAGGGCCAATTTTAGGAAAAAATAAGAACGCCATTGCATTCAGCATCCCTCAAATTAGTTATATGCCAAATTTCATCAAAAAATAAGAACAACCATTTTACAGAGGTTTATTTGTGTGATCGTTCTCTTATGGAAACACCCCTGTAACTTGTATTTATAACGCGATTTTTTTCAAGGAGATCTTAAAAGACAGAAAATAAATCTCTTTATATTTTTCACTGGACACCATGCCTTCGATAGGTATAGGTTTCCCTGCCCCATATATGCAGAACAGCCCCGAAACATCTTTTTGACTGGATGTTTCACTGTCTGAACCAAGCGAGCTGCAGTTAACTTTTCGTCCACACCTTTTCGTATGAATTTTGATCGGTACCCCCGTACCTCTCATCTGAGAACAAAACATTTCTCCAGTATTATTCTGTGCAATGAGCATATTTTTTGCCCAAATTAGTTTTTTTTCATCATAGCCTCCGTCAGAAGCTGTTTCTTTTGACGCCCCACAGCTTTGATCTCTCCCTCCAAAAGGCGTTTGCGAATTGTGGTGTTATCAATTTTCACCCCAGTCTTCTCCAAGTCTTGCTGAAAGTCATGGCTGATCTTTCTGCAGGTTCAGATTTGTATTTTTCAAAAGAAACGATTCATCTCGGAAAGTTGTCTTCCTTGTTCTTCCACATTTCTCCTTCCGCTGAACGTCAACCGATCCAGTCTCCCTTTTTTGTTTAGCTATTTTATTTACAGCTGCCAAGCTTACGAAACACTCACTAGCAATGTCTCTTTGCGTCATGCATGTGTGCTCACTAAGTGTAATTATCCTTCCTTTTTTCGTTGGCGTAACGTCCATGATGCCACAAACACGAAAAACTAACTAAAACATGCTATTTCGCTCAAAACCACAAAAACACGTCTAAATTAATTACAATAACCCGGAAAACGACTGAAATGGACGAGAATAACTTAGTGCAGAATGACAGGTTATGGGGTATGTCGAGAAACACGTGTCAGAATTGTGACTACAGTGTTGCCAGGTTGAAATGATACAGATATTCCTAATGTTGACATTAATTCGTACAGTACTGTATGCGAGATATCATGTTACAGGTTTAAGTGCGCACTCGATGAAGCTGGACCGTGAATTTTTTTGGACGATGGCTTGACAGTTTTCTCGCTAAACGAAGTGTTTACTGCGTGAATGCTATGACTAAGGATGTCGTAGGTGCATCTTCTGTGACGCCTTTAAAAACCGTCTAGATGAACAAATGAACATCTCCGATTGAGGACTAACGATCTTTTTTCTGTGCCTCCAGCTGCAGCAGTTTAGCTTTCCAAGGCTTTTGTCCAGTGGTCAATGTAATATAACTAGGGCGAAATTTAATTTTCTATTGTTATCTTTTCAATTTTTATAACTATTTTACTGATACTTTTTTATATAAACCCATTTTTATGAAAATTCGCTCCCACAACGCATTTTCTGCGTCCAAACTTTTGGAAATAAAAATCGAAAAAAGGTGTGTTAATTTTTATTTAATGATTATTTTAAATAATAAGATATATTATCATTAATTAAAAGATCATCAACGTAATATCGGTTGCTTCACTATACAACAGTGAACTTTAATTAATAGACTTGAAAACCTGCTTCTGTATATTGAAGCGTGTAATAATTATAAAGAGTTAATTACTCTATTTGAATTTTTCTTCAAAAGGCATGTCATCTTTGCGGACAATCCTTAATACTTGTTTGGCTAACCAAATTAATTAAGTGTTTAAATTATAGGATGCGAGAGAAATTAATAGCCAGCCCTGATATGCGGGTCTAATAATATGTGCGTAGTTGTTTAGCATGGTATTTGGAATCTACTGATATACTTTAATAAATAGTGCATTTAAAAAGTAATTTGAGCTACTAAAGCAGTTTTAAAACGACCTATGCAATAAAATATAAATTAGATCCACTGCATGACATAGAAGGTACTTCTTTAAAATTTGTATTTCATATAGAAGAAATTATTTGTGACTCGGAGTATATAAAGGAAATAGAGTAGATAAATCCAGATGATCTCCAACTGCCCATTTCAGGAGAATAATTTGAGAAAGCCACTCAACAACTTAAGGCCGGGAAAAGATCCTGGCGTAGACGACCTTTTAAAAATTCTGATAAAAAATTAAAGGTACTTTTCAACTAATTGCGAAAGATTACAAATCCGGAGAACCAGTGAGTTTATAAAGAGTAAAAGTATTGGAAAAATATGTGATCCAAGTTAAATATGGTGCTATTATCACAGAGGCAGTAATCCGAATCCACTACACCTATCCGTTTTAAGTGAGCTGGATATCTACCATGACCTGATTTAAGCCTAACCAAATCAGGTGAGTAATTTCTTGACTCGATGTGTTTATACAGCTCTATTTGTGTTGGGAGATTTGGGTGAATTAGCGTATAGTGGTTTTTGATCGTTCTACATGTTCCCTCCATTCTACCTTCCAATCGCCCCTTGCTATTTGCGTAATTTATGTGGCAAGGTCTACGGTACTTTTTCCATTTTTGTCTGCTATTTCATTGCCTCTAATGTTCTCGTGCCCATTCACCCATATAAACTTCACAGTGTTGCCTTGCTTAATTAACTTGGTGTGTATGTTGGCAATTTCATTTGCAATTGAGTTGTTGTAATGCTTTGTGCCAAATTGTTTTAGTGTTATTAGTGAAGCTTGACTATCACTTAGTATTACTATTTTTTTTAGATTCTGATTTTCGCACCACCCCATTGCCATTTTAATTGCATATAATGCTGCTATATGTATCGTAGCATACTAATTGAGTTTGTATAGGGCAGGAAATTTCATTGTCTCCTCGTAAAAGGCCATCCTCTGCCTGTTTTCTTGCTTCATCCGTAATTTTTTTTGGATAACTTGTATATTTATCCAAAATATTTAATACTATTTTCTGGTTTATAATTAGATGTCCAGTCTCATTGTAACAGAAAAATTGGTTATTATTTATTATGTATTTAGTATTTGTATGAAACATCGCTGGTTTTGTGGAACATATTAATTGATTTTCGAGATCTCTCGTGTTGAAGATGGCTTCTGCTAGCGGTGGGCTGCTTTTTAGTTTCCAATATAGATTGTTCAAGATATCTAAAGACAAATAAAACAATTGTTTTGATACTTGATCCATTTGGCTTCCCTTCAGCACAAATTTCTCTGATAAGGCTTGGATTCTAATGTGAAATGGCGGCTCCGCTGCTTCTGCAAATATAATTTGTGGATCTGACTACCCTAATACAAATTTTCAAGGCTTTTAACTGAATGGTTTTAACGATTTTAATGCCCAGTAATTTTGTGCGCAGATCACGAAAGTGGCAAAGAAATTTGGGGTAAAGGCGTCTTTTCCGCGATGTTTTTTCGGATGGAAAAATTCATAATTTTCATGATTGTGTTTTTCGCATTTTGACATTATCGCTCATTATCATTCCAAAGACAGTATATCACCCAGTTATAACGTACCTGTATGATAATTTTTATTTTTTTTGTACATGATTTCCTCAAAAATGCACCAAATTAACTTCGCAGATTTCGCATTGTGGTGTCCTTGTCTCTCAAGAATGTGTTTGTGTGTTAACAAGGTGTGGCCAATCCTGAGTCTGCTGGAAACAACCTGTTACCTCCTTTGAGGATGATTTACCTTGCTTAAAGCTACGGATGTCTCTACTTCATGAAGTTTTGTTTCGCAGCTGCTTCACTCAGCTTGCCATTTTTGTTTGCACTTTGTTTTATATTTTGTCACTACGTCTTCGAGTGAAAATGAAAATTGCTTACCAAGAAAGAAGATATCGTTTGACAACGCGAGAAATGTTTTCCACTGGAAGGACTGTATTGGTGAGGAATAAAATACAAATATACTGTCAAAACATTGCTTTGGATGGAATTGTTATTTTAGATAGTACCTATGCTTTAAAATTGTACATATAATGCAGCCACAAGCTTGGCTTTGTATGTATTGAATCAATCCCATCAATTTTTGCAGTGAACCAACGGCTTGTAAGCAGGGGCGTTGTCTTGCAACAGCAGCATATCTTCGGCCAGTTTTCCGCGGCGTTTTTTTAAATAAAATTTCCTTGTGTTCTTATTTCCTAGTCTTGTTGAGAAATGTAAAATACGCATAAATTGGAAATGCGTTTCACCCAGTTAGTCGATCATTTCATTGACAGAATACATGTTGTCTTGAGTGGTCGAAGAAATTGGCATTCCAGAGAGGTGCTTGTCTTTAACATTTGTACGTCCTCTTTTAAATCCCGTAAGCCACTGTTTAACAGTAGCATAGGAACAGATTTTTACCATATCAGCAAGCACTTCTTTGGATGATAACTTTTTCGAAAATTGATACCTAATAACTAAGAGAAACGCTTTTTTTTAAATCAAAATCTATCTTTTTCTTACATAAAAATATAGCTTTTTCTTATATCAAATCCAGCTTTTTTTAAACATGCCCTTTCCAAAAATTCACAGTTGTGGCACTTTCAACTTTTGCATGTCACACTTTGACTGCTTATTTATGAAATACCGTGATTGTTACCCTTGCAACTTAATTTAATTTTGCTTGTTGGAAAATTTTTCGGCTAACTAGCCTCGTATATTACAGCATCTTGAGCAGTCTCACAATTTAGCTAAAATACTTTTAGTTCCATATTAACTTAATAATATTGTTGCTGATAAAAATGTGAAAAATTATATATTATATGTATGGGATAAAATGGTGAAAGTGGCAATTAACATCAAGTTTTTATATCAACGAAGTGATTTACGTCTTTATCTGTTAATGGTGCTAGACGGTCAAACTTTTAACTTTTTAACATAATCATAAATGATTTAAACTTTTATGATACCAGTAATAGGTATATAATTACGGTTATAAAGCATTAAAATTAGAAGTGCGTCAAAAATTCTTATATTCTCGTTTTGATGCTCTTTATGGCAGATAAATCAGGAAAGATTTTGAATACGGACAGCTGGTTATATCGAAAATAATAATTAAAATGAAAAAAATAACTTCACAACCAGTTTAGTTACGAATTGCCACGGCAAATTTGTTTCCGTTCAGGTTCCTAATTTTATTTAACTACCTTCTTTCGTATTAGTTGTGTCGCTTCATTAGACAACGTTTCTTCCGTGTTTGTTTAAAACGGACATTTTAAGTAGTAGAAATAGGTTTACACGAAATACTTCTAATAATTTAACATTATAGAGCCTCGGTGGTTCAGATGTAAGAACGTGTGCCTCTGAACCGAAGGGTACTGGGTTCGATCTCAGGGTGCTCCTTTCCCTTTTTCAGCACAAACTGTAACATTAACATAAACCGAGGTTTTGGCATTGTATTTGAGCAAGTTGAATGTCTGCACGTTCCGGCCTTCGCAGGGGGCATAAAGCCGTCGGTCCCGTGTCTATGCGACGTTTAGCACGTTAAAGATCCCCACCCTCCAAAGACAGGGGTTCGGCAAAATTTCCAGAATGGTAAGGTGAAACTGCTCCCTGGCGTCCGTGATTGGCCATAGTCGCGGAATTAGGCCGACGTTAAATAAACGAATTACAAACACACACATTTAAACATTATATACACTGTGCTTCTAAACTAATAGGACCCACAATAATAATTATAATAATATTTTTTTAGGCCTACCCCATAACAGAACAAGATAAAGAAATAATACAAGTGTGCTAAGTCTGTGACCTTTCCACACATAGGATTAGGAACTACATACACACACACTTATATATATATATATATATATATATATATATATATATATATATATATATATATATATATATATATATATATAGAAAGTCTCATTAATGGCTATCGACCTCAGGAATCTATGGGCTTTGAAAAAACGCAAGATCTTGGTAAAACATGTACTATATTTGGCACCTTTTTTGGCACATCTTCAGGAGCCGAAAGCTGAACCAAATTAAAAAGACGCCAGCAAGGAAACACACAAAGAGAGTGGGACATCTCATCGCTTTTGATATTTTAGACACAAGAAACACATAGGACAATCACAAAATCTTGGCTACATAGTCACATTAATAAAAACATGGATAAAGTTTAAAATTTGAAGTATTAAATTCATGTACCCCAAATGGTCTACGACAACCTCTTCATTAACAGCTGGATTTTCTCATTTAGTTCTCTATGCTGTGGCTGAAGGGTATATAGGGGATAACATCGCCAATAAGTTGAACATTTCAGAAAGCATATTACATCAGCAAGAACTGCTGGAATCTCAAGATCATTCCCCAATGCAGATGGAGAATTATAAGTTTTTACGAAGAACAAATAGATTTAAATAAATTTGGCGTTGTTACGTTTTGAAACATAAATAATTGTACTTTTAATATATATATATATATATATATATATATATATATATATATATATATATATATATATATATATATATATATATATATATATATATATATATATATATATATATAACAATGTTTCCAATATTTAAATAAACAATTTTCTTCCAAACTGTGTTTTATTAGCAATGACATTACTATATAGCAACGTTTCTCAAACTCTTAATATTTGCGACCCAATTTTCAATCACAATTCTAATTCTAGAACCTCTGCGAGGCCTGTATAAATGCTGCATCTCGTTCAGTTCCAGCCAGTCTCAGTCGAGTCAATCCTTCTACCGTAAATGTGTATGTCGTAATTTGTCTGTTAACTGCAATTCACGATATTGGAGTAGCAGTATATTTATACAGTATATACAGAAACATGGATAAATTTTTAAATGGGCGTAATCGAGCATTTGACAATAGTGAACCATCAACAAGTGCACAGACGAGAGTGTTTCTGAAACAAAAATCGAGAAAATATTCTTACGATAAATTAATGTTTGGGTTTACAAGCACCGAAGTTAATGAAGAAGAAAGGCCCCTGTGTGTCATTTGCTCAAAATTTTTTGCAGCAGACAGCATGAAATATAATAAGCTTAAACGACATTTGGTCACGCTTCATAGTGAATACGTTAACAAACCCTGAGAATTCTTCGAATTACAATTAAAATCATACGAAAGGCAGAAATGATTAAAAAACTATGTATTTGAATGAAGAAGCTTTACTTGCCTCTTACAAAGTTTCATAACAAATAGCTAGATGTAACAAGCCTCACACCACTGGTGAAGAACTTATTCTGCCAGCTGCAATTGCTGTCGTTTAAACTATCTTTGGAAATAATTTTGCCAAACAATTGCAGGCCACATCTCTATCAAATGATTACTGTTGCCTGTCGAATTGGTGATATAACTGAAGATGTACAGCATTAGCTTTTCGGAAAGTTCGCGACACATTTTTTTCAATTGAGCTTGATGAGGCAACAAATAGCAATAAATATGCTATTTTAATTGTCTATGTTTGATTTTGTGATCGTATGTCAGCAGTAGAAGAACTACTATTTTGCAAACCGATAGAACTCAAAGCAACAGCACTTGCATCCTCAGGCAGCAGAAAATTGAATTAATACAAAATCATGACAACCACAAGTAAAGACCTGTTGAGAGTCCCATCAAGCAGCGAAACCGGTTACAGTAACGTTCAAGAACATCCTAGAACATCTAGAATTCAGAAGAGTAACTTGCTCCAGTTGGCTTACGCGCTGCCTAGGTCCTTCATTTACAAAAACGAAAACAAACAGTGAAGCCAGAGAAGTAGTCTCTAAGTCTGTATGTAGTATGGACGAGTTTCACCAAGTAAGGGCAACAACAATCAATGAATTTCATATACTGTTACCATTTTCAACATCCTACATTCGCTAAACCGGATATTCTGCGGTAGCTGACATAATATATATATATATATATATATATATATATATATATATATATATATATATATATATATATATATATATATATATATATATATATATTGCTATGGTATTTTGTCTGTTTCCTTTTATAGCACTTTTAATTGTAGAGCATGATAATTCAATTGCGTCTTTATTAAAAAAAAACGCTAATATTGTTGATCCTGAAATTATGCCAAAGATTGATTACTTACTGCTGTGATTTTAAATTTTTCTCTCATCTCATGGATAGGGTTCTGTGGTTGGGCTAGCATTTTTGTTTAATATATCGTTTTAATAAATTATAGTACTCCCAAGTGTTTCGAAGTTTCAAAAAAAATTATATATGATGGGTTCTTTTGATTTTACTTTATCATATAGCTAGTATTTGTTTGATTTTAGGTCAAAATTAAACAGATTATGTAAGTACAATCTAATATGTTTTATTTCTGATTGATTATATTGACAAATTTCCATTAAAAAAAAGGTTATATTAAATTTATCATCACTGATTGTCGAAAAATCAATACAAATCAACTTTATTTAATAGAATGAATTACCTAACTATGATCTAGCGATTCGGCCTCTATCTAATATTCCCCTTTAGTGAACTAAATATACATTAAAACCATCAATGGGACAAAAATATTCTTAAAAACTATTCACACTATAGAAAAAGGGTCTCCATATTTATTGCGATAAAGTTCATAAAACGACTTACTGCATGACGTCTTGATTGCTTCTTCCATTTGATGTGTATTTATTGCTTTCCATTTGATTTATTGTTTGTCTTTTGTAGCTTGCCTGTGATTACTAATTAATTTCCATTTTATTTAAAACGGTCTTAACAAACCGTGTGCCAGATAATCATTTTTATTTTCTGTGCACAAAAATTGAATATGAGTTTATTATGAGGCACTTGCCTTTTTTGTTTAATTATCAACTTCCATATTTACAGTGACGCCGTACGTCAACTAATTTCAAGTTTCACTCGCCGCCGTTCAATTACGAATCGTCTTCTTCGACCTGCCGTGGTCTCCTTAAATAAACTACACCTGTCTTACAAAAAATATTTTCTCGCTGTATCTCGGTAAAACAAAGTTCATAGGCCTTGCATTTTCCCATTGTCCAAGTTTTTGTTCGTTGCACTCTTTTGAAACAACCAAAAAAAAACTATCCTTATCAACTAACACTGCGTCTTTTCCTTATAATTGGTATTTACAAAAAAACTTATTTATAACTTAATATTATAAATGTATAATATAGTAAATGTACTTACTGCCTAAGGATTAAAATAAAATCGTTATATTCTAATAAACTCTATAAATAAAAACAAGGATTTTGTTCTGCGTTCCATTGTATTCCAACGACTTTTGTTTAGTGAACTTAAAATGTACTACATGTAAAAAATAAATCATTGTTCTTTATTCTTTTAGCTGTCTTGCTATACCTTATTTAAAACTAAAATATTTTACACTTTCAATTATACAGGGCATTTAAATATTAGGACGTATTAACTTTATGTACATGGCCCGATTTATTCCACATTGCTATCTATAGCTATATATATATATATATATATATATATATATATATATATATATATATATATATATATATATATATATATATATATAAATAAGATAAATAATTTAATATTGATAGGTTAAGTATTAAATAGATCGTGCAGTACCAATACAACCTTGTATAAGTGTGTTCCATTTATTTTCTTTTAGTAAATAAAATATATTTTTAATAATGTATTTTTCTCATTTCTTCCACATATGCTCGCACACCCCATTTAGCTTTACCCCCCCCCCCCCCCACCTCCAGCGGGCTCGCCCCTCAGTTTGATAATCTCTGCTATATAGTAATGTGGCAATTTTATGCGATAAAGTACCACTTTAATATACGATTTTGAATTTAGTTAATAGCACATTATCAGTCAAAATGCGAAAAATTTTCATCTGAATTTAACTTGACAATGCAGTGTATTAAGAATACTTAGTTGTCATCTTTTAATTCCATATTGCATTTAATAATTCATATATAGTTACGTATCTGACAGCTTTTTATAAACTGGCACTACATGACAACATCCACACATTAAACACGTTCTATGTTGTCATACGTTCAACCAGTGTTAAGACATTCTTAAGAGATTAAGACACTGGTAATCCCTGATTAATCAGTGCCTCTTCTTAAGCTGCATAAAAACCGATGGAACAAACAAGTGTTCACTGTTTAAGGCATTTACACTTATAATGGACTTGTGGTGTATGGACATGGACTGCATGTTCAACATTTAAATAAAAACAAACCAGACTTGCGTTAACTTTAATTGAAATTTACGACTGGTGCGTTCCTTATGGTAATTTTTATTATCCCCAGAAGGTGCTTTTTCCTTTGGCGCGGTTAGGAACATAAGGAATAGAAAATGAGCGAATCCAAGCAGTATATACTGATTCACATTTCAAATACGTGCAGGTGATCTACCAGGGAAAGTCGAAAAGTAGTAGGACTACTTTCCCGATCTTCAGATATTAAGTTCCGTTACCGTTTTGTAAATCACATGTGATTTATTAAAAGTCATAGGACACAAAAATATCACTGTTTCGTACTGTCCAATCTGTCTACTTACTACACAATCTAAGTTTGAAGCTTCCAGTTTCTTATTTACAGATGAGACCTTGTAGAAGTTACATAGGTTACAAAGGTTGTGTTAAGAGGCGGCACCTTTGATCTGATCTGTATAATGTGGAAGCTTCTTATCATTTCTTTATACAGAGGATGCCACAGAAATACGTGACAGATTGTGGCTACTCGAGAATACTGACCACACAGACCTGTTCGCAGATAGCTTCTTGTATCTTATTAGAAAATTAATTAGTTACTTACTAAAAAAACATTCTGATTGCAACAGATTATATTCTCGAAAAGGAATTATATGGTGTTGTGGTGCTAATTAATTTGAGACTTTTAATTAGAATGAACTGGTTGCTTATATAATCAATGGTGTTAATTAAGTACAACTGGTAAAATCTAATAACGAAAATATTAATTACTGAAATTTATAGGCCTGTTATACAGTTGGTTAATTTTGTTTGAAAATAAATGTAATACAGTAATAAAGTGACAAGAAAAACTTATAGTATGACACATGTTTCAATCAGAATTCACTAAAATTCATTGAAATTCACAGATTATTGTTAGTACATTTGGAGAACCCAAATAACCACAGCACATTTAAAAAAACTGACCATCGCATCGCTTCACAAACCAAGTAAAATTTACGCACGAATTGAAAATTAATAATAAACTACCTTTTTTAGATGCACTAGTTATTTAAAATAAAGGCGCTTTTGAATTATATGTCCACAGAAAGGAAACCACCACTCTAAGTGGCATTCTGAAGGACTCACATCATACGTATGCAGAAAAAATAGCTAGTTTGAATAAATAGTAACTAGGTTATTACATTTTCCTTTAAGTAAAAGTATAGATAGCAAAGAATTAAGGTATATTAAGAACGTCGCTGAATATAACGAATACACTGCATGCCTACTGGAGAATATTAGCGCCGTCGTGGCCGTGTTCGAAAGTCCAGTCGAACTTCCCAATTCGGACTCGGGGGAGGACGGTTCGAGACTCACCGGCAGCGGATGATTTTTCAAAATCACTTCTGTCGTTGAGATCGAGCTTAAGGTGGAGGGTAGGTTAGTTTAGATAAGCAAGGGTCAGCATTGGCCTAATTGCCAGTGAGCATCTTACGTTTTTACTGGAGAATATTAATTAATAAACAGAAATAAAAGAAAATCTTAGCGGAATCAACAGAGAGAATAAAAAAACTTTGTTTGCCTACTATTTGAACCTCGAATCATGGGACGTCTAAAGAGCATTTTTAGGAAAGCCAGTTTGCAACTAACATTTTCGGCAAAATATATTTAATTTTTTTGTCTAGGTAACCCAAAAGACAAGGATAATACCACTAAAAGGTCAGTGATCTATAAAATAAGCTGTAAAGATTGTGATCTTAAATACGTCGCGCAAACCAAAAGATCTATTAAAATTAGATATAAAGAACATTTAGCGCAACAAGATATAGAGTATTATAGATAAATCATGCGTGGCCCGACATATTTGGGATAATAATCACTACGTAGATAAAGATAACCTAAAATGAATAAAAAATGTTAGACAACCACGACAGCTAAAGGCGTTCGAAAGTATATATCACTAAATATAGTAATAATAAAAGCTTATTGATCGACCACTTTTCAAAAGATGCCGACAATACGTGCGAATACAGATAACAGAATTCCGATATAGGGATTTTCCGGTAAACAAGCAGTGAAAGTGTGCTTGTTTGAACCATCTCAAATGTCTAAAGCCGAGTACCAGCTCCGAATATAAACACAGTTGTAGTCGTCAAACGTCTAGAGTTTTTTATCCTCAGATAACCCTATTATTCATCAAACAGATGCACGTCTTTGGTCTGATACATTTTGCATAATACGAAAGCATTATGAAGAAAATCCAGGTGATCCAAAAGTAATAATACACATAGCCTAGGTTCTTGGTATCCAAATTTTCCGATTTAGCCAAACTTGCCTTAGTCCAAAAGTCAAATATGAAAGAGATACAGGGTCTTAAATTAAGAAATTCAATTTAATTCATGTGTTCTTTTTTCGTTTAAAATTCAGCAATCATATTTTTAAATGAGTATTGTAACCATAGATTAATAAGTACACTTGATGAACCCAAATCACCACAACACATATTTCACAGACCTTACGATCGTTTCGTTGACAACGCCAACGTCATCAGAGGATGGAAAATTCTAAAATTGAACTAAACAGCTACAGTGTATTTATATCGCGCCTAGGTAACGAACTAGTCCGAAGTAAAATTGTAGTCGACGACCCATCGTTTGTCTATTGTTTAGTGAACCTACGAGGTCACATAGTGACATAGATTAAGATTATTCAATATTATATCGATACTACGTATATCCAATATTTGAGCAAATTTTTATTTAAAAAAATCTCCAATAGAGAAGTATCGATGGTGAGACTATGCAAAAATTTTTTGAGATGAGCGCTAATTTGGGCCCCTATAACCCAAAACGAGGGTCCGTTTGAATTTTTAGATGTTTATATATATATATATATATATATATATATATATATATATATATATATATATATATATATATATATATATATATATATATATATATATATATATATATATATAATTGTATTTAATTAGGTGTCTGTGTAATATATCTATCTATTGTTGTATTTCTTTTTGCCCGAGCTGTTTCTCCTATCTCAAAGCATCGGTTAAAACTTCTAAAACGATTTATTAAGTGATTTAATAACAATGTTCAACAATAATATTTCCCAATTAAATATATGCCCTTTTGATAATTAGTGATATTCTTTTAATTTTTCTACCTTAAGTATTCAACTAAGTCATTGATATGTCATTTTTTTACTCTATTATTTACATAATTTATTGAATAATCATTTATATATTAAGTAACATAAAACTTCTCCCCACAGAATATTAAAAAAATTACCTTATATTGGATCCGTCTATGCTTATTCGACTAATTAGTCTTTTTATGAACAACCTAAATTTAATTTTAATTTAATTTTCTTGTTTAACTTCAAGAACTATTATCTTGTCTTTCTTAGGGAAATCAAATAAACCAAACAATAACACGATTCAAATTTAAAATGTCAGTTTCACTTTACCTTGATAGCTATGTACATCCAGACTACCCTTGTGTGTTATGCTTGTTCTCATTTACCATAGGTGTATTTCACTGGCTATGTATATGTATTTGTATTTAGATCTGCCTCTGGATTCTATGTTACCATATCTTGAGTGATGGTGTTTGATTGTTTTAGGTACTTTCGCTGGTCTTACAAACCGCCAAGGACCCCGCTCTATAAACTTTACTTCAGAACAATACTTTTTTCTGTTCTTATAAATAGCTCCGCTCTCTAACTTTAAAAAAGAACCAATGTCAGTCTATTTTCTTCTGCCAAACCTCTTCTCGCATTTTTTCACAGCAATCTTTTTCTGTCAAAAAAAAACTTCCGTTTTTCTGTGTTGTCATCGCTTTATTGTCACCTTCGTGGAACTGTCATTTTTCACAAAAATTTCAAATTATTGTGGAACTGTCATTTTGTGCACACCTCCTTAATGCGAATTACAACAGTTATTCTAAATATTCCAATTTTGTTCTAGTTCGATTGTCTACATATACTATCGATACTTAATCTAATTTTGACAAGCACAACATTTTTTTTTGTTAATGTAAATTTGGGCTTAGCTAGTTAAGTCTTTTAAGTCTTCTGAAACGCATTTTACGCTTTATCATTATCACACTTCTTATATTAACTTAACCTAATTATATTATACCTCATATCAATGACTGATTTGAATTATATATGCTCCATTCATTTATTTACTACTTTCCCACTAAATTATTTGCATTCCTGTTTGAACTTTAAAGCTTTGTTGGTAAAGTAGCTGTTGTTGATGATGTCATGGTGCGTTTTTATGTCCTAATGGTGTATGTGTAATGTGTTGTTTAGTGGATCTGGTTTCCAGAACAATATATATATATATATATATATATATATATATATATATATATATATATATATATATATACATTGGTGTGTATCAAAAAATACCAAATGGATTTGAACAAAATTTGGCACATGCCTTTAATTTCTTAAAACCGCGGACGAGTTCGTTAGCCAGCCGAATCGGACCAATTTTTCTAAAAAAAGATTGTTCTGAAATAAAATTCTCAATCTCAAAAAAAAGTTGTTTTGATAAATTTTGTAGGTATGTTGCTCCGGTAAAGGCCTTTCTATATACATTCAATTTTCTAGGTTTAGAGCAAGCTGAGTATTCAAATTTGAAGCATTTAATTAAAAATCGCTACCATAACGCACTTACTGCGGCCCGAATTTTTTCTTTGAAAAAATTGTATCTCGAAAAATAACAAAGTCATTTCGATGAATTTCGTAGGTATGTTGCTCCGGTAAACGCCTTTCTATAAACATTCAACTTTCTAGGTTTAAAGCAAGCGGAGTTATTCAAATTTGAAGCATTTAATTAAAAATCGCTACCATAACGCACTTGCTGCGGCCGGAATGTTTTCTTTTAAACATTGTATCTCAAAAAATGACAAAGTCATTTTGATAAATTTGGTAGTTGTTGGTCCGGTAAAGGCCTTTCTATATATATATATATATTCAAATTTCTAGGTTGAAAGCAAGCTGAGTTATTTAAATTTGAAGCATTTAATTTTAATCGCTTCCATAACGCACTTGCTGCGGCCCGAGTTTTTTCTTAAAAAAATTGTATCTCAAAAAATAACAAAGTTATTTTGATAAATTTGGAAGGTATGATCGCAGACTCATGGAGGGTTCTGTCTTCGTGGATCTCCAAAAAATATTAGATTGGGAAGTAGAAATCTTGTAGAATTCAACCTCACCAAATTTCAGTCTTGCTTTCTTTCTCATAAGAGATACACCTGGCATAGACCCATCACAATGAACAACCAAGTTATTCCAAGTAATGAGTCCTTTTCACTTGTTGGCATTTCTGTGGATCGAAATCTCAATTGGCACCAACTTGTCACATCAAGTGCAGAAGCGGCTGCTAAGAAATTAGGTTTCCTCTTCCGGGCTCGCAAATACTTTTCACCAGCTAATCTCTATACCTTATATACTTCACAAATAAGGCCAAACCTCGAATACTGCTCCCATATCTGGGGTGCTGCTGCCGCTTCTACACTCGCTATCCTGGATTCTATTCAGAAGAGAGCTATACGTCTCATCGGTAACCCTACCCTCACCCAAAGGCTGCCATCTCTTGCCCACCGACGTGCCGTTGGTGACCTCTCTCTCTCTTTTATAGATATCTGTACGGGCACTGCTCAGAGGAGCTTTCTTCCATAGTTCCTTCACCTGCTACCCCCAACAGATCTACCAGGGGAACAGAGCGAGTGCACCCTTTTACTGTCCAGGTCACCAGACATAGAACATCCTGTTATGCCCGCTCTTTTGTCCCGAGGACTTACAAGTTGTGGAATTCCTTGCCGGCGCATGTTTTTCCTTCTCCTCCGAACCTCCAAACCTTCAAGTCCGGAATTAGAATTAACCAGTTGCCTCTTTCCTCCTTGTCGACACCCACGGTACGATAGTATTTAGGCTGTAAGCCCTCGTGGTGTGTTGTTGAAATAAAAAAAATCGATGGTAACACTTTCGAAATAATTTTTCACATGTGTGCGTACTAGAACCTCCTAAATCGATCTTCAAGGTCTGTGTAAGTTTAAAGTATTAATTTTAGTAATGTGCCGTATAACAATCGTGTACAGTTCTTATGAAAGTTCACTACTATAACGCACTTGCTGCGTCCCGATTTTGTTAAAATTTACTAGTCATGCTCAACGTGCCAAGTTTAATAATTCTCTCAACCATTGAACGAAGAGTTGTTCCGTGCTGCTCGAAACAAATACACAAAACAACATATAGCAATTATTTGGAAGCAGATGTAATCGTAACAATTCAACGCTTCCCGCTTTTTTGTCGAGTGGGACTAAAATTGAGATTAAATGACCCGAAAATAAAAATCGTCCAGCCTCTTCAAATTGGTAATGAAGCTAATAGAGTGACCCTGGTTGACGCAACTCTTGATGTTACAAGATACGGGATGCATTTTTTGTAAATTTTCATACGGAGAGAAACATTTTGGTAATAACAGAGGCTTATAAAAGTTGCTCGAACGAGTGTAGGATAACCGCTTATTCCATGTAGTCTGGGCAGGTATTTTTGTCAGTCCATTTAAAACGCGGGCCCTGAGGATACATTTTGAATGTGTGGGTCGTAAAGCTCTACAATATACTGTTCAGCCTACACAACAGTTCCAACACGAGCTCTGCGTTTATCTCATAAAATAATAAATATCTTGTAGAGTTAGAGCCGTTATTATGAGACGTTTGTTGGATTTGAAATGCACAGTCATATCTAACGATTTTATTCAACTAATTGACATTTTCTGGTTCGTGATTTTCTACAACAACCTATCGTAAAACTGGCTAGAGGTAGAAGTAAAAGAACATATTATATCATTTGCTTCAGCTCAAGGGCTACTAGTAATTATATGCATAACAGTAAATTATTATTTGGTTCAGTAGATGACAGTCTAAGATGTGAAAGTATATCAAACTGTGTTCACACGAAGAATATTCTATATCACATCTGGTACCATAGAAACAATAAATTGCAATTTTCAGTACTGAATGGAGAATGTTTATCACATAAAAACGTAAGTACCACCAAAGCCTTGGAAATTTACACCTAAAAAGTATATATATATATATATATATATATATATATATATATATATATATATATATATATATATATATATATATATATATATATATATATATATATATATATATATTGAGAAGCTACACTCCAGCTACACCCCAGTTATTATATTACATCCACATGAGTATGAGAATAAAACGCATTTATACAAAGCGCTTGCTTGAAAGTATGGTTGTTAAATATACTAAAACTTTTATCGATTAGAAAAGAGAGCTGTTTAGCTAATTAATGATGGAATATCTCTCAAAAATTTAATGGATGACATACGAGAACATGCAGTAACACTCGAAAGCTGGCTTTTCGTTCAAATTAATTGACAGTACGGGCTGTTCTCCTGGTCATTAAATCAGCACACTGCTTGGCTCCATTAAATTATTATATTTCTGAAATTAGTAGAGTTACTTCTATTAAATTTACTAGGCAAATTGGTTTATCAAGGAGTTCGTAGTTTTATATTAAATTAGGTAATGGGCATTTAAAAATTTTTGCTCCTCCGAGAGACCAAAGAAATGTTCAAGATTAGGTGTTTTTGTATGATAAACAAAATGTACATAATTGTTAGCTCACAAAAACTCAGAATCTCTAATAAAGGCAATCGACCTTACCACAAAATGAGCAATAAAAATGCAAGTTCTTTGCTACAACATGTATTTTACGCCTATAATTGACGCTTCTTCAGGAGCCGACAGCCCAACGAAAAGAAAGCGCATATACCTGTTTTTGGGAAATTCTCTGTTGCCCAGTTGCAAAGGGGATTAATTATAATTGAAATTAGCAAACTTAAGAACACTAAAACATAAGAACCAAAGACAGCATTCCTAAGAATATTTTTATTATATTCAAATTATGCACGCAAAAGCCATGGATATATCTTAACTTGGTAGCCATGTTTAAAATATTCAAATTTTGAAATAATATTGTTACATATCTAGTTTTCTCTTCTCACTAAAACTCTCTACCAAAGACATTTAAATATGTAATTTTTTTGTGGATCTTTTTTTGTAATTTTCTTGAAAAACACTTTTTTCGGGGAATTTGTGTACAAAAAGTTCGCCTATGAGGAGATCATAACTTTAAAAACTTTTTTCAGTTGAGCGTGAACTAATGCCCCTTGAACCCACATCCGAGGTCAGTTTCAATTATTATATATATTTATCTAAATATAGACAATAATAATAGTTATTGTTATTATTGATGGTAATTATACAAAGCTGTACACTTCTGTTTGTCCCAGATTGCAATCTTTATGGGTTAGTTCAGAATAATATCTCCAAACTTTCAGAATTGACACTGACAAACCACAACTTTTAAAAATACCAGAATTCTAAATTTTAATTTCTTCATTATTTGATCAAGTGAAAATTGTAACTCACGCCTCTTTAATTTCCCAAAGTTGTTATGCCTTTTAAGAATATCTCCCAAAATTAACCAACTTCCTTCCTATTATAAATTAAAGAAAATATCAAAAGCCATCACAAATTCGAATTTTTGTAAAACATTACGTAGATTATTTGTATGAAAAGTAGCTCCGCACTTGCTGCGTTCAGACTTTTTAGTGAATTTTCTTTCGCTAATGAGGAGATCCTGACTTTTGAATGTTGACAAAATTTCTTTAAATGAGCGCTAATTAGGCCCACTAGGACACATATCCGGGGTCCGTTTCAATTTTTATATGTTTATATATATATATATATATATATATATATATATATATATATATATATATATATATATATATATATATATATATATATATATATGTATTTCACACTGATAACTCAAAAAATAATTGGACGATTTTGATTAAATTTGGTGAATACCTTTCTATGGCAAGTGGCTTCGATAAGTTCGTTAGCCAGGAAAATCAGCCAAGGTTTTCCCGGAAAAGTTTGTGTTTTCTTTCGAAAAAAAAATTATATCCCCGGAAATAACAAAGTAAGGGCAAACAAATTTGGTACGCGGGTTTATATCATTATAGGTAAATTACTTGACTTGTAAGTAAAAAGACAAAAAGTTATAGGCACCTAAATAAAAATAAATTGGGTTATAAATCAAAGTCGCGATTTAAAACGTCAAAATTGGCAACATTTAGGCAAACAACCTGAAACTAATACGGGCTATGGAAAGCAAATGTCTCCAGAAGAATATTTTACAAACCTTAAAGTCTTAGCTTCAACTATCATTGTCCTTCATTTTACTAAAATATTTCCAGAAAATTCATTTCAAATAGAACCTTTCTCTGATGCTTTGGCAGTAGTCTTAGCTATAGAGTTTATCGTTTCATGGTATACAATTTTTGTCGAATTTTCGTAAAAAAGCAATAAAGCTCAATATATCCGTTATTATACAAGATACGAAAAAAATTGTATACATTAATTACAGGGTGTCCGGAGCTACATCTTAAAAAATTACTTCTATAATCACAGGATGGTCGTTGGTGATAAAAATTTTCTCTTTTTTTTAATCGAACACACCTTATGTTATTGCCATTTTGCATTTTCCATCGAAATATAATGCATGTTTGTAAGAAAATAAATTAGGGACGTAGCAAGTGCGTTATGGTAGAGAATTTTCGTTAAATGCTTCAAATTTAAATACCTTAATTTGATATTAACCTATAAACTTAAACAAAAAACCGGTTTTTTGGGAACACTTTAAGTTTACTTTCGGAAATTTTTGTACATTTTCAAGCAATAAAGTTATTTAGATGAAACATGGCACATTGTTTCTACTATATAGGTTATACTGGTAACCAAATTTTTTTAATAAAAAGAAACACGTAAGACTAGATGCATTCTCGCAACAATTAGAACCGTAGACCGGTTTCGCTCTCATTAGAGCTCTTCAGTACGGCATACTAATTGCAGCAAAAATGCACCAAAAATAACACGGCTATCGTATAGCCAGTCTTAAAACACTAAGTGAGTGGTGAACGGGTCGCCACCTAGTTCGGAACCAAGTACTATGTTGTCACGCCCGCTCCAAATAACACAGAGTGTTTAAAATAGAGACGGTATACAACTAACTAACAATTTAAAAAATTGTTAGCCCTGGCCCATTTCTACCCCAATATAGGGACCAAGTATGTAAGACTAGATGCATTCTCGCAACAATTAGAACCGTAGACCGGTTTCGCTCTCATATTTTAAACACTCTGTGTTATTTGGAGCGGGCGTGACAACATAGTACTTGGTTCCGAACTAGGTGGCGACACGTTCACCACTCACTTAGTGTTTTAAGACTGGCTATACGATAGCCGTGTTATTTTTGGTGCATTTTTGCTGCAATTAGTATGCCGTACTGAAGAGCTCTAATGAGAGCGAAACCGGTCTACGGTTCTAATTGTTGCGAGAATGCATCTAGTCTTACATACTTTGTCCCTATATTGGGGTAGAAATGGGCCAGGGCTAACAATTTTTAAAATTGTTAGTTAGCTGTATACCGTCTCTATTTTAAACACTCTGTGTTATTTGGAGCGGGCGTGACAACATAGTACTTGGTTCCGAACTAGGTGGCGACACGTTCACCACTCACTTAAGAAACACATATTTGCTATTAAAAATATTTTTATGAAAATTCACTACCATAACGCACGTCCAGATTTTTCTAACATCCACAGGTTTATATTTTTAATTTTTGTCAGTAGTGAGTAATACCAGTACTCGTTGAACAGTCAGGGAACTTGAAATTGATTAAAAATCAATGGAAGCAAAGACACGGTCTCCATCAGGTTGTGACTTCTCTATTTTAGAGACAAGATAAAAACGAATATATTTCATATTATTTAAGAGCATCATAATTCACCGAATTTTTAAATTTAATCTGAGTACTGACACTCCACAACCGATAACCCAACTCTTAGATGATATGTCTTAAAATCATTAAATCACGAGGCCATTAGTGAAGACCCCTACCTTCGATGTGTGCTTTATCAGCGACATTTCAAGCTTGTATAAAGTTGTAACGTTACAAAACACCATCATGTGTGGAGGTTATGTTATCGTTCCCTGGTCGTAGAATCATTAGTAAACATAGTTTATCGCTGGAAATGCATAACGTTGTGGTATTTATGTCCAACAAAATTACACACGTTCTGTTCTTTGCGGTTATGGCTACCTTGTAGCCGGTAATTGAAATCTCCGAACACATTTCAAATCATCGCGGAGGCTACATGTTTTCATATATACGCATGTATTGTTTGTTTTATTACTGATAATAATTCATAAGGCTATGCGTTTCTTCGAAAGTACTGTAAATATTTATTTGTACGTAATTATACGGTATAAAATTAAGTGCAACGGGTGTGGAGAAGTTAAAGACAAATTGTTTTGTAAGTGTGCTGTAAAATCTAACTCGGAACGCCTGGAACTATTACAGTTTGACGTTTATACTTGCAAAAATAACAAAGCAACTGTTACATCAACAATATTTTCTCACAATATCCGGCATTATGATGTTTTTTGTACCATTTATAGCCAGTATGAGTCTGCCTTCTTAAGACTTCTGAAAGATACTTCTTCCATCACAAAAATACAATTTTTTTTGTAAAAAACAGTCAGTTTTCGCAGTAATTTTTTCGTGTTTCTGTAGAAATCATTGTGTGTAGGATTGTGTAAAAGTTTGGTTATTAATAATAACTGTTTAATAAGGTATTGTTACAAAAATGTTTTCGGATTTTCGTGAAAAATTGTTTGCAAATTTTCATGCAAATTTTTTTGTGAGTTCATTGAAAAGCTTTTAGTGAATTTTCTTAAAAAAAATTCACTAATGAGGAGATCCCGGCTTTTGAATTTTGAAAAAATTAGCGTTAATTAGGCCTCCCAGAACACATATCCGGGGCCAGTTACATTTTTATATGTTTATATATATATATATATATATATATATATATATATATATATATATATATATATATATACATTTTTATTTTTTTAGAATTTTTTTTTTTTCAAATAAAAACCCAAAATTTTCCCGGAAAACCTCGTCCGATTTTCCTGACCAACGAACTTATTCAAGGCACTTACAAAAGTGCCAAATTTCATCAAAATTAGCCCATTATTTTTGAGTTATCGCTGTATATATATATATATATATATATATATATATATATATATATATATATATATATATATATATATATATATATATATATATATATATATAAATTTTTTTAGAAAAATTTTTTTTTCAAATAAAAACTCAAAATTTTCCCGGAAAACCTCGTCCGATTTTCCTGACCAACGAACTTATTCAAGCCACTTACAAAAGTGCCAAATTTGATCAAAATTGGCCCATTATTTTTTGAGTTATCGGTTTATATGTATTATATATATATATATATATATATATATATATATATATATATATATATATATATATATATATATATATATATATATATATATATATATATATATATATATATATATATATATATATATATATATATATATGTATCGCACCGATAACTCAAAAAATAATGGGCCGATTTTGATAAAGTTTGGTGAGTACCTTCCTTTTGCAAATGGCTTGGATAGGTTCGTTAGCTAGGAAAATCGGCCCAGGTTTTCCCGGAAAATTTGGTGTTTTATTTCGAGAAAAATGTATATCTCCCGAATTAACAACGCAAGGGCAACCAAATTTTGTACGCAGGTTTATATCATTATATGTAAATTACCTACCAAAATTTAGCTCTGTAGGTCAAAAGACAAAAAAGTTATAGGCATTTAAATAAAAATTAATTGGGGTTTTCCTCAAAACATCAAAGTTGCGATTTAAAACGTCAAATTTGGCAACATTTAGGCAAAGAACTTGAATCGAATACGGGCTATGGAAAGAAAATTTCTCATAAGAATGTTTTACAAACCCCGAAGTCTTAGGTTTAACCGTCATTGTCCTTCATTTTACTAAAATATTTCCAGAAAATTCATTTCAAATAGACCCTTTCTCTGATGCTTGACAGTAGCCTTAGCTATAGAGTTTATCGTTTAATGGTACATAATTGTTGCCGAATTTTCGTAAAAAATCAACAAAGCTCAATATACCCGTTAATATACAAGATATGAAAAAAATTTGTATACATTAATTATAGGCTGTCTTGAGCTACATCTTAAAAAATATTTCTACAATAACAGGTTGGCCCATAAGTCGTTGATGATACAAATTCACTTTTTTTAATCAAACACGTCTTATGTTATTGCATTTTCCATCGAAATATAATGCAAGTTTGTAAGAAAAGAAATTCTGGACGGAGCAAGTGCGTTATGGTAGCGAATTTTGATCAAATGCTTTATATTTGAATAGCTCAATTTGCTATTAACCTATAAAGTTGACCAAGAAACGAGTTTTTTCAGGAACACTTTCAAGTTTACTTCCGGAAATTTTTGTACCTTTTCAAAAAATAAAGTTATTTTGATAAAATGTGGTACATTGTTTTTACTATATAGATTTTACTGGTAACCAAATTTGATGCCTGATTTCTTAAAAAAAAACACACACATATTTGCTATTAAAAACATTTTAATGAAAATTCACTACCATAACGCACTTGCTGAGTCCAAACTTTTTTTTTGAATAATTACATCTTGGCAGGTGGGTAAATAGCTTGAAGGAGTTCGTTGGTCAGAAAAATCGGACCAGTTTTTTCAGGCACATTTATAGTTTATTTTAAGATTTTTTTTAAACTTTTTGCAATAATAAAGTTATTTCAATGAATTATGGTATTATTTCTACTAGGTATATGGGTTATACAAAATTTCATGCCTGATTTCATTAAGAAAAAGACATATTTGCAATTAAAAACCTTTTTATGAAAATTCACTACCATAACTCACTTGCTGCGTCCCGACTTCTTTACTTAATTATTAAGAAGCATTTTTTAAAATGAATATGAAACAGTTCTTCTGCAACAGAGCTTTAAACAACCATCTCAACATGCGTATGCTGGGGTGTTACATATTCACAATTCTGTTATACGGTATAGAAGCAGCCACCCTTACAAAAACCCGGCCACCCTCACAAAAACCATGATGAGAAACATAGAGGTGTGGCTGTACAGAAGGATGTTGACAGTATCCTACGTCGACAGAATTACAAACGAAGAAGTTTTGCAAAGACTATCAAAAGAAACAGAACTAAACATTGAAATACAGGAAACTATAATACCTAGGCCACATTATGAGAGGGACGAGATACCAAATACTGCGAGTAATCATACAGGGGAAAATATGGGAAGGCACAGCGTAGGAAAAAGGAGAATGTAGTGGCTCTGCAATCTAAAAGAGTGGTTTAACTGTTCATCAAATCATCTTTCCAGAGCAGCAGTCAACAAGCTGCAACCTTTGACAGAAGATGGCACTTTAAAAAGTAGCAATTTAAAAGACGAGCGTTGTTATATATCTCCAAAACTACACTTTGCATTGTTCAGCAATGATTTAACATCTAAATATTTTGATGTCGTTGTCAAAACGATGCTACTCTGGCACTGAAGACATTTTATGAAACTATCTACTTTTTCTTTGGATATATTTATTCCAAATACCTGTCTTCTATTACCAGGATTTCAAATTCGGTCAAGTATGAGTCGGGCCTTGAGTAATGAGTTTCCGAACCAACCGCTTTAGTACTGAAGATAAGTACTGAAAAATTCCAGCTTATGTGCCACTATATCGAATTTAAAATAGTAAACATTGCAATTGTGTAAACTCTTAAGACTTTTGGTGATTATCTGACTGAAAGGCGAAGTCGTCACGACCCTGTAATCCAGACACCTACCGTTCCAGCGAAACTCGGACACCAGATGAAGTGCCATATCAAGCCGTGTCATTCTCGTCATGCTGAAAATCAATAACAGAAGCAAGTGATTCAGATTTATGGTGCCTCAACTGATAAAAAAGTAGAGAACTTCTTTAAAGACCTTTCCATTAAAAAGAATACAGAGATGAAAAAGATCAAGGTCTCCAGTGAAAACACATTATGCCCGTCATGGCGGTGTTCGGAGAGAATGGTGACCAGATGTGGTCTCCCTCAAGGTTTGATATAGGGTCCGCTGTTATTATTGATATTTATCAATGACTTTTCCTACTGTGACGGTGATGCTGAAATCATATTGTTTGCCGAAAATGCTAAATAAGTACATATTGGTGCAACTTCAATGTAGGTCAATTATTTTTAAGAACATGATGACTTCAAACTATGTTTTGTTTAACACATTATAGTCAATCATCCTGACAGAATCGTCAGCTTTATACTTAGAACTTAACCGTGTATTTGTACAATCTCGCTTAGAATATCCATGTATTATTTGGTAAAAGCTGTTTAAGGAAGAAGCATCTATCCACATCAAGAGTACGAATGGCAAGTTCTATTTGAGCGTTTTGAGCTCGATTCGTTGGAAGGTCGTCGATCATACCTTTCCACATATAGTAGTAGACGTTAAGCTAGTAAATGCACAAATAAGGTATGGTATCTTACGTGATTGCCTTTTATTGTTCGCGCAATATAAGGCTTTGTAGAATCTCGCTTAGAATATGAATGTATTATTTGGTCACCAAGAGAAAATATCAGGTTCCTCAACTACAGGTTTTTTCAGCAAGGAGAGTCTATCGACATCAAGAAAACCAATGGCAAATTCTATTGGAGCGTTTTGAGCTCGATTCGTTGGAAGGTCGTCGATCATACCTTTCTGCATATAGTAATATACATTAACCTCGTAAATGTAGTCATTGACTGTTCTTTAACCTCTGCTGTTAATATTAAGGTTCCTCGGCAGGTTTGTCGAAATCACCGGGTTTTTGCTTACCATTACATCGTACCTGTTCTTTGGAGTACTTGGTGATATGTCATATAATTTTCTGCTGTATAAAGATTCAAGGCAGTATTGATATATTTTATATAAACCAGAGACAAGTAAGGTCTGTTATTTTACGTCATTGCACTTTATTGTTATAAGGCTCAATAAGTGGGACAAATAGGTCAAAGCTAGTACCTCTAGACATCGACAAAATCAGGAACTACCACAAACGTAAATGAGCTAATTTCATTTCTCTAACTGCGATCAGGATAATATTAAATGTTTTGAGTTTTATTCCAAGCCACAGATAGCTTCTCTTGTATCTTGCGAAAAAACATTTTTTAAATGTCGCGGGATAATCACCATTGTTAGCTAAGTCCATATTACCCACTGACGTCACATGGAAATGTCAAATTTTTAACAACGTAAGTGATTGTGTTCAAAAAATTGTCATCATTTGTTAAAAAAGGAAACTGCAAAAAAGGCAAAGAACATATTGTAGAATAGTTGGTTATGTGAAAAACAAAAATAAACGTTCAAGCAAAAGATGTGGAAGAATTGGTTTGAAACACGAAAGAATATTTTATTTATAGGAATCCATGCCAGACAAAAATGATGCAGGGTCGTCCAATATAATATTGATATAATATTTTTCCACATAACAGATATTTTTTTGATTTGGAAAACAATAACAATTCAATTCAACGCTTTTATAATTTACGCAATTCTTCGGAAGCGTTACACCCTTATCTGACTGATGTTCAGGTAAAGAAATAAAACATTTGATGCTCAAAATTATATCTTGTAAGACAACTTACATGCCTTAGATTAGATAAAATATGAATTAATGATTTAATTTAATCCAGCCTTATTGTATAACATGATTTCAAAACATTTAAAACATTAGACCATTTGCTTCGAAAGATTTAGATCAAGATAAGAATTTAATAACTCATATATTATCATAATGCAAAGTTTTAGAAATTCAAATCACAAAACTTGTTTCTACCAACACAAGTGACATTTAAAAAATGATAATTCGATCTAATTTATCATTGTTCTCGTTTTATATTGCTGTCATTAATTACGTTTTCGTGATACTCGTATAAAGTGGGTGTGTCACCGCATTCAGTTGTTTTGTCAACCTTCTAGATTGATCAAAACTAGAGCAAGAAAAATAAAACAGACGGTTTCACGTTATAAATCTTGGCCACGTCAGCATGCAGCACAATTTATAACATGTCTCCAAATGATAAATAATAATAATAACTCATTGTTAAAAAGCTGAGGTGTGAAAAATTATCCGTACAGTGTCAGTGAACTTTCTGCGCTAAATTAATGCTACATGAGGCAATTCTAGATACATTTATAATTTACGTTTTCATAGACTGAATGATTTTATAGATACATTATTGGATCTAACTCTCGATAAAAAACTTCAATGAAGAACAATAAAATTATTTTTCTTTACTTCGTTAGTACTATGTACCAAAAGGCAATGGGTACGTTGAATACATCCCTACGGTCTTTAGGTTATAACGTAAACCCGTCCCCAAGAAAGGATCCAAAGCGCTTCCTAGCAACTACAGGCCTATTTCTCTCCTCTCAGTCGCCTCTAAAGTGCTGGAAAAGTATATAAACACCGAATTACTAAAATTTCTTGAACAACACAGTCTAATCCACGACAGGCAGTATGGATTCCGTCAGCGCAGATCAACTGCCGACCTCCTTTCCTTTGTCACCCATTGTTGGAGCAAGTCTATGGAACTACACGGTGAATTCCATATTGTCGCTCTAGACATAGCCAAAGCATTCGATCAGGTCTGGCACGCAACGCTGCTTAATAAACTTCCGGCCTATGGCCTACCACCAAAACTCTGTACCTGGACAGCAAATTTCCTCTCCAACCGGAGCATTTCTGTTGTCGTGGATGGCCATTCCTCTAAACTGTATCCAATTAATGCAGGAGTCCCTTAAGGTTCAGCCTTAGCCCCTATTTTCTTTCTTCTCCACATCAATGACCTCCTCTCTAGCACATCCAACCTAGTTCACAGTTACGCGGATGATAGCACCCTCCAGTTAAATATACAATATTCTAAGCCTGTCTCTTTAGCCCAATTAGATGAAGATCGCAGACCCATGGAGAGTTCTGTCTCTGTGGATCTCCAAAAAATATTAGACTGGGGAAGTAGAAATCTTGTACAATTCAACTCCACCCCATGTTAGTCTTGCTTTCTATCTCATAAGAGATACACCAGCCCTAGACCCATCACAATGAACAACGAAGTTATTCAAAGTAATGAGTCCTTTTCACTTGTTGGCATTTCTGTGGGTCGAAATCTCAATTGGCATCAACATGTCACATCAATTGCAGAAGCGGCTGCTAAGAAATTTATCTGCACGGGCACTGCTCAGAGGAGGTTTCTTCCATAGTTGCTCCCTTTTACCGTCCAGGTCACCAGACATAGAACATCTTGTTATGCCCGCTCTTTTGTACCGAGGACTTACAAGTTGTGGAACTCCTTGCCGGCGCATGTTTTTCCTTCTCCTCCGAACCTGTCCAGAATTAACAAGTTGCCTCTTTCCTCCTTGTCGACACCCACGGTACGATAGTATTTAGGCTGTGAGCATTCGTAGCGTGTTGTTGAAATAATTTATATATATATATATATATATATATATATATATATATATATATATATATATATATATATATATATATTGCAAGTGCGCTATGGTAACGCATTTTCATAAAAAAAACTTAAAATATTAATGATTCTATTCACCATTCACCTAGGAACATAAATTTTGGAAAAGCCTCTACATATTCTAAAGTACATCTAATTTCTAAACAAGCCAACAAGCTAAAAATTCAAATAGAATTACTATATTAAATAATTTGGTCGTTGCCAGTGCTTTTGGCCTGCGGAATGTCACACGATTCAAGTGACTTTTCAAATTCAATTGAAAGAAAAAATTCAGATGCCCTGGAATGAATTGTTTACGGGAAACAGCTACTTAAATTTAACATAAATAACTATACAAAGGTCTAATGTTATGCTTAGGAGATCAAGTAGGTGGCGATATTGCTTTAACTAAAATTCGCTACTACAACTACAACAGGCACTGCTCAGAGGAGCTTTCTTCCATAGTTCCTTCACCTGCTACCCCCAACAGATCTACCAAGGGAACAGAGCGAGTGCACCCTTTTACTGTCCAGGTTACCAGACATAGAACATCTTGTTATGCCCGCTCTTTTGTCCCGAGGACTTACAAGTTGTGGAATTCCTTGCCGGCGCATGTTTTTCCTTCTCCTCCGAACCTCCAAACCTTCAAGTCCAGAATTAACAAGTTGCCTCTTTCCTCCTTGTCGACACCCACGGTGCGATAGTATTTAGGCTGTGAGCCCTCGTAGCGTGTTGTTGAAATAATATATATATATATATATATATATATATATATATATATATATATATATATATATATATATATATATATATATACATACATATATATATATATATATATATATATATATATATATATATATATATATATATATATATTGCAAGTGCGCTATGGTAACGCATTTTCATAAAAAAACTTAAAATATTAATGATTCTATTCACCATTCACCTAGGAACATAAATTTTGGAAAAGCCTCTACATATTCTAAAGTACATCTAATTTCTAAACAAGCCAACAAGCTAAAAATTCAAATAGAATTACTATATTAAATAATTTGGTCGTTGCCAGTGCTTTTGGCCTGCGGAATGTCACACGATTCAAGTGACTTTTCAAATTTAATTGAAAGAAAAAATTTAGATGCCCTGGAATGAATTGTTTACGGGAAACAGCTACTTAAATTTAACATAAATAACTATACAAAGGTCTAATGTTATGCTTAGGAGATCAAGTAGGTGGCGATATTTCTTTAACTAAAATTCGCTACTACAACGTACTTGCTGCTTCCTGACATTTTTTAATGTGTTGGCTTGAATACTGTCAAGGTTTAGGCAGGGCAAAAATGCCCGAAATGCAACGGAGATGAACAACTCACTTTCCAAAAGCTTTTCTCTGGTACATAAAACATGACTGACACGCGCACTAGGTTTTATAAAATGATGCTTTCTCAACAAAAAAAAAATAATCTAAGCCAGGAACAAAAGCAGTTCTTTTAAATCATTATAAAATGATGTTTAAAGGCAAAGCACTCCATGATTAACGATTCACAGTATACTTCACAGTATACAATAATTTATTATTAATTACTCGATTTCGTGTGATTTATAGACACGGATAGGATAAACCAAAAATTGATCACGTCACTATCAAACAAGAGACATTTTTTCCTTTTAAATCGGAAATGCATGTATTCGTGTATTATCATAAAGACAATGACATTCCTACGTAACATTGATGGGCTTGCAAGCGGAAATTGGTAGTTTGTACGACTAAAATACACGTGTGTACAAAATTATTTACTTATATAAATAACTCTGCAGGAATTTTAATGGTATAGGGAAAAGAAGAAATGATTTAATTTGCATGCACTAAAAAGTGAACCATCTGTGCTTAATTTATGCTAATATGCATATGAGTGTGCAATGCAGTATACATGAAATTACTTATCTTACTAAGTGCTTTCCTCCGATTTTTATTTTGACGTAGAATCGTTTCGAAAGAGAAAAATCCACCCGTCTGTTTTAAGTATGGCACTACATAAGTTAGTTCAGTAATTAGGGATTCTTGCAGTGCATCCAGTTACAATTTGTGGTAACATACATACAAAACCATGTTATCTCAGAAACAAATTATATAGAAATGAGTTTCTGCGTTTAAAGGAATAATCTAATTCAAATTTCATTTTTCATTAGTTAACCTTGTTATGTAAATGATCTTTGCAATTAGATTCTTTGAGTGTGGCGATTATTTCCTTTTTCATTAAACGTAGATTTCTCGATTTGTAGCGGCAAGCTGCAGCGCCTTAAAGTCACGTACTTGTTACCGTCCAATAAAGATTCCGCAGACAATTCCAAGTCTCCTTTAATCTTTCTATGGAAAAGAGGGAGATGGGAAACGTGTTATTAACTTTACATAACGCGTCCAAAATATAAAAACCGAATGAAAAAGTCTGGACGCAGCAAGTGCGTTATGGTAGCGAATTTTCTTTAAAATATTTTTAATAGCAAATGTCTTTCTTTGATGAAAGCAGGCATCAAACTTGGTTGCCTATATAGTAGAAACAATGTACCATATTTAATCGAAATAACTTTATTGTTTGAAAATATATAAACATTTTTCAAAGGTCTGGATGCAGTAAGTGTGTTATGTAAGTGAATTTCCATAAAAATGTTTTTAATAGCAAATGCGAGCAGGCATGAATCTGATTACCGGTATAGCCTATGTAGTAGAAACAATGTATTTTATCAAGATTATTTATGGTTTGAAAATATACAAAAATTTTCCGAAAATAAACTTAAATGCTGGTTTCCTAACCAACAAAGCTTACGTTAATACCAAATTGAGTTATTGAAATTTGAAGGATTTAATGAAAATTCGGTACCAAAACGCATTTACTGCATCCAGATTTTTTTCTTACAAACGCATCATCTTTGGATAATACATGCAAAAATACATTAACGAATTTGTTCTACGAAAATTAGGTAAAAAAAATTATAGACCGTTCAACCATAAACTTCACTAAACCTACAGCGAAAGCATCAACTTAACTAAACCGACAGCCAAAGCATCAGAGAAAGGGTCTATTTGAAATGAATATTCTGTAAATATGTTAGTAAAATGAAGGGCGATGACGGTTAAATCTGAAACTTTAGGGTTTGAAGAACACTCTTCTTGCAACATTTTCTTTTCACAATTGGTATTTGTTTCACGTTCTTTGACTAAACATTTCCAATTTTGACGTTTAAAATTGCGAGTTTGACGTTTTGAGGAAAACTTCAAAATTTGTTTCTTTAACTGCCCATAACTTCTTTGTCTTGGAAGCTAGAGACCTTTATAGTACAAATACGCGCACCAAATTTGGTTGCCCTTACTTTGTTATTTACGGAGATATGATTTTTTTAGAAAGAAAATACAAAATTTTCCGGGAAAACCTGGTCCGATTTTCCTGGCTAACGAACTTATCCAAGCCACTTGCAAAAGGAAGGTACTCACCAAATTTGATCAAGATCGGGTGATTTTTTGTGTTATCGGTCGGATATAAATATATATATATATATATATATATATATATATATATATATATATATATATATATATATATATATATATATATATATATATATATAAACACAGATCTCCTAATTAGGAAATTAAAAAAAAATTCGCTAAAATCAAGATGTTCTTATTATATTCCAAGATTTCTCGAACTGGAGCACCAGCTCTTTAGATAACCTCTTAATTTCGCACTAAACTTCTTCCGTAAGATGTTTTACCTTTCTACCCGGTTTCCACTTCTGTGTTATTATTATGTTGTTTTGGTCACAGAGTTACCTTAACACCTGGTTGTAGAAATAAGAGACATGTTGGCAAACGTTACTCTATTTATTGTGTTGGCATATTTAAGACCATACTTACAATGCGACAGGTTTCTAGAACAAAATTCTTCTGTATTTTTGGAATAAGTGTTGTAGGGTCCAGTGGCAGCTTTACAATTGACTGTGATATATTTTGGTTGACCAGACCGTTGTTGTTGGTATGGCTATTGGAATCATTTGCACTGATTTTAATCTATGCATTCCTTTATATTGTATTTATCATGGGATATACTTTTTAATCTTATCCTCCTCTGCTTTGTTTATGTCGTCGACGCTAGGATGCGTAATGTCTATGAAGATTACTGTCTTGTTTTGCATGTTATCAAGGTCTGGTTTATTTGCAGTTATTGAATTTGGAGATCTTAATATAATTTTCGTTTTCTAACACTGGTCTTGCTTTATAATCATACTACATCATAATAAACGGTTCTTATGATGTGGTCATAGTAAGATACCATTTCGTTTTCGGGAAAATAGTGTATTTAACATAACCTTTCGGGAGTTTATGGACACAGGAATACGAATATTCTCTTTGTGGTCAGGTCATGGACCTTAAATTCATTTCATGAGCATATCTTTCTGAGGAGAGTAGATTATCACAGCTATGTGGAAGTTATGATTCAATTTGCATCACTATTTTGTTATAATTGTTTGTTGCTATTATTTGTTCTTGAATAGTCTGTGTGAATTTTTCATCCTCTGATGAAACTAATTTGGTAAGTGAAACGATCGTCAGGTTTTATTAAATGTGTTGTGGTGATTTAGGTTCTCCAAGTGTACTTATTAGCTTCTATGTTTGCACCTATCTAAAATCATACTAATCGCCTTTGGTCGTATCAAATAATTTAATATAATAATAATTTATTATAAAATAGATTGGAGGCGTGATTCAACAAGGCACGTGCATACTTGTCATACAGTTAATGCAATTTCTAAGAACGAAATGATAGCTCATGTATCACCGCATTAGCAAAAACATTGACCGTACAATTCTAACGCTAGACTTCATTTTAATTTATTACAAGACTCATATTTCATGAAGGTAGTTGTACTGGAAGATCATAAAATGATAATGTTCAAACTGCAAGCGATACATATGGCGTTCTAATGCAACATGCTCCGACCTTTTGCTATAGGTAACACATTCAGTTGATTTATCTTATAGGTATATCGGACCAACATACTTACCCGTAAAAGTCAGCTTAAAGCGTATAATTAAATCTGCTCTATATATAGCGTATATAACTGGTTCGTAAATATATGTATTATTGTCCTGCTAGCCAGTAGTTGTAAGTAGGCATTAAAGCCATTAATATTAATCTACCTTTTAAGGATTCCAGTTAGTCGGATCAGTTTTGTTGACTGTAAGCTAGAAATACAACACCTATTGGGAATAAACGCAACAAGAAATGCAAAAGAGATCGAGGAACTATCCAAAAGGACTTTCAGATACAAATGAAGCACTAGAGTTATGTGCACGTGCCACATCTTTAACAATTTGCTAACAAAAGAATGTAATATTACACACACTATTATTTCGCATAAACATAAAGTAACAAGTACTTAAAAAATGTCTTAACGCAGAAAATGCGTTACGGAAGGGAAATTTCAATCAAAATTTGACTCTTGGAAGAATAAAAGTTCTTTTGTTAATAAAATGTACAACGATAAATGAGAAAATATAGTCCCCACGTGGGAAAAAATATAAACTTTATTTTCATTGTGGAAACGCCTGTATCATCTACACCCATCGACAATTTTCTTGTTAGCTACAAGACATTACAAACTACTTGGCCAAGACAAGAAAACATTCTTCACTATGCCGTGTTTCCCGGTGTCAAATGCAGTACGAACGGATAACAGTAAACAAATGAATAACTAGTGAAAGCAATGAGATTTGAACATGATACATGGATAAATGTATTCCAAAAATCTCCCCTGAAGATGCTTATAAAAATTTTCTGGCAACGTTATCAACCATTACAATGCATGTTTTTGTTGGAGAAACAAATTGGCACGCCCCTGTCTCTTTACTTTCACTCGGTTGCACTATCATTTAAGTTTCTACCTGGAATTATTTATCTCTGGATTTCACAATCTTTTCCAATTTGCTGGTAATCTTTATCCTCTAGACGTCTGTATCGCATTAGGTTTACGCATGAACAATGCTATACAAAGAATACTTATATACCGTTAGGTCCGTTATTGTAGATAGCTTTAGCTGTCTTCGACGTATTCTTAAGATGCACCCAGTGGATTTTTTTCACTAGGAATAATGCTTCTACCTAGTTGGCCATTCTGTATTACTGACATTATGTTATGTCAACTACGTCACCTAGCGTTACGCGAAAGCTCGATAAAAACAAGCCTTTCGCAAGGTACGAGTCAGTTCTACGCCACATCTCATCTTCTTCGCTTCGTGGAACCTCGAGTTCCTAATTTTCTACTTAAACACCGCTCGCGTGTTTAAGCCAGTTCAGTGCGACAGTTCTACGCCAGATCTCATCTTCTTCACTTCGTGGAACCTAGAGTTCCTAATTTTCTACTTAAACACCGCTCGCGTGTTTAAGCCAGTTTAGTACTACAGTTCTACGTTCGATCTCCTCTTCTAAAATTCTTGGGACTCCGAGTTCCCAATTTTCTACTTAAACACCGCTCGCGTGTTTAAGCCAGTTCAGTGCTACAGTTATACGGGAGATCTCATCTTCGCTCCTTGGAACCCTGAGTTCCAAATCTTCCACTTAAACATCGCTCGTGTGTTTAAGCCAGTTCAATTCTACAGTGCCGTTCTACAACGAATCTCATCTTCATCGCTTTTTGGGACTTCTAAGATTCCGATCTTCTACCTAAACATCGCTAGTGTGATTACGCTACTTCAGTTCAAGCTCCAATATTCCTACAGAAATTCCGTTCGTACAGTATCACAGTGAAAAGTCAGTGTTTTGTTCGAAATTAGAAAATATACGCGCAGTCAAATGCAATAGCAAGTAGCTAATAAGATTGTGAAATCTCCTGAATAACCCATTAAATCAAGTGTAAAACCGCAAATAGTAAATAAATGTTAAGTTCAAAGTGTATATAGTAACAATACAACAGATATAAATATAAAAAAGTGTATTATTGAAATCTTCTGGAATCCAGTGCACCTAGAGTTATAAATACAGTCCACATCTTCAACATATTCTTCTTCCAACGCCAATTAGCAAAGCCGACTAGTTAGCGAGGGTGGGATCAATCCACCTGCAAAACATTGGGGAAAGAAAGCAAGCTCTTTCTCCCTCAGTTTTCACATTACAAAAATTTGAAAATGTGCGAAACGAAGAGCTACTGCAACGACAGAAGTTAAAGTGACACTTCTCGATATTTAAGTCTGTATTCAAATACCTAAATGCATTGTAAAAAAAAATAATCAGAGATGGAAGAAAATACGAACTTGATAAAGATACTAGCAACAGCAACAATAAGAGTAAAACTATGTAGAAAACCATTAAAAGCTAATACGGAGGCACTGAAACGTCCAACTTAATGCCCTGTCATAAATGCGAACCTTCCAGACTAGTCTGGCAGTTTTTTCTCAGATGTTGCTGAAAATTGAATTGATTTTCTGCCTACCGCGGTAGATATAGCATTTGCTGGAAAGTTTGCACAGCTAGTGAACACCCAATTCAGATTTTCACTTCTTGCACAAGAGGTCTGTATGCAATAAATTCCCTCAAATAATCTAGTTCTGTAGACCCAGAACTGCTGTGCGGACATGTTTCATCTCCTTAACTTCTGTCGTTGCAGGAGTTCTACGTTTTGCACGTGTTTTAGTTTTTCTAATGTGAAAACATGCATTGTAATGGTTAATGAAGGTTGCCAGGAAATGATTAAATCAGTTCAATACCCAGTTTTGCAAAAACATTAAAAAATATAGTCAATAAAAACCTTACAACCTACCTTGCCGATAATACATTTCTTTCGACATATCAACATGGTTTTTGGTAAGTACGAAGCACTAAAACTGGCTGAATTTGTGGAGAAATTGTCGAGCACATTGACAAAAAGCATGTCGCTTTGTGAGTCTTTGTGGAATTCTTTGAGATCCTAATAATACGTTCACTGTGAAGGTATGGAATCACAGGTACCGTTGGATTGTTTCAGAAGCTTTCATATAGACATAACACAAATAGTTGTAATATCTAATCGTACTAGTACCTACTCATATAGGCCTTTTGTAGTAACAGTTGGGGAACCACAGGGAACATTTCTTGGACCTACGCTGTACATTATCTATGCCAACAGCTTATTTTAGTATATAGCTCATCAATACGAAAGCAACATTAATCCAGACAACAAAGGAACGGTCACCTCCTATGCTGACAACACCAACTTTCTGATGGATCTACCTGATGTGACGCAACTTTCAAAAGCCCTAACAATGGGGTTGATAAAATAAACTTGCACTCAATAAGGATGAAACACCGCTGAAGCAATTTGAAATTCCTTTTGCCGAAAGTTTTCTCAAAACTTTTTGGATTAATTTTAGTTATGCTTCAGTTACTTTGGGGAAGTCAGGTTTTATTTACTAATGATAATTTTGCTCAGCGTTTTCTTGTAGGCATTGATTTCTTATAAGAAAGTATTGTATAAAATAAAATTAAAATTAAAATCTATAATCAATAGAATGTTAAATCTCGTGTTACTATATTTATTACAAGATCATTGTATTCAAATTCAGTTCGTCCAAAAAAAATCAAAGTGGAAAACGTGACATAGAGTAACTCATGTGTAGAAAGAGGCATTGTGTCCGTCTCTTGAGATAATGAACCGTTCCTCGGGGTGATTGTTGTTCGATGTCGAAGGCGTTAGCGTGTCTAAGTTCTTCTTTCGACCCGGGGAACATCTAATAATTGACTGACTATAACCTAAAGAAAAATATGTAAGGTGCACTTGACGACGTGAAAAGGATTCCGTTCTTGAGCTTTCACCACGGCATAGTTATATAACTATGATTTGCTTTTATTTATAATACAAACGGAAAAGAGAATAAAGTGATAAAGATAAAAAATCACCACACAGCTTTGATTCTGTTTTACATTTTTAGTTTAGATCAAAGTAAGCTTAATTATACATATTTTTTAAATATCTGTAAAATTTATATCGCTTTTAATAACAGAAAGTGAAAATTTCGCACATCATTTAATGGTTGTAAATCTTTGATATTAGAAAATCTAATATTTTAGATCGACCCGTTTCAAATTCTAGACTAACTAATGGGACACTTTAACAAATAACTCAAAATACGATAATGAAATATTGTAAGCTAGAATTTCTTCATTTATTGTTTTTGTCCTTACTTGGTGAAACCGTCTTACACTAAATAAAGACGCAGGGCCTCCTTCCTTGGCTCCAAAAGTGTGAAGCCAGTCGCTACATATGTATTCTGTACTAAAATTTCTTAAAAAAAAAAAACAGGTCACATATTTGACATCATTACTTGCGCCCGTGTCCCAGCTGTGAGCTTCTACTTTTAGGTATGGTACTTTACGATTTTTAAGTTAGGTTAGGTTATGTTATGTTGTCAGTGGGTCATAGCAGTCTCTCTACTGCAACCCTAACGTCTATTGTGTCTCACACCTAATTGTGTTATATGACACCCAACAAGTCCAACCTCTTGCATAGGTCGAGAATTTTTGAGCGCGAAAGTTGATCCAGATCTTCTGGTGCAAGTTAGGTCTTGCCAAAGGGCAGGTGTCTTGTCTTCTCTACAGCCAGAGAGGAATATAGCACGTGCTCTGCTGTTTCATCACCCTCCTTTTCTAGCCCTTAGCTCTGAAAGGCCTAAGGTCTTAGAGTGTGCTAATCCTGGCAGATTTTTCCATTGTTGGACTATCTTTTGACAATTTTGAAGTCAGTAATTCTTCGAATAATTAAGAAACAAGATCAGTCGCAAACTACCTGAACCGATCTAAACCACTTTGGCTTTGTTTATCAGCAAAGTGCGGAGGTAGTTTTATTTATAATTGTTTTTTGTAATCGCTTTATGGGAAAAAATAGAAAAAAGAAAGCAAAAATTATTATATGTATAAATAAGTTTAGATATTGTATATTTGTATATAGGTAACCTAATTCTGTCTTCTAGATTATTAAGGTATTTGTATATATTTGTGTATATAAAATAGCAAAAGATGGAATTACTGTTCCAAGGTCACCACCAATCGCTTTATTAAATTTTAATAGAAAACGAAAATACTGTGTAAAAGTCAGTTTCAGTTATTTAGACCCATACAGAAATGTACTGGATAGTTAAACGTATCCTGTGGTTTAAGTCATTTAGGGCTTGGAACAAACAAATTACTAGAGCTGCCAAAAACAGACCGGGGCTCTCTTGTGATGTAGGTATAACTGTTAAATGTTAACGACAATGTCTTTATTTTATTAAATTTTCTTATAGTGTACTGATCGGCTAATTATCAAATAAATAAATAAACAAAACATCCTTAAAGAAATAGCATATTGGGCAAAGTTTACGATACATTTTTTAAACGTGTTGCACATCATTATTTTTCTATAACTGCATTAAAACATAAAGCATCTAGATAAATATGTTTGAAATAATTTGTATTTGTAAACAAATAAGTAACTACATAACTACAAAAGATAATTGAAATTTATTGTTACATTTGACAAATTTTAGAAACTGAATTTAGAAAATTATTTTTTATAGTAAGATGTTCTTTATTTGAGATATTTTATGAGATATTTTTTGATCTGGTGCCATACTAATCTTATTCTCTATACTTTGCATTTCTATTGAAAACAACCCAAACCAGCTGTCAGGGGCGGCTCCTCAATAAGTGCGCCCGTGCGCACGCACTGCCGCCTGCCGCAAAAAAACATTTTTGCTATGCTATATTTTAATAAATTTTTATTCACTTTTTACCTCCTGAATTCAATAAACAAAATTAGTTTTATCGAGGATCGCAGAGTCGGCAGCCATTAATACAGAATCAGAAGAAGTATAGTGTGTTAATGGTTGCAGACGTTATATACATCCATATATACGAGTCGCGCGGCGGTGTGTATTTTTCGGCGCTCTAAGGACATACGAAATGATCGACTATCTTCGTCAAAAACGACCGAATAAGCAATCTGGTTGTGCGCTTTAAAATCCCACACTTGCAGATTGCAGTGCACTTTTCGCAGAGCGTGTGTAGTAATTTTCGTGTAGTGGTTCGCGACGGATTGATTTTAATTGGATCATTTCGTTGTTGTTTACATGTTCTAACAAGACAATTATTATTATTATTATGACTACTACTTCGGGTTACTTAATAAGTGGACAAAATAATTGTCATACTGTGATTAATTCAGTGGATAATATTTTAAAGGTTAACTTTTTAAGGGACTTTTTAACTACTATAACCTATAACTAATTAGAGGAAAACTTGGTAAGTAGTTAATAATTATTAAGTTTAGTTAGTTTAGTAAGTAGCTTTTTTTATAATACATTTTCGGGAAAAAAAGAGGCGAGCCCTTCATTTTTGGTGAATTTTTATTTAAAAAAAATCACTAATAGAGAGTTATCGATGGAGAGACTTTGCAAAAATGTTTTTCAAATGAGCGCGAACTAGGACCCCTAGAACCCATATCCTGGGTCAGTTTCAATATATATATATATATATATATATATATATATATATATATATATATATATATATATATATATATATATATCCAACCGATAACTCAAAAAATAAGCAACTGATTTCTCGGCAAGTACCTTTCTTTTATTAATGGCTTGGATGAGTTCTTTAGTCAGGAAAATCGGGCAGGTTATCCGGGAAAATTTTGAATTTTGTTTCAAAAAAAAAATTTTTCTCCGAAAATTATACAGCTATTTTAATGAAATTTGGCTGATATGTTGCGTTGTAAAAGACCTTACTACATGCTAAAATTCAACTTTCTACATTATTAGAAACTTGAGTTCTTTTGAAAAAAAAATTTTTCTCCGAAAATTATAAAGTTATTTTGATGAAATTTGGTGGATATGTTGTCCTGGGTAAGACCTTACTATACACCAAAATTCAACTTTCTGAGTTTGTATAAACTTGAGTTATTTAAACTAAAAGCATTTAATAAAAATTCACTACCATAAGGCACTTGCTGCGTCCCGAAGGTTTTTTTTCTTGCGCACCCCCAATGCATTAAGGCACGAGCCGCTACTGCCAGCTGTCAAACACTCTGTTGCAAGAAAACTTAAGAACACACTGAATAATTATCACACAGGTTTCTAAATGTCCTTTTTAAGTGTATTTTATATCGATGGTGTGCAAATTTTGTCTGTACAAGGTATATGTAAATAAGGCTTTGGGTATTTATCATCAAGCTTACTAGCAGTTGTAGAAAAATATTTCCTCATCTTGTATGTACTCACCTATGTATTTGTTCATAGACGATTGTGATAACACACATGTCTAACTCAGAAGGCTAATCTTACAGTTTTTACTACAACTTTCAATTGATAAAAGTTTTTAGAATTACTGAATAGCCGCAACAAAATAAAGTATACATCCTGGTATGCTCCTTAAGGTGCTAGAAAATATTGAGCCTTTTGCAGGCACAGTACTTAATACTCCATTTCCAAATAATTTTAGAATATTGGTCTTGGTCTAGTCATATAGGGGCTACATTTCGCGTGTTTGAGCATACTCTTTTGAACGGAACCGTTTGGCGGTTATTCATTTGCAGTAACTCTAGGATTCGAGATCATTTACTGGATTAAATAGAATTCGGTTAGTCAGCATTTTCACTTATAAGTTCGATCAGATCTTAAACCAAAGAATACCGCGTTTATATGGTTTGAATTGCTGGGATAACCTTTATTATATAGAAGATGGCATAAATGCATTTGTCCATTTATATGCTGATGAATGCACGTGCAAGTCTGCAGACTAAGTAATCTCCTAAGGATGCTCCTCTGCGTCCACGAGCTTGGCAAAGAGAATGTATGTAATATAAATGATTTTATAACATATCTACACTGTCTAGACTCTGGCGCTGCATATTTAAAAAGACACACTAATCAAATAAATTACTTAATTACAATACAAGTATTTTATAAGTAAACCTGTATTCTTCAATATGATCTACGTATCAACCGATTCCGCGCTCGAATTATTCAGACGAAACACCAAATCTAACCGTACACTTACAAAACATTACAAAGGCCAATCTTCAGAATTTAGGAACTTGGAATTGAACACAAGTGAGCGAAAACACTGAGTAAAATGTTTGAAGCACTCAACAAAAAGGCAGATGTGATAGCGTCCATCAAAATTTGCACGCTTGAATATACAGGTCACATAGTACGAATATCAAACAAAGAAAGAACCAAGAAAGTAATGCTAAATACAATTTTGGACACTACTTCTCTCGCTTCACTGCTGGTTTTCGTTTCGTAGCCAGCGCGTAAGCTAACTGGAGCAAGTGGACCTTCTGAATTTTAGATGTTCCAGGATGTTCTTCAACGTGTCTGTAACTGGTTTCGCTGCTTGACAGCATTCCCAAACAGAGGAAAATTGAATTAATACGACATCATGATACCTATAAATAAATAACTGTTGCTATGTTATGATGTTTTGATCAAATTTTTTTAAATAAAAATAAAATAAAATTAAAATTATGGATAACGCCTTCAAAATGTCTAAGTCATGCATGTCAATATTTAACATAAAGATAACAGTAATATCCCTAATAACAAGTACAGAAATAAAATAAGTAAACAATAACAGTAATAAAGTAGACTCTATACAATAAAAATATCGACACACATCAACTTATTATCTTATCATAACTTTTTTGTAGAACATCCTAGAATATCTAGAATTTAGAAGGACCACCTATGTCTTACATTTCCAGAAACGAAAACCAACAGTGAAGCCAGAGAAGTAGTCTTTAAGTTTGTATTTAGTATGGTACAGTTTCACAAAATAAGGACAACAACAACCAATGAAAAAAAGTAATAATACTGTTGTATGGTAAATATTGAACAATTCAAAACAAGATGGATACATTCCTTCAACATAGACTTTGAATTAATTAATTGTTGCTGCCCTTTCCTGGTAAAAGCGTTCAATACAAAATACATATTTAGAGACTTCACTTCTGGCTTCATAAATGCTCGTTTTCTAACTTGCAACGGTTTCTTTTACAACGGTTTCTTTTACAACGGCAGATTTTCTCTTCCTCGACGATGCCGCAACAAAAGGAGTTCCACAGAAGAAACAAATAAACAAATGCTGGCCAAGATCCACAGACGATTTTTGAACCAGGGACGATGTCAGTGATGATATTTCATCGTTGCATCAATTTGTGTTCAAACTTTGGAAAATGCTTCAATAATTATAAGACGAATCGCTGAATAAAATTGTAATGTTTTTATGTTTGCCAATTAAAGAAAAAGTCTGGACGCAGCAAGTGCGTTATGGTAGTGAATTTTTATTAAAATGTTTTCAATAGCAAATATGTGTGTTTTTTTTAAGAAAGCAGGCATCAAATTTGGTTACCAGTATAACCTATATAGTAAAAACAATGTGCCATGTTTCATCAAAATACCTTTATTATTTGAAAACGTACAAAAATGTCCGAAAGTAAACTTAAAGTGGTCCCCAATAAAACCGCTTTTCAAATATGAAGCATTTAATAAAAAATCGCTACCATAACGCACTTGCTGCGTCCAGAATTTCTTTTCTTACAAACATGCATTATATTTCGATGGAAAATGCAATAACATAAGAAAAGAAAAATTGTATCACCAACGACTTATGGGCCATCCTGTGATTGTAGAAATAAATTTTTAAGATGTAGCTCAAGACACCCTATAATTAATGTATAATTTTTTTTCATATCTTATATACTAACGGATATATTGAGCTTTATTGATTTTTTACGAAAATTCGACAAACATTTTATACCCTGAAACGATAAACTCTATAGCTAAAACTACTGCCAAGCATCAGAGAAAGGGTCTATTTGAAATGAATTTTCTGGAAACATTTTAATAAAATGAAGGACAATGACGGTTGAAACTAAGACTTCAGGGTTTGTAAAACATTCTTCTTGAGACATTTTCTTTCTACAGCCCGTATTAGATTCAAGTTCTTTGCCTAAATGTTGCCAATTTTGACGTTTTAAATCTCGACTTTGACGTTTTGAGGAAAACCACAATTTATTTTTCTTCAAATGCCTGAACTTTTTTTGTCTTTTGACCTACAGAGCTAAATTTTGGTAGGTCATTTACGATATAAACCTGTGTACCAAATTTGGTTGTCCTTACTTTGTTATTTCCGGAGATATAAAGTTTTTCGAAAGAAAACACAAAATTTTCCGGGAAAACCTCAGCCGATTCTGGTAACGAACTTATCCAAGCCACTTGCAAAAGGAAGGCATTCACCAAATTTAGTCAAAATCGGCCCATTATTTTTTGAGTTATCGGTGTGATACATACTTGTTGGCATTTCTGTGGATCGAAATCTCAATTGGCACCAACATGTCACATTAATTGCAGAAGCGGCTGCTAAGAAATTAGGTTTCCTCTTCCGGGCTCGCAAATACTTTTCACCAGCTAATCTCTATACCTTATATATTTCACAAATAAGGCCAAACCTCGAATACTGCTTCCACACTCGCTATCCTAGACTCCATTCAGAAGAGAGCTATACGTCTCATCGGTGACCCTACCCTCACCCAAAGGCTGCCATCCCTTGCCCACCGACGTGACGTTGGTGACCTCTCTCTCTCTTTTATAGATATCTGCACGGGCACTGCTCAGAGGAGCTTTCTTCCATAGTTTCTCCACCTGCTGCCCAAACAGATCTACCAGGGGAACACAGCGAATGCATGCTTTTACTTTCCAGGTCACCAGCCATAGAATATCCTGTTATGTCCGCTCTTTTGTACCGAGGACTTCCAGTTGTGGAATTCCTTGCCGGCACATGTTTTTCCTTCTCCTCCGAACCTCCAAATCTTCAAGTTCAGAATTAACAAGTTGCCTCTTTCCTCCTTGTCGACACCCACGGTACGATAGTGTTTAGGCTGTAAGCCCTCGTGGTGTGTTGTATATATATATATATATATATATATATATATATATATATATATATATATATATATATATATATATATATATCACACCAATAACTCAAAAAATAATAGGCCGATTGTGGGGGCATTTGGCAGGTGCCTGCCGTTCGTAAGTGACTTGAAAAAGTTTGTTAGCCAAGAAAATCGGACTAGTTTTTTTGGAAAAATTTTGGGGGTTCCTTTCGGAAAATTTTGGTATCTCCGAAAATAACAAAGCTGTGGCATTGAAATTTGGTGTGCAGGTTTACATTATTAAAAATAAACTGTGTACCAAAATCTACATCTCTAAGCTAAAAGAAAAAAAATAGCAGCATTTAATGTAAAAACTTTTGGTGCCGCTGGAGATCATCACCAAAATATATGTGTTAAACTAAATTTATTAAATATTAGACAAATATTATTTTTCTTGCTGCTTATATAATTTTCATTAAAAAAATCGTAGATCATGAAAATTCACTACCATAACGCACCTACTGCGTCCCGACTTTTATTTATCTTAATGAAATTCACGTTCACAGTTGGTTAGAAAGAAAAAGGTTATTACTAAGCATATTTAAGAATATAACTTTATCACTGAACAGTAAAGATCGTCGAGTAGGCTTAATATAAAAGACTTGTTCTGTATAATTGAAAGCATGCAGAGTTTCAACCCACTCTTGTAACAACAATGTATACATAAAATACAGAAACGCCCTCGCACATAGAAGCCCTCAGATGGGGTTCATGGATAAGCGGTACCTATTATATCAATGCACTCCTTTCTCTATATGCATAATAAATAACACGACTTAAAAGTCTGGAGCAACGTTATTCAGATGGAATGCAATGTTGCCAAGATGTGCAATTTTCTACAAATCTAAATGCCATAACACTGGTTTTTTGTATCATTCAAACTTATGGTTTTGTGTAAGAGTATCTCTTAAAAGCTCAGGACCGCAAAAGACAACTGATCTACGGTCAGTCTAGACCGGAGACAGGGTATGCACTAAGGGTATGCACAATCAACCAAAGGTTGCAGTGCTGTCGGGGCGGCAAGGCCGCGGACGAGCCCTAAGGGAACAAAAAAAAGAGTATCTTTTAAAAAAACAGAGTCGGAAATAATCTAATCTTGCTACTGTATTTGAAACTAGCGATTTTAGGGAATTTTCGTGGAAAATTTCGCTTTAAAGAGATTTCCAATTTGAAACAAAAGGTGTATTAAAAGTAAAAGTGATCTGGGATACCTAGAACTCACATCCAAGGTTTGTGCATTGATTAAGTTGACCAGTCCAGCGAGACTTGTTTTTAGGAAAGGATTTAAACTTTCTCACACAAAAATTATATTTCAAAATAATAAAGTTATATTGATAAAATTTCGTACGCATATTGGACGTGTAATGGCTACAGAAAGTAAAAAAACCTGAAGATTCTGAGTTAATGGTAAATTGAGTTATTTGAGCTTTTATTATTATTTGATTTTCTACCATCGTTTTTTTACACTAAGTTTTGGCTCTTTGAGATTCACCTCTTTAGTATTGTCACAGCGAACACTCTGGAATGACATTTCTAGAATAGACCAGAAGTGACAGGTGTAGAACGTCTAGAATCTCTATAGACAGTATAAATAGACGAGTGGTGCGCAGAGTAAGTTAGTTCAGTATTGAGTAGTGTGGTGTAGAATAAGTGATCATAGAGTATTAGGCGAGTCAGCAGTAAGTGTTGGTGTTTAAGAAGCGATCATAGAAGGCGAATAGTGGAATATAGTTCTATGGACATTTTTTTTTAATTTAATATTATTGGCTGCGGCATCTCAGGCCATTAGCACATTCTTTCCCATCATTTAATAGTTTTTACAAATTTTCCAGACAAAGTCAACTTGGCTCGCCCGGGAATCGAACCCGAGACCTCTCGCTTTGCAGGCTGGCACCTAGCCACCTGCGCCACGAGGGCGTCTATGGACATTTAATAATAGAGAAGAGAAATATTTTAGTTGAAACTAGTGCTGGAAAATAGTTGGTAATAATAAATTAGTAGTTTGGAAACCTGTGTTTTGTTAATCAATAAATCCAGAAACCCGTAGAACGTAACGGTATCTTCCTAATAAATATTCAATACCTGTCTGAAATTTCGCTGTAATTTATAATTTTATAAAATCAATTATCTGTGATAAAAAGTCAAAAACGCTGAATTCTATTAATCTAATGTGCCGAATTGTTTCTGGATTTTTAAGCATGGTGGACAATCAAAAGAGCTAACGAAGTTTTGAAAACCAATGCAAAAAAAAACTCCGCAGATTTGAATTCAAACTGGCGACGGACATCTTTTTAGAATTCTAAGGTATTTTATAGAACTTTCGCTTTTGGTACTTTCTGTAGTAATCAGTTAAAGGATCCTGAGTCGTTTACATCGCACAAAATAACCTAGGTACTGAGTTTTGTGCCTCTGCAGTTAATGCAAAATCTCTTTCTGTACACAGCTGAGTTAGAGATGAGAGCTCAATACTTTCTGTCTTCTGGATATTTTCAAATGTCGCGTGTTACAACTGGCTTGGTGCGGTTGAATATTCCACTTTTAAGTCAATACATGCCAGATACAGATAAATAGGCAAACTTATTTGAAATATAAGCAAACCAGATCAAGTAATTGAAATGAAATATGTACAGTTTTAAACTACATCTTTAAATCACATTTTGAGATTTAAACATTAAATAGCAACCAAATAAAAATATGAAGCTTAAAACCTATGATAAGCCCTGACAACTGCGCTTAAAAACAGCTTACCACAACCTTTACACCATGCAATAGTTTTACCAACAAAATTGGTTTCATCAAATGATTAAATCAAATTGATAATTTCATACTTCGCCGAAGCGAATTTAGTTAAAGAAGCGATCGTTGGATTATAAAATGTATTGTGGGAGTTAAGTTCCTATAAATGCACCTAAAAAATTATTGTAAATATAAAAATAACGCATCTACGGGCATAAAAAACGAAACACGCTTTCCCCAATTAAATTTTGCCATCTGCTCCATTTTACAAATACCAGAAGTGATAAGTGATTTTATGTATTGCAAATATGCAAGGAATGTGCTAGATGTGGTAGAAAATGTTTAAATGGCAACAAGGTAAAAGGAGACTGGCAGGCAGTCCGGTGAGCGAATTTAAATAAAATGTAGTTTATATGGGCCTTTGGTCTGGCTTTATATCATTAGGGCCATTGTTATGTATATAAAATCCTTGTAGACCTCAGCGTGTCTCCCCCAGAAAGCTATGTCATTATGGGTGGATCTCACTGTCTTATCCCATCATTAATATCTCCGAACATTCTATTGTTCTTTAGGACCTTGACCGTCCATGAAATGAATTAACTTTTATATTTTTGCTAAATGACAAACATGATGATGTGGTAATAAGTTTCTAGAGCAGTTTTTGCGTTACACGCAAAAACACGACTAGAAACTTTGATGAGCGTCTTCATTTTTTCGCTGAACATATAAATATTAAATAAAACATCATTTGGATCAATAATGCAGTAATATATTTAAAATATAATTCTAGAATAAATCTATGAATGAATGACGTTAAACATACAAAATTAAAAAAGTTCGGGACGCATCAAGTGCGTTATGATAGTGAATTTTTAAGAAATGTTTCAAACTTGGATAACTCATATTTCTCTAAACTTAGAAAGTTGAATTTGGTATGTAGGAAGGACTTTCCCAAGGCAACACATATCCACCAAATGTCAATAAAAAAGCTTTGTAATTTTCGGAGAAAAAAATTGTTTTCGAAAAAAACCTGAAAGTTAAAAAAAATCAATTTTCCATAAATTTAGAAAGTTGAATTTTTGTGTGTAGTAAGGTCTTTATCAAGGAAACATATCCACCAAATTTCATTAACATGGCTTTGTAATTTTCGGAGAAAGATTACTCAAATTTTTTCCGGAAAACCTTCTTCGATTTTCCTGGCTAACGAACTCGTCCAAGCCATTCATAAAATAAAGGTACTTGCCGAGTTTCATCAAAATCGATTAATTATTTTTTGTGTTATCGGCTGGATACATATTTTAAAATAAAAATTCACTAAAATGAAAATAATTGGATATCATTCATTATAAACCTGCATTGACTGTAGCTGCTATTACTTGGGGTAAAATTATTGATTCGTGGAATGAAACTTATTTTTGATTTTTTGTAATAAACAAAAATCTGGTCTCGATGGCCTAGAAAGAACATGTTATTAGTAATACCTACGTACTAAGGTCGGTTCATCCCACTTGAAGTACATTATATATATATATATATATATATATATATATATATATATATATATATATATATATATATATATATATATATATATATATCGTAGATAATCGACAAATAGCTGATAGGTTAGAAGAACGCGTTTTGGCGTTGATAAATGTGGATCATCCATCATTAAGTGTAAGGCAAATATATCTTGAAGCTTTTTCCAAATCACGGGTATGGAAGTACAAGTATGATCTCAAAAAGTCCCAGTGTCATCAGGAGATATTTGCCGTTGATGAAGAAAAAAGGAGCTCATTCTGTTACGAAATGCAACAGCGTGCGAACTGATGACTGCACGTTCACCGTAAAAAACTAACCAACAAAAATACACGACCATGAGTACAGGAATATCTATTCAGAATTACTATTCCCAAGAGTACCCAGTATCCTCAAAAGATTAATACCTGGGCCAGAATAGTTAATAACCAAATTATTAGCCCACTTGAAATTGAGGGAAATGGGAATGCTGACAAATATTCAGATTTATTAATAACGAAGGCAGAACCTGCAACCTGGAAGTTGCAAGGACAGATTAGGAAATCTGGTTCCAACATGACGGCTGTGCTGCACATTTTTGCACAGAAGAACATTTCCAAATCGTTGGATTGGTAGAGGTGGTGCTATAATTGGGCACCAAGATCTCCTGATTTAGCCACCTGAGATTCGCTCTTGTGGGGTCGCCTGAAGAACAAAATATACAAAATCCGCCACCCAGCTATTTTATTTGAGAGAAACTATAGGCGCTGAGTGTGCCCTAGTTGATGACAGGCAGTTGGTGAACGTGAGGAACTCTTTTTATAATAGATTGGGATATTTTTGGCTCAAACGCAGGTTATTTTAATATTTACTGTAGTTTATTATTCGTGGCTTGTGATTTTGTATTTTTGTTTTATTAAAGATGTTTGTGTTAATATTTTTATTTATTGATTAATAAAAATCATTGCATAAAAATACCTCATTGTGACTGTAATATATTATGTAACATCCAATCAAACAAATAAGAAAGTGGTTGTGCACATCAGATTCAGGTTCTTAATTAATGCATGTAGGTACTGAAACAAAATTATTTAAAGAAGAAATATACTTACCTCAAACTAATATAAGTATAATACCTAGGGTACCTAGATACTTATGGTTTCTTTACGCTTAGTTTTTACCCTTCATGGAACATTTGAAGTAAATGAAACTACATAATACCATAGAGCGCGTTTAAATTACATATATAATCTGTAAATTATTAAAATTATAATTTCAAAATTTTGTACTGTTTATATTTATTTCATTTTCAAAAAGTATGGATACAGTAATAGTAAATAAGTGTTGAAAAGAGTTTAGGTGCAGCAACTGCGTTATGGTAGCTAATGTTTGTAAAAATATTCAAATAGTGATAACTCAATTTTCCATTAAACTAGAATCTTCAGTTTTGATACATATTAAAACCCATATAAAGGCAGCGTGGGTACTAGATTTATAAAAAAACTGCATATTTCTTTTAAAAAACTTTTTTTGTTATTTGGTTTGCAGAAACTGGTTCGATTGAGTTGACTAAAATTAATTATCCAAGCGATTTTCTTTCCATAAATTAACCGAAAAACAATTACGTTAAGGTACAAGAGGTCTTATCCTAAATTCAAATCCGAGGCACGGCTACAATTTAGTTTACTTAAAAAAAATATTCTTAAAAATAGTCGCACTGTGAGGACAAAAGATTTTAACAGAGACCACTATAGTTAGGGGTATGACATGTTACCTACAAAAATAAGTACTCTTTGGGCCCTTTTCAAATCTGGATTAGAATGTAGGGCGGTCCATTAAAAGAAAACATAATTTTGATACGCGACTAGAGTACGGCACGCCACTGGTGACTAGACATATTTTAGGAACATGGCGATCGTAATTATGTACAATTTTCTACAATTATGTAGCATTTTTTCGATATAGTGGATGGTAGCGGAGCTATGGTGCGAGACGTCCTAGGTGCTACACCCTATATATATATATATATATATATATATATATATATATATATATATATATATATATATATATATATATATATATATATATATTATATACATGAGACATACTTGGTTCTCGGGTTGAACCGCGTCCAGAATTTATTAAAACTCGCCGTTTCGGCTCCTGTTTTGCAGCCATTTGCAAGAGGTAAAGGAAATATGTAAGGATATGAACTCTAAGGCCTCAATCTGCCTATTCCTTAGAGCTGTGGACAAAGGTAGACCTACATAAAACTTTAGGATAAGCAAAGATCGCTTCCTGCACACTATTGAAACACATTTTTCCCGGAAAATGTTGAGCTTTCTTTCAATTTTTAATTCTCGAAAATATCAAATCTATGGCAACCAATTTACCTACGCAGGTTTATATTACAACAGTAAAACAAAGTTGTGTATAAGTCCTGAAAAAAAAAACGTTTGGTGTCACTGCAGTTTACAGGAGAGCACAGGACCAAAATAACTGTGGGATCAACGTATTTACTAAGTATGGCAGACAAATATAAAAGCGTAGATCATTTCTATGAAAACTCGCTACCATAAGGCACTTGCTGCGTGCAGAATTTTATATTATTATTATTTAATCTGCGAAGGTTAATTTTTCAATTAGGAAACAGAGCTAAATTTACTTTTTATAGCATACATCACTAAACACAAAACATGTGAAATGCAGCACCTGGTTTAAAGTAACTTATTGAAGACCTCGGTGGTTCAGAGGTAAGAACGTGTGCCTTTGAACCGAAGGGTACTGGGTTCGATCCCGGCGTACTCCTTTCACTTTTTCAGTACAAACTGTAAAATTAACATCAACCGAGGTTCTGGCATTGTATTTGAGCAAATTGAATGTCTGCACGTTCCGCCCTTCGGAGGGGGCGTAAATCCGTCGGTCCCGAGTCCATGCGATATTAGGCACGTCAAAGATCCCTACCCTCCTTACAGAAAGACAGGGATTCGGCAAAATTTCCAGGATAGTGAGGTGAAACTGCTCCCTGGCGTCGGTGATTGGCCATAGTCGCGGAAATAGGCCGACGTTAAAGAAAAAAAAAGTAACTTATTTTGTAAATTTGTAGCAAAACAGTGAGTTAAACTGTTTGCTTTCTAAAAATCGGTTGTGGATGTTGTTTGCTGAAGAGGATCGCCTAGTTTTTTAAGTATTACTTATTGTCAATTCAGTCGGAAGATATGTTATAGGTACTTTTCATTATTTTGTTCGTCTTGTAAAGAAATAACGAATCCTTAGAGCTGTGGACAAAGGTAGACCTGCATAAAGGCAAATCTGAAGAATATTTTTTGGGGGGGTAGGGTTTGTGTAATAATTTGTTAGACAAATATGAACTGACTATTAGGTGTGTCTGCGTACTTGTAGTTTTTTGACCATGTCTTGAATTTTAGAGATAAAGAAGGAGAGTTATGGAATATAACATCTTGGGAAAAGCTTCAGGAAGAATTTGTGAAATCGCTATTTTTGGCGGGTGGTACATGTCCTTTAGTACCAAGGTTGCCAGGTGTTCTGTATTTCAGACCGTGTTCGGTATAAAAAAAAAGGTAAAGGTAAGATGCTTACTGGCAATTAGACCATTGCTGACCCTTTTTGCTCATCTAAACTAACCTACCCTCCACCTTGAGCTCGATCTCAACGACGACAGTGAATTGAAAAATCATCCGCCGCCGGTGAGTCTCGAACCGTCGTCCCCCGAGTCCGTATTGGAAAGTCTGAATCGACTTTCCCGCACGGCCACGGAGGCTCGGTATAAGAAAAATACCGAATTTTTCGGTCTTTTTTTGTAACTCTTATTTGATAAGTAAAATTTGGAGAATCCAATTCATCACAATACAGTTTTTAGACCTAACGATCGTTGCGCTGGCAGATTTAGCGTCATCAGAGGGATGAATAAACTGTTAACGATCATCAGGTCTAAAAACTGTATTGTAATGAATTACGTTCTCCAAATTTTACTTATCAGTGCTCATCGCAGGTTCCAATCTTCACCGATTGAACCCTTATTGGGTTTTTCGTTGCTAACAGCGGCTTGCCAGATTGCCATATTTATTTTGTGCATTATCTACTCAATTTATTTACAAAACACATTAAAGTCCTGGAATCCAAGTACACAAAGCTTGTAGAAGTGGTGGTTTCTTCGACCAGATCGAAACACACAAAAATTATTGTTTTTTCGAAGCAAAAGCTAAGCAAGCAATGCAAAAACTGAGTGAGGTTAAGCAGAATAAATTCAAAACCGAAGCTCTCGATGCCTATTAAAGGGCGAAAGATTATTTGAAAAAGTGGTTTGACTACGAAAACTCTCCTTTCAAAGTTTTTAGTAACATGAATGTAGAGGATGTAGAAAAGGTTAATACTACACGTGAAAAATATGTAGAAGCATCAAAGGCGCTAGGTATTGAAGAAGATATCGACCAGGATTGCTTTATAAGAAGAAATTCGCATACTACAAAAAACTTAAGCGTGGACATGGTTAAGCCTGAATTATACATTCGTTGCAATTTCAAAGTGCCATGTTGTGAATTGCACCTTCAAATCAAAGAGAACCACAATTTGCTACGAGCGTACATTAGCAACGATAAATGCGATTTTTAATATAGTGTGTTCCATTTTATCTATATATGTTGTATTTTCATGTTTTAGTTCCCAAATAAAACTTTTCATTATAGGGTTTTTTCAGGTAATTTGGCCGATGTTTTCTGGCAACACTACAGTTCCCATCCTGCAGGTTCGCCTGTGGTCTAATTAATTCGATTACAGTGTTCACGTACAAAAGTTGTGATTTACGTTAAAAATTGTAGACGTAGTTGTACCTCTTGATTCAGGCAGCCAAAAGCCACAAGAAAAATTAAACATAAACCCACATGTGACTTCGGACAGTTAATTTCTTAATAGCGGGTAGCAATCAAAATATTACATACCATTTTATGAACAATAATCAAACCAATAACATATTTTCTAAAACACAAAGAAGGGTCCCATGCGGAGGTATCTAAGCATAACATAAATCTAAAAAAACGATGGGCGACAGACTTTTGACGCCCGCTGAGCGCTCTCTTGGAATTGAACCCAAATTAATATATTTAAGAGTCAAAACCTAACCTCAAGTATGACTGGCGTATAATAGTTTAGTTATATATGACCATATCTTTCTATGTTATCGTAATAATACTACCTAAATATGTATAATAAATTGTCTATTACCTGGACGAATAAAAGACTTAGAAAAAAAAGGCAGATGCTGTTGTTATTTGATTACTAAAATATATACATTACTTAAACAAGCGCGTACGTTATTAGTACTTAAAAAGTGATGTTTATTTCCCATTTAAATATGATACATGTTTATATTATGTATGCATAAAAGGAGTGATCACCGGTTTTTCATGTTCAAGTTTTGACTATTCTTTCAAACATTTGGCGTGTATTTATTTATTGCCCAAACATACAAAGTGCTTAACATCTTAACATAGCTAGTAACACCCATGCCTTATTTTACAAATTGGTCTTTTTACCGTGGGTAACTTTCAATAAATCACTTCGAAACGACGTGCCTGATTAAACTTGGATTTATTCGAATCCCGTAAAATTGAGATTTTTGATATGGCCGGCAAAATGGTGAAATATGTAAGCTCATCGAATCGTATTTCACAGGCGTTAAATTACTTGTACGTTTAATTAGCATGTCCAAATTTAAAACGTAAACAAATTTATATGGATGGAATTATATTGAGGCATTTAATAAGATGTTTCTATGACAAAAGGCGCCATTGTTTAATAAATAATTGGCTTGATGATCTTTTTTACATACAGAATGGTCCAGCAGCGTGTTCAAGTTCAATCTCTCAAAATTTGAAACAAAAGTTGCAGGTATTAACGTTAGCTACAAACTAATATTATTTTTGCATATACAGGGTGTTGCATAAGTTAGATACAACCAGGGGCGGCTCCTCAATAAGTGAGCTCGTGCGCGCGCATTGCCGCCTGCCGTGGAAAAAATAATATTTTTGCTATGCTATATTTTAATAAATTTTTAATTACTTTTTTACCTCCTACATTCAACGAACAAAATTAGGCGATAGCAGGGAGTCGGCAGCCATTAATACAGAATTAGAATAAGTTTCAATAAGTATAGTGTTATTCGTTTCAGACGTTATATACATCCACATCCATATAAAGCAGTCGGGCGGCGGTGTGTATTTTTCGGCGCTCTCGGGAAATGCGATACTTCAGTGCGAAATGATCGCCGAATCTTGATGATCTTCGTCGAAAACGACCGAATAAGCAATCTGTTGCGCGGTATAAAATTACACACTTCCAGTTTGTAGTGGACTTTTGGCAGAGTGTGTGTACCTACTACCTAGTAATTTTCGTCTTCGCGTCAGATTGATTTTTAATTAGATCATTTCGTTGTTGTTTACATGTTCTAACAAGACAATTATTATTATTATGATGGTTACTAATTCGGGTTGCTTAATAAGTGGACAAAATAATTGTGATACTGTGATTAATTCAGTGGATATTTTAAATTTAAAGGTTAACTTTTTAAGGGACTTTTTAACTACTATAACGTATAACTAACTAGAGGAAAACTTGGTAAGTAGTTAATAAATATTAATAATTAGTAAGTAGGTTTCTTTATAATACGTTTTCGGGGAAAAAATAGGCTACCCCCTTCATTTTTAGTGAATTTATATTTTAAAAAATTCACTAATAAAGAGGTATCGATAGAAAGACTTTGCAAAAATGTTTTCAAATGAACGCGAACTAGGACCCCTAGAACCCATATCCGGGGTCAGTTTCAATTTTTATATGTTTTATATATATATATATATATATATATATATATATATATATATATATATATATATATATATATATATATATATATATATATATATATATCTGTAGCTTGGTTCTAAAAGGGCCAATGTCAATTTTCCGTGATTTGGGCCAAAGTGCATTTTCAGTCTGTGTTTAAAGAAAACATTTATATGTAAAAAGGGCCAGTGCCTGCTTGCAGTAACAATCATTATTATGAAATGCGCCAAGAAGAATTTCTTAACTTTAAATCACTCCTCTCTGGAAAGTTTCAACATAAAAAAGTAAATACGTTAGGAGAGCCAGTTGTTTGGTCTACCATAAGGCTTATTCAGTATTCCAGCGAACATCTTGGTTTGGTACAATACAAATCTTCTTTCGAAGACGAACCTTACAAAACCTTGGATTTGTCAAGAAAAAAGACCAGACATTCGGGTACAATAAGCCTTCTACCAATTTCAAATCAACCTCTTGGTATACCTGCGAATAAGTTGCAACATTTAAGAGATATGTTACCCTACATTGACGAGAACAGTCGACCCTACTATTTGCAATTTATCAATGGCATTAATACATCACAAACCCAATACGATACCCTTAGTGAAAGTGAAGATGAAAATGAAGACCTTGACGGACTTTAGTTATGATTACTAACACTTAAGATTAAGCAGCATACTGCCAAAGTATTAGAATGTTAGATTTTTTTAACTTATGTATTCCATATCTCGAAAATAAAAGTTATTTGTAATAAATCATTTCTTATTTTTATTGACACGTTAGGCCAAAGTCTAATTTATTATTTTTTTCTATATTCAAAAAGGGCCAATGTCTATTTTTTTTTTGCAAAAAAGGAGTCCACAATCTTTTAAACCTTTTAAAATATAAGAGTGATCGTATTAATACCACTTCACAAAAAATACTTCGAAATTAAGATTTAATAGTAGTCTTCAAATGCATTCAAACTTAGACCAATAATTTTGAAATCGATTTGCCAAAATCTGCATTTTATGAGATTGGCCCTTTTAGAACCAAGCTACAGATATATATATATATTTATCAAAAAATTGTGGGAAAGCCGTGAGTTGCAAAATAAAACTCTTTATTATATTCCGAGCTTTCGGAAAAATGTATTCCATTCTCAAGGAAATAACGTGAGTTTTACTAAACTAATGATTGAGAATGGAATAATTTTTTTCCGAAAGCTCGGCATGTAAAAAAGAGTTTTATTTTGCAACTGACTGCTTTCCCACAATTTTTTGATAAATAACAATATTACCGTCACAAAAACTTAATAATATATATATATATATATATATATATATATATATATATATATATATATATATATATATACATATATATATACATATATATATATATATATATATATATATATATATTATATATATATATATATATATATATATATATATATATATATATATATATATATATATATATATATATATATCTGTATGTATCCAACCGATAACTCAAAAAATAAGCAACTGATTTCGATGAAACTCCGCAAGTGCCTTTCTTTTATTAATGGCTTGAATGAGTTTGTTAGTCAGGAAAATCGGATAACGTTTTCCGGGAAAATTTTCAGGTTTGTTTCAAAAAAATCTTTTTCTCCGAAAATTACTAAGGTATTTTTATGAAATTTTGTGAATATGTTGCCTTGTAAAAGAACTTACCACTCACTAAAATTCAACTTTCTACATTTTAAAAAAATTGAGTTATTCAAATTTTGAATTTTATTTGAAAAAAAAAAATTTCTGCGAAAATTACAAAGCTATTTTGATGAAATTTGGTGGATATGTTGTCCTGGGTAAGACCCTACTATACACCAAAGTTCAACTTTCTAAGTTCATAGAAACTTGAGTTATTCAAATTTGAAGCATTTAATAAAAATTTACCACCATAACGCACTTGCTGCGCCCCGAACTTTTTTTCTTGCGCACCCCCAATGCATTAAAACAAGAGCCGCTACTGGATACAACCCAAACTTAACTTTTTTTTAATGGTACACCCTGTATATTGTTCATTTTTGGATTTCTCCTGTTTTGCCGATTCATCGAGTTTATAGTTATTGTGGGTCTATACAGAGTCGTTCGAAAGTTATGGCCTCTTTTCTAAAACATCAGAGGCACATTTTACGGTCTGTAGCTTCATTAATATGTCAGCATGCAACTCTTTCATGCCAAAAATCTGAAAAAGTGTTATTCTTTCAACTTCAATCAATACAGAAAGAGTTCCTTGAAAACAGTATACAGGGTGAGTAAAAACACTGGAGTTTTTTTTTATCGAGAAATCCAAATAGAACACCTGTATATTATAATCAATTTCGATAAATCAACAAATGTTCCACAATTCCCTATACCTAAAACCAGTATTAACGAAATATTGTGTGTTTTTTTAAGAAAAAATGTACATTTATACACAAGAACAAGTTAATATATTATATCTTAACAAGCTATACAAAGTAAACAATGTATTGACTTACCTGTCAAACATTAACTGAAACTATCGAGTAGTTATTTTCTTGTATTTGAAGTATAACAAAGGTGTTGTTGTGTTACGAGCAACTAACAAAAACTGTTTTTTTTCCTGACAAGAATCTATTATGAGAAATATTCCAATAGAAGGCAACCACATAGAAGCGCTTTTGAAAGACTCATGCGACTTTTGACGAAACGAGGAACACAGTATAAAAGACTGAAAGAACCAAGCATGTTTTGAACGAAGAGTAGTAGTTAATAGTAAATTTGCAAATGATAGAGGACCCATATTAACTCAAGAAAAATAGCAAGAGAAATTGATATCAGTAAGACCTCTGTTTTACGAATTTTACGTAAAAACAAATTTCACCCATACCATATTCAACTCCTCCAAGGATTGTACAATGATGATCATCAAGGACGACTATCATTTTGTCACTGGGCACAGCAACAAATCCAAAGCAATACAAGATTCTTCAAATTTGTGTTGTTCACGGATGAAGCAACATTTGATAAGAAGGGACATGTCAACATACATAATTTTCACTAATATTCTACGGAAAACCCTCACTTTACTCACACGACTAGTCAAAATAGGTGGTGTCTTAACGTCTGGGGTGGAATTATTGGAGATTTTGTGATCGGTTCGCAACGGCTCACTGCACAGCGATATCTTCAGTTTCTATGAGAAGACCTTGGACCATTATTAGACCAACTCCCTGTTAGAATACGTGATCATATGTGGTTTATGCATGACGGTGCATCATACAGCTAACATTCATACTTTTCTTAACAAACATTTTCCAGAACGCTGGATTGGGAGAGAAGGGCCTAATGCATGGCTGCCTGATGATGATGATCACCTGATCTAACAAAACTGGACTTCTCTTTTTGGGGTTATCAACAAAAAAAAAGTTCATCAGACAAAACCGTCGACAAAAGAAGATATGAAGGTAAGAATCCGTGGTGTATATTGTGTGATAATATTAATTTAAGTGTATTACGAGAGGCTAACTATCCTTTTAAAACTCGCTTAAACTTATGTGCTGTGCAAAATGGTGTTCATTTCCAACACTTAATTAACTAGTTTTCACTGTTTTTGTGTAGTTGTTATATCGCTGTTATCACAATTTCCCGTAATTTGATACATTCAAATTTCAGCTCTGAGTTTTATTTCAATATCACTAAATCGAATAGTCTTTAATTTGTCCTTCTTAAATTTTTTCATTAAAATTTAATTTTCTACTTATTATTTTAATTTGAGGAATATTTTTTCTCCATGCTTTTGTATATTGGTAACAATACACCCTTTAAGGAATATGTCACAGTTGAAACAAGCCGTCATTTGCAAGTTTTCTAAAATAACAAAACAAGGTCGAAATAAGTACTAGGTTTTGAAAAGTAGTGACCGTAAATCTTAATATAATTCTTCATATGACCCAACAGACGATTAATAATCAAACCGAAAGGAGTCTAGACATGAAACTGTATACAGATGTTTCAAAAATAATGCACTAATTCGTTCCTGTGTATAAATGTACCTTTTTTCTTAAAAAACACCCAATATCTCAGTAGATACTGAGGCTATAGGAAATACGTCATGAAACTGAAAGAACACCTGTTGATGTATCAAAATTGATTATAATATATAGGCTGTTCCATTTCAATTTCTCGAGAAAATTTGACTCCAGTGTTTTCACTCACCTTGTATACTGTTTTCAAGGAATTCTTTCTGTATTGATTGAAGTTGAAAGAACACTTTTCAGATTTTTTGTATGATATAGTGTTGCATGCTGACATCTTGATGAAGATACAGACTGTCAAATGTGCCTTTGATGTTTTAGAAAGGCTTCGTCGTGGGGATTCTCCTTCCCCCTCGCGTGCATACAACCAGCCCCGTTGCATAAACCACAAGAAAAATGTCTTGTTCAAACCCGCCAAGGAAGTTACGGCACCTGGGAGAATAGGGGTGCTGTGCGGGGTAGGCAGGGTTTAAGACGGATATGGCTTCAAGATGTGAAAAAGACAGCTTCCAAGCCCGTTTTCTTCGCATTTTCTGCTCATATTTCCTTTTTACTACCTACCCCGCCCAGCACACCTATTCACTCCTGGTCCAGTAACTTCCTTGGGGGGTGTGAACAAGAAATTTTCGTAGTGTTGTCTGCATCCAGGGGGCGCCCTAGACATGTTTATGAAAACATTGTTTTGAAAAGCGTTCGGGAGCTAATCTGCAAATTTACCAAATTCCTTACTTGAGAAGGTCTTTTACCTCAAAGCATCAAAGATCGGCTGGAGGAGGTGTATGAGGAAAATTCTTCGCCTTATTCTGTAGTAAAAGATTTGTCTAAACGGTTTCGAAGGGGGCAGGAATCTTTGACAGTTAACGCAAGATCAGAAAGGACGGTGGAAGTGGTGACGGACAACAACATTGCCCTTGTTGAGGATCTCGTATTAAGCGATCGACGCTTGAAAGTGACATAATTATCAAAAATGTCGGAGCTTTCAGATACAAGCGTTCGCCAAATCCTCCTGGAACATGTAAGGCGTCAATAAAGTTAGTGCAAGAATATACCCGATTATTGTTGGACCTCTGTGGAGAAAACCCTGTAGACGTATTAAAGACAATTGTCAGAGGATGAAACTATGGTTCTATGCTATGATCCTTTATGCAAAAGGGTGTCGATGGAACGGAGGCATAAAGGCGAAGCACCGCCAACAAAGTGCAAGGTCTGCCAGTCGACAGAAAAAGTGATGGATATGATATTTTTGGGATTGTGAGGGCATTCTTCTCATAGACTTTAAATAACGTAGCACCACAGTCAACGGGGAATATTATACAACACTCCTGCATAAATTACGACAAAATATTCGGGAGAATGCGTGGGAAACTGACCAGAGACGTGCGTTTGCTCGATGACAATGCATCCGTGCACACTGCTGGAATTGCACAAGCCGCAATTCGCGCCTGCGCTTTCGAACAAATTGATCACGCTCCGTATGGTCCAGATATGGCACCCAGTGATTACTAACTATTTGCAAATTTGAAGAAGTACCTTCATGAGCGCCATTTCAGTGACGACGATGACGGTGAAAGCTGCCGTTTGGGCACATTTTGAGAAGAACCCGAAATAATATTTTTTGACGAGTGAAATACGATAAACTATTGTGATGTCATTCTAGACCTAAGATGGCGGAAGCCCCAAGATGGCGAATTACTTTTTTCTTCACAACCCCCTTGATATAGATATCAAATGAAAGGGTTTGACATGTAAAATACGATAAACTATGGGATGTCATTCTAACCGCAATATGGCAGAAGGCCTAGATAGTGAATAAGGCGGTCAACGCTTTGAGTTTTAATAATGTATATAATTTTTTTTTAATTGTAAGAAAAAAATATTTATTTCTTTTTAGCGCATTTATAAAACCCTTGTTTTTTAAGTTTTTTTATATATTGTATTTCCTAAAACCTCATTATTTATTAAACACTCACTAAAATGTATCTAGTGGATCTTATTGTAGTTAAGATCATTGTTAATTAAAATAACCTTTAAAATAAAAATATGCTGACTTTTAAAAATAAAACTGTAGAATACAAAGGTTTCAAAATATTTTGAAGTTGCGTGACTTACGTGTCGGATCATTAGGTTTTAAAGAGGGTCTCTTTTTATTTAAAATGAGTTAAATATAAGACAAACAGCAATTACGGATCCTTTAGAATTATTCTCCAAGACTCTTACCTGAAAAAGGCAAACTAAAATCAACTAATAGGTCAATTTTCAAATTGATACCTTCAGAGATCTGACGTAATTTATAACAAACGATAAAAACACAATGTTAAAAATTTCAAGTTGAAATTTACCTCTCATTTCTCTTCGGTCGTAAGAATAATCAAGAACAAGCACTAAATCAAACAAGATACCTTAAAAGTTGCTTCATTAACATACAAAAAGAAGATAACAGAATGCATTAAGGCGAAATAAAGAATATATGTATATCGAAAACTCATAACGATCAGAGGTATCATAAAAAAGCTTTTAGTGAGTTGGCTGGTGGGCATTGTTTGCTGGAACATGGTCTATACCCCACACTTTTGATTTTATAGATGGGTTTTGTGTGTGTCTGCTGTTGTCTTATTGTGATCTGTATCGGTGCTATAATGATACGTTACTTGAACCGACCTATAAGCATTCCAACTTCCATTATCTAGATGACTTACATTATTGCTGGCCACGCTCGCCATCACTGCTCTCTGCCTAATGGACTGTCTTCCGGGCTGTCCATCAAATATGTGCTGAGATATAGATGACTAAGCTTCGCTAAAAAAGGAATCCTAATCGATAGCAAAATTAGTTTCCAGCATTTTTAGACGCTAACGTACGAACTTTAAAATGAAAAATTCATTAAATAAGTGCAAGCTCTTACAATTTATGCAGATTCAACAGACAACCGAAGAGAAAATTAAAAAAAGGAATATAACGACTGGGATCATTTCGGGCAGATTATAGCAATCCTTGAGACGCTGTCAATAAAGTACAATAGCAAGCTTTAATTAAAGAAGGAGAATAAAAAGAAAAGGACGATTGGGTGGTGGGTGAGGTGGACGAAACCGAAGGGCAAGACGGGTTGATATAAAGAAGAACAATGATTGATACTGTAAATGTGATTTCCTCTAAACAAGAAATATCACAAATTTTTCTTAATGATCATTTGTTCAGTTATGTCAGATCAGGATGGATAAGGTTACGTTAGGTCAGATTAGGTCATGCTATGTTCACCCAGATCAACTACTTTGTTTCTTCTCCACATCAATGACCTCCTCTCTAGCACATCCAACCCAGTTCACAGTTACGCGGACGACAGCACCCTCCACTAATATTCTAAGCCTGTCTGCTGCTGCCGCTTCTACAATCGCTATACTGGACTCCATTCAGAAGAGAGCTATACGTCTCATCGGTAACCCTACCCTCACCCAAAGGCTGCCATCCCTTGACCACCGACGTGCCGTTGGTGACCTCTCTCTCTAGATATCTGCACGGGCAGTGCTCAGAGGAGCTTTCTTCCATAGTTCCTCCACCTGCTTCCACCTGCTCCCCCCAACAGATCTACCAGGGAAACAGAGTGAATGCATCCTTTTACTGTTCAGGTCGCCAGACATAGAACATCTTGTTATGCCCGCTCTTTTGTCCCGAGGACTTCCAAGTTGTGGAATTCCTTACCGGCGCATGTTTTTCCTTCTCCTCCGAACCTCCAAACCTTCAAGTCCAGAACTAACAAGTTGCTTCTTTCCTCCTTGTCGACACCCACGGTACGATAGTGTTTAGGCTGTAAGCCCTCGTGGTGTGTGGTTGAAATAAATTTTAAAAAAACTCAGAGGACCTTAAAAGAAGCAAATAAACTCTTCTGTTTGAGGTTACGAACTAAAGTCAGAATTACTGTCATGAAAATGCCTCCGAAGAAAAATTGGTTCTTAGTTTACTGATAAAAAGAGGCATATAAAAGTGAATAATATACATTATTCTCAATGTGCAAAAATTTATTTTAACTTAAAAAAAACATACATCAAAAATGATAAAAGTGTCATTAATTTAAAGATGAATATCTAAACAGATAATGTCCAAAGCTAATATAACATAAAAATATTTTTCAGTGAGATGCGTTTACTTCTAGAATATGTAATATACAAGGTAGCTCATCGAAAACTATATAAGCGGGTTTTAGTGTATCTCGAGTTATCTCTTGGAAAAACTCTCGGTCAATTTTGGTTTTGGGTGGACAATTTTCGGGAGAATATCAAAGCAGCTACTTCATCCCCTTAAACGGGTCAGTTACGCCTTTCAAACTTATAACAGCAGGTGGCGTCGAATGATGTTGCTGGAAACGCTACTCAATTCTCTATTTAATCGTGTACTTGGTTTTGAAAATCTTGTGAAGCAAATTCAAAATCGGAGTGGAAAAGTATGACCTAAAAAATTAATAACATTGCGGAGGCAATGGGGCTTTATTTGAAAAGTGTGACGCAGAGGCATGGTTTACTTATCAGCTGAAACATTGATTGCAAAATTAATTAAAATGGCCTCCACCACGCTCTAAAGCATTTCGGGTGTTATCAGATGGCATTCAGCAATGGTTCGGTCACTTCGAGGCCATTCGACTTGATCACGTCTTCCTATATATCTGCTTAAATATCGTTCAAGCCACTGTCTGTGGGTAATGTGGAGTAGCACCGTCTTGTTGGAATACCAAGGAGTTTTCATTATGGCTGTCGTTATTTTTTATGGTATCTGTCAGCATGGGATCAATGTTATCTTGCAATAATTCTAAATATCATTTCAGTAATTGTGTGCGTAATGTGGAGGACCTCTGTCTTGTTGGAAAATCAAGGAGTTTACATCACAGCTCTCGTCATTTTATGGTATCTGCTAACATGGGATCAATGTTGTCTTGCAATGATTCTGAATGTCGTTCAATTTACTGTCCCTGCGTAATGTGGATAAGTGGAATACCAAGAGGTTGTTGGAATACCAAGGAGTTTTCGTCATAGCTCTCGCCATTATCTATGATATACACCGGATCATTTTTTTCGCAGTAATTCTTAATACATTTCGGTGGCTAAGTTTTCCGATAAGAAGAAAAGACAGATATCGAAAACCCTAGCCCAAATATTCAGTTTATGTGGGTGCTGCGTGTGTATTTCACGGAATATTTTTGGATTGGAATCTGACCAGTAGCGGCAATTATAGCGATTTACAGTAGGTACAATTAACGAAAAAGTAGGTATTGCAGAATTATTTACTTATTGTAGCAACTTAATGCTGTATGGACGCAATTACACGATTTGAAATTTCCCGTTATTATGTATTTGAAAAATCAAATACGAATTAAATATAGATTTTTCGTCGTCATTGTGTGGTGTGGTATAAATGGCGCACATTGGTCGGTTCACTTTTATATATAGCAACAGCAACGCACCGTGGCAGTTTTCAACATAATCACCTTAGTGACAATGCTCAGTTTCTACCTCAACGGTTTTGTAAACAAGCAAAACTGTATGATTTTGGAACCTGAAAATCCTTATGTGGTTCACGAAAAGCCAGTGCATTCAGAAATGGTTACTTTTGTGGGATTTTTGGGCAGGTGGTGTAATGGGACTGTACTTTTTTGAAAATGCAGATGAAATTGCGGTAACGGAGGATCGCAATCGTTATTATCGTGACATGATTTGCAATTATTGTTTTCCGGATCGAATTGATTAAAATAAGCTTGGGCAATATATGGTTCCAATAAAATGGCACCATATGCTAAATTGCGCACAAAACAGTGAGCTATTAGAAACAATATTTCCTGGTCGCCCAGCCTTCCAATTTGGAGACATAAATTTACCCCTGACCATAAATATAAATGGTTACTTTGGTGGGATTTTTGGACAGGTGGTGTAATGGGACTGTACTTTTTTGAAAATGCAGATGAAATTGCGGTAACGGAGGATCGCAATCGTTATTATCGTGACATGATTTGCAATTATTGTTTTCCGGATCGAAATGATTAAAATAAGCTTGGGCAATATATGGTTCCAATAAAATGGCACCACATGCTAAATTGCGCACAAAACAGTGAGCTATTAGAAACAATATTTCCTGGTCGCCCAGCCTTCCAATTTGGAGACATAAATTTACCCCTGACCATAAATATATTTCTTTGAGGTTTTATTACAAGCAAAAGCTACAATTATGTATAACTCTACAATAGATGTTAACAAAATACACAACGCGTCCTCAGAAAAATACATCGAGATTTCAGTGTAAAAGTCATGGATAATATGGACTACCTAATCACCTCCTTCTAGAAAAGACAAGACGGCCATCTAAGTAATACTACAGTGCATATATAATTCCCATCGCTTAGTGACATCATAAGTAAAACCATCCCGAAATTTTTCTAATATTTTTTTATATTATTGAAATAACAAAACAGTCAGCATCTTTTACAAGGAATTATATATTGTAAATTTGTTTACTAAACTCTCAACAGGACAACAGGAGTAATGAGAAACAAAATGTGAAGATGTAAAGCCAACTAATAGGACGTCATACTTATATAATCTGTTAGATTTTAAAGCGGCAATTACAAAATATAATAGGTATAAAAATAAATTTTAGGTTAGGTTCTCGTACGACTACGCACGATTAAGCAACGCTAGGCACGGTTAGTACTTGCATGGGCGACCACAACACCGAGTACTTTGCCACCTTTGTATGTGGAAGGTAACGGTAAGCCCCCCATTTAACATTTTACCAAACAGCAACCATGGCAAACAGAGTCATGGTTGTCAGGTTGTCACGACAGGGAGACATCGCCTGTAGACTGTGATTATGGCTAAAGGATATAAGTAGCAAAATTCAAAGGAAACGTATTTAATATGTACCTAGGCATTTTCTGAACCACTAGAAGGCATTAAGTACATAAATCACAATTAGAATGCTTTCATATTCCAGAACTTATAACTAGTTTGGTTTAGTTCAATAGTAGCCAGTGCAATCTTACTGTGTGGCATAACTCAATCACGCCAGCACCGCTTGTGGAAGCTATTGAAATTCAAAGTGCGCCGAGTAAAAACATAAAATCGAGGTGGCGTAGGTGTATATGACAAGTACCACATGATAACAATAAAGTAGAGCCAGAGTCGCTTATAAGGCCAACGCCTATTGTCGAGCTGGTTTCTAGCGGGGAGACAAAGTAGGACCCTGCTCTCAGCGGCCTACGTACTGCATATTGTCTGCTTGGAGATACACAAGGCCCAACCCCGCTCGGGTTATGAGATCGCTCTGATATGATAATACACGGATCTGGTACATATGGATGTGGTTATAATGTAGTGGAACAAGAGTTGTTACATATTTATAATTTTACTTATGTGGTTGTAGTTATTATTGTAACATGGGCCAGTTAATTTGGTGGCAGGACCGGTTTTAACATCAGATTGTTCGTACGGAATGTTTCGATGCGCCACCTTGATCTAAAAGTGGTAGGTATTAAATTAAAATGATTGCTGATAGATAGAGTCCAGTATCTTGCGTGCACGCTGACACTATTCTTACCTTTTGTCTTGTCTTTGCTGAGTTATTTGCATTGAAAGTTTTTCACATTACACATTTTTCCAACAGTTCCCAGCACGGTTCTGTCCCGTGACACACCTTCTTCCCCTATATATTAAAATTGGACGTAAACTTAATAATGGGATTCACTGGATGATTTTAGACTGGGCAGTTCTTCTCCTATGGACCATTGGCTTTTATCTTGTAACTCCTATTACCATATCGCTTTTAAAACACGTATCAGAGTGATCGGCTTCTTAATTATTTATGTGTTCCGAGACTTTATTCCTGAATTGTGCATTGTTCGCCTTGCTTTGGCCATTATATCTGTGTGTCGCAGTGGTTGGAGCGTATATGTCTCGCGATTTCGTGATCCGCAACATATTATTTGTTTCCTACATTATTTTTGTAATAAAGAAAATGCGAGGCCGCAGGTTGTTTGCAGCAAGCGCCAAAGGTCCTATTTGCTTGAAGTGAAAAAGGTAAGTGTCATGTAAAGTTACCATTCTTTTTAAATTTTGATCGTTTGACAGTATTTGCTGTGATTTGTTCTCTCTTTTTTTAGCTGTAGAAACTAGGGTACTTATATTGTAATATGGGTTTTCCTTCCCCTCTCGCATGTCTACAACCACCCGTGTGGCATATTAAAGGTCCGATTAAGCTGTTTTATTGGCATTCTCCGCTTCCTTTTTATCATCTTTCCTGTCCAGCACCACCATTCACTCCTGGTCCCGTAACTTTCTCGGGGGTTGTTGGCAAGTAATGTTTCTTGGTGTTTCTACATCTAGGAGTGGGGGGTCCCTGAGCATGTTTCTTAAAAAAAATCAAGAAAGCCTTCCGGAGATTGTCTGAAAATTTACCAAAAAAAAAGTCCCTTATGGTAGCGAGTTTTCATTAAATGCGTCAATTTTTGACAACCTAATTTGCCATACCCATGGAATTTAAATTTTACTGAATTTTCATACAAAAAAAAATCACTAATGGGGAGATCACGACTTTTGAATTTGAAACCTCTAGAAGTCATATTCAGGGTCAGGTTCAATTTTTATATGTTGATGAAATTTGGCAGGTAACTTCTTTTTCTAAGTGGCTTGGATAAGTTCGTGAGCTAGGAAAGTCGGATAAGTTTTTCCTAGAAAATTTTAGATTTCCTTTAAGAAAATTTTTGTGTCGCCAAAAATAACAAGGCGATAACAACCGTTTATATCATACAAATTATACCTAATATGAAAATGGATCTCTAAGTTTAATAGGAAAAAAGTTATATGCATTTAATGAAAAAAAAATTGGCGCCACTGAATGTCACAAAACTGCACAAGACCAACATATTTGTGTGTTAAACAAAATCTATTAAATATTACAGACAAATATTATTTTTCTATGCGCATTGATTATGTAATATTTGTAAAAAATTGCTTGGACCATTTTAATGAAAATTCGCTACCATAACTAACTTGCTACGTCTATTAAGTCTCGATCAGGGCAGCATGTGCCCCAAATGGAGTCGCCTAATATTTTCTATGTCCTTTATAAAACTGTGATCGTAAGGTTAAAACAGTTTTACGCCACAAAATCATTGCAATGTGCTCCCGAAAGCGCAATTTAGTAACGACCAGAGACCCGCATCTACTGCACAATCAGTATATGTCATTATCTCATCACCCAACTTGCATTGCATCAATGATTGAAGGGCACTTGAAATACCACTGCTTGAAAATAAAACTACGCATGATTCACTAGGGCTGATCTATGGCATGTTACTCCTAGCTACTTTGTGCAAACGTTCCATATCTTATTTACAATTTTAGATGCTTCTAAAGCCATATACGATGGAAACGTGTAATACAACTACGTATATCAGCGTAAAGGTGGTAATCACAACTGTAACTGTTTCACGAAAAGTAATATGTAAATAGTGAAAAGCAAGGGACCCAATATTGACCCTTGTGCTACGTCACTGGTGATATTTTTAATTTCGGTAATTTGCCATAGGGACTAACTCGTTGGGCCTGCTTATATAAAAGCGATGCCATCAATTATATTGCCCGTGTTGAAAAAAACTATAATAATGTTAAATGTTCCCACAATAGATTTTCTGAGGGTGTAAAAATACGAGCTGTGCAATTCCGACCTCATGAGACATGAACTCCTTTGTTCTAGAGAGCATAAAACCACGCTCCTACTCAAAGAGAGACCACAAATATCCAATCAAGCCTCCAATTATGTCAGCAAATGTAACGACACTTGTAATTGAGAACAATGTGCATTTGCAAGTAAAATTCCAGAACTTTTATTGTTGACTTAGTATACACAGAATAATAATCGTCATATTACAATGGCCTGAGAGCGAGTGCACGAGCGAGAAAGGAATATACTGGTCTAGAGTAATTTACATGTCATTGGCTACGTAGCCCACGGCTCGTGCTAAGAGACCACGCAAGCCGCTCGCTCTCTAACCGTCGTCATGGCTCACTTGATCCATCTCCCGTGCCACATAAAACAAAACACAAAACCAGATACTTGTACCACGATTTTGATCGGAATGATGGCATGTCACTCCGATCGTCATTTTCAATTGACTTGATACAGATTACCGATCCAATTCATTTCACACTTCTTTAAATTTAAAGCAGTTTTGTTGGGCTAAAGAAATGTTCACTTGAACGTGTTCACAAGTTGTTCTTTTTGTGTTGGGCGAGGAATTAATTATTGACTTCCTGTGCTTTTCGAAAGTAATTGTAAAATTCCTGCAGCGGACTGGTATTTACAGACGATGTGATTTTTGAATTGAGAGATTACTGTTCTGGTAAGTAGCGATGTTTATAAACATCAACACCTGTGAGATTCAAATATACAATTAAATATGTACCTTCGTTTACTTGAAACACTGATTTCAGGTCATACCAACTATAACACTAAAGGCCGGATAGACGGTCCGTGGTTTGCCATTTCACGAGCCTATAACTTTTTTTTTGTGAATCGTGATTACATTAGCCAGGGGTGCTGCGCGGCCTATCTATCCATTAGATTTTTTTACTCGTCACACTAGTCAGTTCAGTTTTAAATACGAGGGTATGTTGATATCTAGTCAGCCTTAACCGTTTCCATGGACAAACAGAACATTGTGATACCATAGCAACAGATAATAACTTAGTAGAAATGTCAGTACGAAATTTCACCCAATTAACTGTTGCTCTTACTAGGTGAAACCGTTCTATACTAAATACAGATGTAGATACTTCTTCCCTGGCTGCACAAGTGCTTTTTTTTCGCCCTGCCTTTTATGGCATCGTCAGGTATTGCTACGTTAGTGTATTTTGACCAAAAAATTATTTAAAAATAAAATAAAAATGACAGATAAGGTTTTTAAAATGTCTATGTGGTGCGTGTCAATATTTAACATCCTAATAAAATCAACTTATAACAATAATAACCATAACAACAATACGACATTACAATCATAATAATATGTCAATATTTAACATAACAATAAAATCAACCTATAACAATAATAACCATAGGAACGATCATATTAATAAAATAAGTAATTATTACTTCCACATCGTCAATACGTGTGGAAGTATAGCATCGGCGACAAAAGTTCAAATTTTGTCAAAACACGAAAACATGATTTGGGAACGAAAATTTGTTGTGTATGTTGGTCTGTATGTCTGTCTGTAGTCACGATAACTGTAGAACGAATTAAGATATCGACGTCAAATTTGGTATACAGTTAGCACCCGACAAACGAACAGTTCGGATTGCTTTTGGCTAAAATCGCTCCAGGGGCTAGGGGATGAATGGGGGATGATTTAGTGAAAATTGATACTTTTTCGTTTAAACTCGAGTAACACAACGTTTTACGGTCTGTTTATTAGAAAACATTCAATTACATCACATGGTGGAACATCGGTGACAGAAGATTCGAATTTTTTTTACTAAAATGACGTAAAGAGTCTCAAAACATGTAGAAAACTTGATTCTGAAACGATTTATTTGTCTGGCGGTCTGTCGGCTGTATCTCTGTTAATAGGTGCAATAACTTTTGAACGAATTGAGTTATCATCTTCAAATTTGGTATCCAGTTAGCATCCGACAAAGAAACGCTTCAAATTGGTTTTGGGTAAGATCGCTTCATGGGGTAGGGAATAAATGATGTGTGATTTGGTAAACGTTGACTTTTTTCTGGTTAAAACTCGAGTAATATAACCTTTCAGAAGTTTATGGGTACTTGATAAATAATCTACGATATGCCGACGACACAGTTATAATCGCAGACAAGTCCTGAGGGCTTGCAGCGGCTACTTAACAAGATATTAGCCGAAAGAGATTTATTAGGCTTAAAAATCAACACCGCAAAAACAAATATATTGGCGGTAAACCGGAATCCAAATCAACCAATACATATAAACGTATGCGGGACACAGATAACCAAGGTCTCTAAGTATAAATACTTGGGCAGTTGGATCGGCTAAGATCTGAATCCTGATTTGGAAATCAGAGCTCGGATTGAAATGGCTAGGGCAAATTTCTTAAAAATGCGAAGCCTGTTAAGCCATAGGTCACTTGATATACAAATAAGATACAATTTTGTAAAGTGCTACATATATTCCACGCTTCTGTATGGAGTTAAGGCGTGACGCTAAAGGCTGGCGGTCTAAACAGACTCGAGGCATTCGAAATGTGGGTGTATCGACGTATGTTGCGAGTTCCTTGGACTGCTCACACCACACATTTGGAGGTTTTGCATCGTATGGGCAGAGAACGGAAACTCATCGAAATCATAAAAAAGCGAAAAACTGCATATCTCGGTCATGTAATGAGACACAATAGATATTAATTTCTGCAACTAATGATAGAGGGTAAGATCGAAGGTAGACGTGGACCCGGACGCAGGCAGTGCTCCTGGCTTAAGAACATACGAGACTGGACAGGCTTGGGTTCAAACACTTTGCTGAAAAGGGCCCAAGACAGAGAAGAATTCGCCAAAATTGTTGCCGATCTTCGATAGGAGAAGGCACTCGAAGAAGAAAGAATGGGTACAGGAATACGAATATTTTCTTTGTGGTTAAGTCATGGACCCGAATTTCATTTCATCAGAATATCTTTCTGAGAGTATATGATCACTACTACGTGGATATTGTGATTCAGTATGCAGCACTATTTTTCTTAAAAGTTAAACGTATTCTGTTTTATATACTTAATTAGAAACAAGCATTTCCAAGAAAAGGGAATCCATTAAATCAGTTTGTTTATTTTAAAAAAACGTAAAGTATATACACATATGTATGTATCTATGCTTAAAAAATAATAAAAAAGAACACATAAAAACATAATAATAAATAAATTTATTAAAAAACCAGCTGTTATGTCCATGGTTTCTAATATTAAATGGAAGCTCGAGGCGCATTTGCAAATGTGGCTTACGTGCAGTAGAATATTCGAAGTAATAAAAGTCATATTTACAGATCCCACCATCACCACCACCTCATTTGAAACAAGGCAATTGTCGTGTACATGCCTTTCTTTTCTAAAGCTTCAAAGAAAAAAGTTTGCGCTTGTCATTTCAAAAATGTAGTGGCTCTATGCGGTTAGTTACGGTGTGCCTATGTTAAGTTTGGTATTCAAAAATGTAGTGGCTCTAAGGGGGTAGTTACTGTGTGCCTATGTTAGGTTCGGTAATGTGTTTTGCAAATATCGCCTTCGCAGCGTCGTTATTTCTAAGTGCAAAAATATGTTCGTAGTATCTGGTTTTAAAACTTCCCGAAGTTTGACCGCTGTAGAATGTGAAAAAGCTAATTTATAAATTCCTACTTTGGCCAAGGAACATGATTTTTCCTTCGCGTTAAATTATAAATCAGGCGTCGCCTTGTAACATATGAAAGCCGCCTTTGTACCTGTACTGGCATTTAAAATATTTGAAAAGTTTTCTGAAGCGATTCTAAAGTAAATCATTAAAACATATTTGTTTTTTTTTGTCTCTAATAATTGTGTAAATTAAATAAAGTGCTAATTTGTATTCTTTTCTGTCCATCAATTTATTCGTTATTTTAACAGGTTTCAAAGATGGAATATTGGAACCTGTGATGAGCACCGATTAGTACAATTTGGAGAACCCAATTCTTTACAATACAGTTTTCAGACATGACGATCGTTTGTTCATTCCACTGATGACGCTAACTTTGTTAACGAAACAATCGTCAGGTCTGAAAAGTGTATTCTGATAAATTGGGTTCTCTAAATTATACTTATAAGGGTGCCATTTGCTTGTTAATGACATTTCTTTTTCAAAATTCGTGTCAGATATAGGTATTGAAAATGTACGATGGCTGACTCGTGATGATATGGGTTCTACGGCTTCTAGTTCATGATTTCTAAAGTTTTAAAATCGCTACTCTTTTGTGACCTTACTTTTATGATCGTTGTTTACTCCTAAATACAAGATTTTCAAAAATGTACAAAATAAAACAGAAAGTTACATTGCATTGTTTAGACTATATTACTATGCCAAGACTTAACCAAAATTACGTAATATTCAAACAATATTTATTTGAATGTATTCAATTATGTCAGAGCCCCCTTTGAGATTACAGATATTCATCATATGGTCCAGTGTTTCACGCATGGCCATATAGAAACAAAAACTAGTAATGAGATGCGAGATTCAAACAAAAGATGAATTACTTAGAAGTCTGCCCATAACTACAGCTAATTTAATTAAGAGCTGGTTAAAAATAATGTCCTTAGAAAGTCCTGGAACCGTACGTGGGAAACACAGTTATCCCGTAGCTCTCACGATTAGAAAAAAGCTGCGAAATGCCAGCACATGTGTGCGAAATTGTAGACAACAAATGACAAACATGATATATTCTGTGAATTTGTACATTTATTGTATGTAGATCCGCCAGCCAATGTGTGTTTGATTTTAGGTTATAAATAAACAGTTGAGATTGAAAACTGTTGAATGATTGTGTAGTTGTTTGACATGTTGTGTTTGATAAGAATAAACACACACTTATGGACTCATTATTAAAAACATTTTTAATATTGTTAGATGTATTTTGTCTGCAGTATTTAATTAAAAAGAATAAATTTCAAGAAAGGGGAAGCGTTAGCTCATTTAAAGCAAGGCAGCTATTGTCGTGTATGTGGTTTTTTATGTCTAAAGCTTCAAACAAGTCAACTTTGCGCTTGTCATTACAAAACTGTAGAGGGTCTATGTGGTTATTTATGCGAGTCTCTGTTGAGTATTAATAATATGTTTAGCAAATGTAAATTTGTCAGTTGTAATAAGATAAAAGAATGATTGGTGTCGATATTTTCGTTGCATAGAATCTGATTTGTTGATGTTATTGTTTAGTTATTTTATTGTTGTTAATGATGATTCTTATAGTTTGATTATATTTTCAACACGTCATCTGTCATCTGTCACTTTTACTTTACTTTTATTTTGTAGATAAGTTTTTGTAGTAGGCACGGATTTTTAACCGACTTCAAAAAAGAAGAGGTCCTATGTTCATCTGTATGTATTTTTTATGTATGTTCACCGGTATTTTCGTCAATTGTGGACCAATTTAAAAAATCTTTTTTAGTTTGAAAGGTTATACTCCTGAGGTAGTACCACTTTCACCAAGTGTTGATCTGATGATGGGATCTCAGGGAAATCGAGAAAAATCCTCTTATAATCTATGTAACTTAAATTTCTACTGTAATACGGCCCTTTGATTATATGATAGCAGTTTTCTAATACCGTACTCACTACGTACGTATCTTTACACTAAAAATAAAAAAAATTATAAAACGACTTCAAAATAGGGACTAAAAAGCAAAAAATAACCGGATTACAGGTTTAGTTCAAGAGACAAAAAATAATTTAAATTAAATATTATTATATGCGCTACCCACTTATCTGTTTGAAGTCGGTGCTAAGCCCGAAACAAATTAATACTAGGCTATATAAACAGCTTAATTAATAACGGATTATAATTATCATGAAATACATAAATCTGTTGTTAATGACCAAAGGCCAACGAATGTTCTCGCATTCTGTCGAAATGGTTTGGCACCGACTTCAAACAGATAAGTAGGTAGCGCATATAATAATATTTCATTTAAATTAATTTTTGTCTTTTACGGCTGTGTTACCACGTTTCATCACTGCAACCCAATGACTGCCAGGCTCCTTGTTGGTTTGAAAATTCATGATGAACGATTCATTTTTATGTGGTCCATTTGATGGTAGAACATCTCGCATGTATACACTTCTAAAATATGGGATTTGCATTTTACCAGCAAATTTCACAAGATCTACATTTGTTAGCGGTCTTGCTGGTCAAAAACTTATTCGTTTTTCGGCTTTTACAGATACAACCCATAGCCGCTACAATGTTTCTTAAGATACAGACCTTTAACCAATCTCTTGCATTTTGGTTTTAATTTTAAACCACTACCTCTATTACCCATAACGATAGCATCCAATGTTTTGTTCTGACGTTCTTTTTTCTCTAGTTTGCGTTTGCCTGCTTTAGCATCGTTAACTGCCTTAGCAATACCAGCAGCACCATCACCTAGAACGCCTAGTGCTGATAGGCCATCAAATATCAGAGGTTACAATAGTAGTATGCCTCCGCATTTAGTTATGGGAATAACTCGCGGTTTCTGCATATTCTTACGCCCACCAATTTTTCTAACGATTGCATGAGCAATATTAAACACAGAGTTCTCTGTTGTGATAAGGTTTCTGTCTTTTACAACTTCTCCAATCAAACTTGTTATGTTTTTAAAGGAAAATTTCTTTGGTTTTGAGTTGATTACATCAAGGTCCACACCAAGCTTTCGTTTAAGTTTCATGGTGTTTGTAACGCTCCAAGCGGCTAACTTGCGTCCTTCGACTTGACTCTCTCCCTCGCTCGGTCTTCCAACAGTTCGTCGGCTCGATGTCTGTCAGTTAACTCTTTTGATTCAGAGTGAGCGATGTCGTGGTCTCGACCAGCACGATCTAGAGGATTGATACCTTGATCGCCTCTAACAAGTCGTTCTTTAAGTTGTGCCTGGACCATAAACCTGATAACCACGTATATGTAACTCAATAGGTAGCTTGTTAATAGCTGTGTTTTCAAGACCTTCATCCTGTGATATCAACATTGATACTGACTGTACTTAGATATTTATATACTTACTGAATACTAAACCTGTAACCCAGTTATTTTTCGCTTTTTAGTGCCTATTTTGAAGTCGGTTTATTTTTTAAAGTTTGTTTATTATTACTGTCATGAATACGTATAAAAATCAATGCAATTTTCTCTTGCTTGATGATGCTGTCAAGCAGCAAAACCGGTTACAGAAAAGAAAAGGGAAAAATCCAGAGAAATGGTATGTACGTCTGTTTAAGTAAATAAGGGCAATAACAATTAATGAATTTTGTTTTATAACCAAGAAAAACCAATAGGTGTAAATATACTCGTAAAGTTCATAATTATAAGTTAAATCTAATACAGCAGGTGAAAAATAGTAATCAAAATTTCGACCAACCTCATCAAGTTTGTACAAAAATGGAATTAAATAACAGCAGGAATTCTGACGGTTCAGGTAACTTTTGTTAATTAACCAACTGAAGAAAATGAACAACATTTATGTATCTAATTATAAACAGGATTATTTATTACTTAATAAATATTATTAATTTGGGATTTTTAATTCAAGGGTAATATGGTGTAGATATTAAAATTAAGCTATTAAAATCAGAAAAAAATACCACACAAACACGAAATATGATCTGGTTGTTAATATTCGTGTATCGAACGACAACAAAAGTAAAATCCTTTCAGATATGCCGCTAGGTATGACATCACATAATATAATAGAAACAACACCTGTAACTTGATTAAGCGAATAAGAAACAAAACTGTGCAAATTGTTTTTCAATAAACTGACATTCCGACACAAGCTTGGTATATCTTCTTTTGTGATAAAGCAAGATCAAAGCGTCAAAGAAATTCGAACAAATTTTTCCTTTCTTGTAATCGAATGAACATTTGCGGCAACAAAAATCGCTCAGAATGGCTCGCTGTCTTCCGATGTTAATTAGAAATTAATTCAATTGCAGCTCAAGTGTGTAAGTGAAGAACTTGTAAGCAGTTTTTACGCAAAGATAAACTCGATCGCAGCATCTGATAGAGATGGCAACTGTAAAAAGGCGAAGTACCTGTTTATAAAGTGAGTTGATTTAGATTTGGAATTTATACTCAGTCATCTTTGTGTAAAAAGCATGTTTTAAAGAAAATTTTAACGTTTTTCTCGTCTACTGATATTTACAGTTAATATCAGTTAGGATATAGCTACCTGTTGATTTCTCAAATACAATGAAATAGCTATCGTACGAAAATTTACTCAAAGATTATACTATCGTTGCAAACAGATAAAAATTTACATGGCCTATCAGCATTCCATTAATTTTTTAAACATAAGAAGATATCGTTTACCAAAAATATTCTTAGTTTGTGAAAGACGAAACCCTTGGCTCTTAAAGATACCATATTTTTAGGTTAAATTCTATGAAACATATCAATAAAAAGTTATAAAGCTTGTGGAGTAAATCATCACACAGTTTAGACAACATTATTTACAGTTATTTGACCAAATCTATTAAACTTTAAATTTTGACATACTATATATACAGATTATCTATTGTTGTCCATCATTTTACTTTACAGGTCAGAACCTCGGTGGTTCAGGGGTAAGAACGTGTGCCTCTGAACCGAAGGGTACTGGGTTCGATCCCAGGGTACTCCTTTCACTTTTTCAGTACAAACTCTAACATTAACATCAACCGAGGTTCTGGCATTGTATTTGAGCAAGTAGAATGTCTGCACGTTCTGCCCTTCGGAGGGGGCGTAAAGCCGTCGGTCCCGTGTCCATGCAATGTTGGGCAAGTTAAAGATCCCTACCCTCCTTACAGAAAGGCAGGGGTTCGGCAAAATTTCCGGGATAGTGAGGTAAAATTGCTCCCTGGCGTCGGTGATTGGACATAGTCGCGGAAATAGGCCGACGTTAAAGAAACAAAACACACACACACACACACACATTTTACAGGTCAGCCAGACCATCATATACAAGTATTTATTTTGCTACCAATACATTTGAGTACCTCTTTCAAATTATCTATACCCCGCAAAACAATTAATATTTGTGCCACAAATGGATGCTAACTCATTGGGTATTATACGGGGCAGTTCCTAACCTTTCTCACAAAATAAGGGAGGTGTATCCCCACCTAACTTTAAAACGAAAATGTGGTATAAAAGTTTTTAGAATGTTGTTTCGTTGTCGAAATACAGGGTTTTAAAAACACTTTTATAAAATATTTTTCTTTGGTAAATTTGCAGATTAGCTCTCGAAGGCTTTTCAAAAAACTGGTTTCAGAAACGTACCTAGGGTCTCCCTGGATGCACAAACCACAAGAAAAATTTCTTGTTCACACCCCCCAAGGAAGTTACGGGACCAGGAATGAATAGGGGTGCTGCGAGGGGTAGGTAGTAAAAAGGAAATATGAGCATAAGAAGCGAAGAAAACGGACTTGAAAGCTGTCTTTTTCACATCTTGAAGCTATATCCCCCTTAAACCCTGCCTACCCAGCACAGCACCCTTATTCCCCCAGGTGCCGTAACTTCCTTGGCGGGTATGAACAAGAAATTTTTCTTGTGGTTTATGCAATGAGGGTGACTGAATGCACGCGAGAGGGGAAGGAAAATCCGCACGAAAAAGCACCCACAAAAGCCCCACCACCCTCACCCTGTCACAGGTTTAACCGGGGGGGGGGGGTCCTGCTTCGTCGTAGGCATTTTCCTTCCACTCTCGTGTGCATACAACCACCCTCGTTGCATAAACCACAAGAACAATGTCTTGTTTATACCCGCCAAGGAAAAGTTACGGCACCTGGGGGAATAGGGGTGCTGTGCGTGGTAGGCAGGGTTTAAGGGTATATGGCTTCAAGAAGTAAAAAAGTACAGCTTTCAACCCCGTTTTCTTCGCATTTTCTGCTTTTTACTACATACCCCAGCACCCCTATTCACTCCTGGACCCGTAACTTCCTTGGGGGGTGTGAGCAAGAAATTTTTCTTATGGTTTGTACATCCAGGAGGGTCCTAGTTATGTTTCTGAGAACAATTTTTTGAAAAGCGTTCGGGAGCTAATCTGCAAATTTACCTTTTATTTTTATAGACCTCCTTAATTTTGTCGGAGAGGTAATACCCTGTATACATTATATGTATGAAAATATGTCCGCCGAATGGGAATTTCAAAGTAGAGATGCTCAAAGAAGAAACAAGGATTCATAACGAACTATGCAACAAGTGGCAGATTTGACACAGTGTGAGCTTTTCGGCTAGAACGTATTTGATGATTAAAGATCACAACTGGAGAAACTAACGAAGCAATTTCTGATGGGTAATACTGATGATAGTGTACATACTACGCCGGCTCTAATATTTAGCGAGCTCTGACCGAAAAAGTGTTAGTTGATGTGTCATTAAAAATGGCAACGCTTGTCACCGCACTTAAAATAAAAAACTTTCAAATATAGATGTAGATATTTATTCCCTTTACATTTGCATGTCTTGTTCTTTGTAATTGGTTTTGCCCTATTAAGATAGCGTCAGAAAGGGGAAATTTTGATTCACTAAGCAAATGTGTGCTGGGCGGGGAAGAATCAAATATATATTTGCGAAAAATGCGTAAAAACAGCTTAGTCAGGCCTCAAAAAGCTGCCCTCTTCACAATTTGCAGCCATACCTCCTTTAAACCCTGTCTACCCCGCGCACAGCATCTCTATTCGCCCCAGGTTCGGTAACTTTCTTGGTGGTGGTTCCCAAGACATTTTTCTTGTGATTTATGCATTGAGGGTGATTGAAATGATGGAGGAGAGGAAAGCAAACCCTACAACGAAGTAGCAGTGAGCGTAATCTGAGAAATAGATAACGATATGTAACTGCAGGGGAAGGGGTGCACCGGGAAAGGAGCATGTAACGTACCAAGCGAAAAAATAGAAAACGTACGTAAAATACCAAACTTCGGTCGATTTATCTTACAACTGTCCGTGAAGTAAACTGCAAATTCACGTAAGGCTAGATGTATTCTCACCATAATTAGAACCGCAGACCGGTTTCGCTCCAATTGGAACTCGTCATTGCGGTATACTAATTACAGCGAGAAGACACTCAATAAAGTAATACGGCTATGGTAGCCAGCCTCCTAGAACAATGTGAAATGTACGAAAGTGTCGCCCTCTCGGTGCGGAACTAGGTAGTATGTTGTCACGACAGCTACAATTAACACAGAATGTTATAAATTATGTTGTGTACAACCAAGTAACAATTTTGTCAATTGTCAGCCCTGATCCATTCCTTCCCTAAAATAGGGACAATTTGTCAGTGATTTGACAATTTACAAAATTGTTAGTTGGTTGTACGCAGCCTGTATTTTAAAACATTTTGTGTTAATTGGAGCTATCCTGGCAACATACTACCTGGTTCCGCACCGAGATGGCTACCCTGTCGTACATCTCACAATGCAAATTCATCTTTAATATCAATAGGGGAAAGTAAGGAATGTTGTAAGACAAACCGGGGTTAATTATTAGGGCTATGCTTTCGATTTCTATAAAATTTGTTCCGATTGCACTATCGTTGATTACCCTCAATTCCTTTCTTCACTACCTGACGAGAGAGACCAGGACCACCTGTGAAGATCACTTGTCAGGTATTCTAAGTAACTGTAAAATATTTACCTGCAGATTCTGTTTGCCTAAACAGATTTTATTTTGGAAAGAACCTGGCTTTAAATATCATTAAAACAAAATTGTGTTGTTAGAAGCATTAAAAAACGACTATTGAGAAAACATATGCATTCACAATAACTACTAAAACAACGATTGCTCTATTATTATTCTTTATTTAAAGCAAATTACATGCTTTTTGTTTAAAACTTTAAAACAATTTATGAATCCCTTCCTAATACATTTTTGTTATATTTATGTTGTTTGTTTCAAAACAACACAGATCTTCTAACACTTTTACATTTTCAGTAAATATTAATAGGAAAATCCAGTTATTAGGAGATAATAATTAAGACTTTCGAAAATTTCTCCGAATAAGCGCAAACTAGGGTCCCTAAAATTAATACCAAAGTCAGCTTAATTATATAAATTATTGATCAATTTTAATAAAAGTAAGTATTTTTCTCTAGTTTCGTTTCGTTATGTGGACGATATTTTCAGTGTTGAACGCAAAAATATGCAAAGCAGATACTTTTATTGCTAGTAGGATATTTCATCCTCTGATAACGCTAACTTTGTTAGTGAAACGATGGTCTGGGCTTTTAAAAATATGTTGTGGTGAATTGGGTTTCCTCAAGTCACCTTATCAGTGCTCACCACAAGTGGCCATCTTTATTTAGTGAAGTTATGCGATTTTGGTTTGAATATAATGCAAAGCTTAAATACAACTCGAAACCTTCTTGATGAAAACATTTGGATTTGGGTTTTCAAAGTTCTAAATTTATTTGAAGAAGCTAGATATATACCTACACATGCCCAGTAAAATATATCCACTACGTATACATCGCACAAATCGTTAAAATATTTTAATCATCATAATCGCGAAAATCGATTTAAAGTTAAAGCGCCAACAACTTCAACAACCGGAAATGTTCACGCATCTTGGGAGCATTTTATGGATGACGGTAAGTGTAACAAAGATCTGAGAAGGTGGACCACGATGGCAAAGCAAGCATTCACTAGACAAAATACGGGTGATAAAATCACGTTTGCCGCTCATCTTCAGAGCTAACAAAATTTTGAACTTGAACGTGATGAAGAGCTTTATCAAGTCATGCCTATGGTGTGATAGAATGTATGGGGCGGAAAGCTGGACTTTGAATAAGGCGACAATAGGCAAACCTGAGAAACACCCAAAACGCTAAGACTTGTAGGGGTACCTCACAAACATACAAAGATGATTACCCATACCCCATCACAAACCGTCTCTTCCACATTCGAGTGAAAAGGTGGTAGAATAAGGGATTCAAATCCGCGACCTCATAAACCAAATTCTACAGATTGCCGCCCGTCTTTCGGATTCGGTACGTAATAATAAATACAACATAAAGAGAGCAAAGGCTTTTGAAAAATGGACATGGAGAAAACTTACAAACCCAAGGTACACATATCTATATGAAGACGAATATGTACTATACGAATGTGCTAGAAGAGGTAAGAGGAAAAAAAAGACTGAAAAGTAAAGCACTGAGAGGAAGAACGCACAATTTTCTGACATACTTTGAGATTTAATAGCTTTCTGACAAGATTATTTGAAGGATACATATTTTAGAAAAAGGAAAGAGGCAGACAAAGAGAGAAATTTCTGGAAAACTTGTCCCAAGTGCGGTAGAAAGAAAAATAGCTGCTGGAGACAAGGTAATAGTTGAGACGACAGGGCTACATTTCATTAGGTGTGGTGATGTGTGTAAAATCCCAAACATATTTTCTTCAACTATTTTTAACAAGCCCTGGTTTACCCGACCCCTTATCATATGGGATGTAGTTTGAAAAAGTATAAGGTGATAATTTCGAACACCTTTCTTTTTTTTTAGTAAATACAGACGTAGAGGCTTTCTAGCTCGCTTCACCACAAATATACTAAGAAATAGGGAAACCTCGATTTACCATGGGACAATTTGACCAAAACATAATTCATAAATTGAAGACATGTTTATTCTGTAGGCGATAAACCCGTGTCCACCCCTCCCACTTACTAGATAATATATGTAAGTATTCATACTATATACCTTAAAAGTATTGTAGGAAAATGAAGTGTTTGTTTATCATTGTAGAAAAAGTAAATACTAAGCAACGAACTTACTTGACCGAGGACAGAAATAAAGTTAAATACAAATAAAAATATTTTTAAAATTTTCCAACTTTTTTGCTTGGCATCAAATTATTTTAGATACTTTTACAAGTGAGACAACTTCACTCCAATCTTAAAGCAACGAATTCTGGGCAGGTATATTATTTTAAATATTTATAAAGAACAAATAAATACTTTCGCTGGTGTTAAAAATTATACTATTTTAGCAAATATTTACCTTCCTGTCCAGTCACACTCATCTCCCATGATTGTAGCTGAGGTCACAAGAATTAGGCACATAAAAACAACAAAGTAATCCATGAGTGATGTCCGTCTCATATTCCAGCAGCTAGATAGAAATTGGCACATTTTATAATCAATTGTTCACTTAATATTATTAAATCCCCTTTGAAACGTTACATGTTCAAAGTCGTATTCACATATTATTATTATTTCACACTAAAACTACTAAATAACACTAAAAATTTCTTCGCTATCGCTCGATAATCATTTTCGGAACTATTAAAAACTACTGTCTTAACATAATCGTAATGACTTGTGAGTTCGATTGAAAATAAAAAATAAACAGCGTAAATAAACCGGAGTAGGACGACTACACTCTCTCATACAACTGTTCAGGCTTTACTAAATTATTATTCAACGCGCCAAACTAGCGCGCAACAAGTGGGTTTGAAATTAAAGCTCTGCTACGAAGCCGTCCGAATAACACCGATTGATCCCTACTAGAACCACTGCGCTAGAACCACAGCATATACTATGCTGTGCTAGAACTGAGCTTTTATTATTATTACTGTATTGTTAGCCATGCCTCATGCCCATGCCCACTTGTAGATTATGTATGTATATCTACACCACAGAATTTTATAAACAATGCTGCGTTTATACTATTACTAGACAGGCTGTGCTTTTTATTCCCAAGACGGTAGATATCAAAAAGTTAAATTAAATGATATAGCATCTATTTACACTGCGGAGGCATATGCCTTGTATGACGATCTTCAATGGCCAATTGAAAACAAAATTAAACATACTCTAATTTTATCAGATTCCAAATCAGTTTTGCTTTCACTTAAAGATTACACCAAACATCGCAAAAATCCAGTAATATGTGACATTATCAGTCTGTATCAATAGATAGAGGATGGTGGTAATCGAGTCATATTTATGTGGATAAAAGGGCACACTGGACTAGCACGCAACTAAATAGCTGACAAACTAGCTAAAGAATCTATAGAAAGTCCAAACAAAATAATAAACTGGATTACTGCTGACGATGTGAATCAAAAAAATAAATTTGAAATCAGGGAAACGTGGGGAAGTGTTTGGCATGAATTTGTTAACAAAACAACTAATCGATTTACACTTATTCATATTCATCCAATGTTGCCTAAAAAAATTCCACATATTGACGAATTTATGATGCCAAGGTACTATACTACTATAATTACCAGAATGAAGCTGAATCACGGCTGCTTTCCACAACACTTACATAAAATAGGTATTAGTAACAATCCTGATTGTACACGTGACAACAGTTACCTAGGAACTTTAGAACACCTCATGTTTCAGTGCAGTTTGTATAACCCGATACGTAAACAACTTTGGAAATAACTCAAAGATGCAGGAGTAGAGTTTCCTGTGAACTTAGCAACACTTATTTGTACAAATAGCCTGAAAATCTATAATATACTTATAAAATCCATTCGGCCGACAAAAATCAAAATTTAGGTTTGCTGTTTCTCTATATGTGTATTTTAGTATTAGCCTTAGTTAAGAATAATATTAATATAAATTTAGTTTTCCTACTGTCTCACCTATTGCTTTTTTTATCCAATGTCATTAGCTGTCCAGTGTTGTTTGTTAAAAAAAATTCGCTGAAGGACACCTGGGCAAGAAGCGAGTATCCTTTGTTTCTATCCTTAATAATAAGTAAGAACACAAACATTTATATTTTGACAAAATTAATATGTTAGGAGATAAATATTGCTTATGCTATAGCCATTTAAAAATAGTCATACTCTGTAAGAGCTCACACATAAAGGTACGTCTATCGCTTTAATCCTCCCCATTGCTGTAAGTATTGATAACCATGCAGCAAATTATAAATATATTTGAAGGCGAATCGCTTTTTATAACAATGTATAGATATAACAATGGTACAAATTCACTGCAGAGTTTTGTGGCCAATGGACGTAATGTCCCAAGCCGATTCGTTACACACACACACACACACTATTACTATATACACTTCAAATAGTGGAGCTCCATTGTAGATTAGAAAAAGTGTTGCTCTACAAAAACGATGTCTTTTAGTTTTTCAGTCTGCGGAATTTTCAATTTTGCTCTTAGAGAAAAAACGACGAATTTCTCAA